>JAAGEH010000030.1:0-186598 GCA_011751065.1 Lasiurus cinereus | reverse complement strand
GTGTGTGTGTGTGTGTGTGTGTGTGTGTGTGTGTGTGTGAATCTGTGTAGAGGAGCTCAGAGGCTCTGCATGAGGTGCTGTGTGTAGCTGAGGTAATGTGGGTATTGAAAATGTGTCAGGAGAGGTGTATGACTCGGTGCTGTCTGAGCTACACATGTGTCTTCCGGTGAGAAGACCTCCATCTTCTCCTAAAACCCTTGTTTTCATCTTTCCCCCATCTGTCCCCTCGGTGCCTGAAATCCCCGGATGCCATTCCCAGCCCCATCCTCTCCCCGGCCCTAACCAGCCCTGCCACATCCTGGAGCCTTTCAGACACCGCGGTTTGGCCCGGGGGAAGGGTCCTGAGGTGAAGACTTCTGCAATGGCTTGGTGAACAGGGGCTATTTTAGGTTTCTCACCACAGCCTGCTTCTCAATTCACCACGTGGGTGTCAGCCCCCCCCCCCAAACTCCCCTTCCACAGGAGAACAGTGACAGTGAAGGGTGAGGGGGGTGGTAGGAGTAGGGTGGGGACCAGGGCCCTGATGTGACAGAGTCATTGGCTGGGCAGCTGGACCTGGTGGATCCAGGAAGGCTTCCTGGAAGAGGTGAGTGTTGGTTGGTAGGAGGGGCAGGACCCATAAGGGGAACTGGTTTTGGGGGTTAAGAAAAGCCAAGCAGGGGCCCTGGGACCCCTCTGGGGAAATCAGTGTTCGCTGTTGGCCTCACCCCGCAACTTTCCACTCCTCTCACATCTTGGGAAACGGAGTGCTCTCCCCGGCAGTTCCTCTCTGAGTGTTGCAATGCCAGAGTTTCTGGTGGGGGGTGAGGAGCCTTGCTCAATGACCTGCGAGCCTGTTGCTCAGGGGACACAGTTACCGGGAAAGGCTAAGCACACGGGTAGGCTCCCCACACCCCATCCTGGTGGCCCCGGCTTCTGGCGCGGTATTTCCTTGATGAGGGGGTAGGAGCTGGCTCTGGAGATAGGTGTCCACCTTCGCTCTGCCACCATGTGTAGCCTGTGGCCGGGGGCTGCGGGGTTTGGCCATCCAGGCTGTGAGCAGAGGCAGCTTCCAAAGGAAGGAGACGCTTTTTAGGAGACAGTGACTGGCAGCCAAAGAATGAGCTGAGCGTGACTTGATAGAAATCCAATGAGAGAAATGGATCTAACACTAAAATATGAGTGTCCAAGTATCCGAGTCTGTTTACTTGAGAGGCAGCCTGTGTGTGTGTGTGTGTGTGTGTGTGTGTGTGTGTGCACGCACATGCACACGCTACTATGCATCAGAGTTTGGGCTTGTGTAAGGCTTAGCTTGAATTGGTGTGTTGCAAGTGCATGCTGTGAGTGTTTGTGTGTGTGTTGCTGGTGTGCGTGTGGTACTGTATGAGGTGGTGGTTGGTGCATCAGGTGGATGTGAGTGTGTGAGAGTCCGTGTGGGCGGCGTGTCCGGTGTGAGGGTGAATGTGTGAGTGTGCCTGGGGCAGTGGGAAGGAAAATGAAGGCAGAGGTCACGCGGGGGCAGAGCCCAGGCCTTCTGGCTTCCTGAAGAGGCAGGAGCTGGCAGCTGGCTGGCAGGAACATTGGCAGAGCCTTCATCTTCCGCATCCTTCTGTCTCCCCTCAGGTCTCTGGCCCCTCCCACGGACCATGCTGCAGCCCCACTGACCGAGGAGTAGGGGCCTGAGGGGTGAGTGAGGAGGGAGGGGACTGACGGCTCCCCACACTCAGGAGCCTTTCCTCGAGCCTCATCTGCTTTGAGGGCTGGGAACTCGGGCAGGTTGGCCTGCCTGGGCCCCACAACTCCTCACAGACCCCTCCTCCTACAAGGGCCCTGTTGCTAGGTAACAGATGGGGGAGCCAGAATGAGGCAGCTTGAGAAGCCAGAGGCTGGACCTGAGACAGGAAATGGCCTTGATCCCCTCTGCAGGGAATCTCCAGGTGCAGGCACACAGCCCTCACCCACTCACTCACAAGCACATAGCCAGGCATAACATGCGCACACACAGAGACACACACACATGCACAGACATTCACACATACTTCCACAGAGCCGCACACACAGACAGGCACCTATACTCCCACACAGGACTGTGCACATGGTAATGACACAGAGGCACCTACTCACACAGACCTGCGTGCACAGGAACAACACACATACAGGTACACACACAAGAAACACATACACATGTACACACTCACAAGACACGAGCACACACAGAGCCATACACACACAGATAGGTACATGTACTTACATCCACAGACGTTCACAAAAGGCTGCGTACACACATAGATGCAAACCTACAAACTCATAAATACTTAGAGACACAAAAGACACACACAAGCGCTCTGAAGGAGTCACAGAAATACAAAATCCTGAAGCAATAGGAGGCAAAAATATATAAATAAGCACTGCAACATCTGGAAGCAGAAAAGCAGCCCCACTGAGAATACGCATTCTCTCTGCAAACACACTAAGGCAGTGGGTAGTTAGATCCAGTGGCAGCCCTGCCCACCTTCATCCCTCTCTACGGGGGACCCCCTGCTCCAGACCTGAGAGGGAGAGCTGCATGCTTGTGACAGACTCATCGGCTAGGCAGTTGGACCTGGTGGTGTTTGTGTGTGTGTGTGTGTGCGCGCGTGCAGGTGCGCACACACATGCATGCATGCATATGGGCATCGGGTGGCCTATCTGGCAGGGGCCCCTGGGTAAGGCATGCCCCCATTTTTTAGCAGGGCACCTGGAATGGGCTGTGTGTTTTGCAAGAAGGTGGAGCCAGGGCCCAAGGAGGACGTTGGCTTGGAAGGGGACTTCAGGAGCTTCGGGGCTTCGGACCGCTATGGCCCGGACCCTACGCAGGCCCGGCCTATGTCTTCCGTGGCCCATGTTCCCAACTACAACAACTTCTCCCCTCAGCCCACCAGCCCCGCCATCCTTGGTGGGAGCACCATCAGGGCCATCACGGGTGAGTGCAGTAGCTGGAGGCACGCACGGCCTAGACCCGGAGGAGGGAAGGTGTGGACTTGTCCTTGGCAGCCTCCAGTATGGCACGGAAATACAGCCCTCCTTCAGTGTGCTCGCTGAGGAAATACGTGCACCTCTGCCCTCAGGGACCCCCGACTGAGTGGGAAACACAGTTATGTCCCAGTCCGAGAGAGGGACTCTTCCCACCCTACAAAAGGGAAATCTTCTTGGTAGTGGGGAGGAGGAGGACTTGGTGATCTGGTGACTTCCCAGGTTGGCAGGGATGGGCTTGAAGGTGTGTGTCCTGAATCCAAGATGTGAAGCCTGAATTGGAAATCCACTCCAGAGGCCTCTGGGAAGCAGGGCACAGCAGTGGGGAGGCACAGACCTTGGCTGGGGATCAGGACTCTAGGGATGCAGCCCCTTGGTGCCCCCCATCCTGTGTCCTACCCTACTGAGCGGCCCTGACTCTACAGGGCCTGGGGTGACCCTGTTCACTGCTCTGTATGACTATGAGGCCCGGACGGAAGATGACCTCACCTTCACCAAGGGCGAGAAGTTCCACATCCTGAACAACACGTAAGTGACCAGGCCACTCAGCGCGGGGCACGGCCTGGGCTGGGAGCAGGACCCACAGAGGAGTTCTACCTGGTTCCTATCCTCAGAAATCTCCAGCCTAGCTGGAGACACAGACACATGGCAATAACAGCCCTGGGTGATTGCTACTATGTGAGGGGATCATGAGAAACTATGGGCACAGAAAGAATACCAAACACGGTCTCTGGAGTGGTGGTGGTCAGGGCAGGCCTCCTGGAGGAGGTGATTTCTAAGCTGAGACTAGAGAAATGAATAGACCTTGAAGGGAGAGGTGAGAAAAGAAGAAGAAAGAGAGAGAATGAGAATAAATGATGACTTCTGGAAACTATCGAGTGGTTTGGTCTAGGTGGATCATAAAGTATGAGGTGCTGAACAGAGAGAGTGGGGGCTGGAGGAGTGGGTGGGAGCATATCTTCAGGGCTTCAAACGCCATGTTGAAGAGTCTGGATTTTATCCAGAAGGAAATATGTGGCCACTGGCGGTGGTGGGTTCAGAGGGGAAGCGACCTAGTTAGCTATCCCATTGCCTACCCAAACCCCAGCCCAGCACTGGAGCCAGTGGAGAAAGCCGGAAGGCCCAGATATTCCCAAACACATTCTCCTGCAGTCTCCTGGGACAGTTGTAGTGGCTGGGGTCAGAACAGACAAAAGCGCTGGCTGGGGTGAGGGGAGACCAAGGTAAGGGGTTGGCAGGTTCAGTCTCCACCTGAGCCTTTGTGGGGCCCTGCCTGGCCCCAGGTTGCTGCTGACACCCCCTGTTCTGTGCCTGCAGGGAAGGTGACTGGTGGGAGGCTCGGTCCCTCAGCTCTGGACAAACTGGCTACATCCCCAGCAACTATGTGGCCCCCGTGGACTCCATCCAGGCTGAAGAGTGAGTAGGGGTTGAGAGGAGACCAGCCCCATGAACAGTATTCTGGAGGTCAAACTCTAGGTCATGTCTTGGGCAAGCCACAGCTCCACACTATCTCCTTATCTATAATTCTGTAAGGTCATTGTGAGAATACAAGAAGGTAATAATTATGATAATAATAGATGATACTTAGGTAGCATGTGCTATGTTCTGGGCACTACTTAAAAGTGCTTTCTGTGTATTAATCGACTTAGGAATTAACATTATTCTATTGTACAAATGAGGAAACAAAGGCACAGAGAAGTTAAATATCCTGCCCAAGCCCTAGCCTGTTTGGCTCAGTGGAAAGAGCGTTGACCTGCGGACCAAAGGGTCCCAGGTTCAATTGTGGTCAAGGGCACGTACCTCGGTTGTAGGCTCCTCCCTGGCCCAGGCCCTGGTCAGGGCACGTGCAGGGGGCATCCAAGCAATGTATTTCTCTGTCTTTCCCTCTCTCTTCCACTCTCCCTAAAAAAATCAATGGAGCCGAGGCCGGTTTGCCTCAGTGGATAGAGCGTTGGCCTGCAGACTGAAGGGTCCCAGGTTCGATTCTGGTCAGGGGCATGTATCCTGCTTGCAGGCACGTCCCCAGTGGGGGGCGTGCAGGAGGCGGCTGATCGATGTCTCTCTCTTGTCGATGTTTCTGGCTCTCTGTCCTTCTCCCTTTCTCTCTGTAAAAAAATCAATAAATTTTTTTTAAAAAATCAATGGAAAACATCCTCGGGTGAGGATTAACAACAACAACAAAATATCCTGCCCAAAGTTCACATAGTTAGTACGTAGGTGGAGCTGGTGTTTGGACCCGAATTGTCTGGCTGCATTTGCTGAGCATTATACATATTGGCTCTCAGTAATAACAATAGTGCATGGGCTTTAAAAATTTGCAAACTGCTAAACAAATGTAAGGGAGTATTACTTAGAATTAATTCTCTTAAGGAGGCAGGGAATTATTCATAGAATGCCTTCATATACTTAAGATACTAACTACTATAGGTACCTACCTTGATTACTTCTCACACTATTGATATAACTATTATCCCCATTTTAAAAAATATATATTTTATTGATTTTTTACAGAGAGGAAGGGAGAGGGATAGAAAGTCAGAAACATTGATGAGAGACATCGATCAGCCGCCTCCTGCACGCCCCCTACTGGAGTTGTGCCCGCAAGCAGGGTACATGCCCCCAACCGGAACCGAACCTGGGACCTTTCAGTCCGCAGGCCGACGCTCTATCCACTGAGCCAAACCGGTCTCGGCTTATCCCCATTTTACAGATGAGGAAACTGAGGCTCACACTTAAGAAAAATCTACACGCACATATCAAAAGGACAGATTAGAGAGACTGCAAAGTGAGAGTCAGCAGGACTTGGTGACTGATTTGCTACTGGGACATGGAGAGTGAGAGGAGTCAAGGGTGGCCCAGTCTTCTTGAGAAATTGGGTGGGTGATGGTGCCATTTGCTGACGTGGGAACGTAGGAGCGAGTCGGTTTCTAGGGTGGACTTGTTGGGTTAAGTTTCATGAGTGGGAACACCCAGCTGGGGGAGACCACCAGCTAGTAGATTCGGTTGTATTTTGCATGAGAGGTGTCCAGGTCATGCCAAGCCAAGCCCCAAATTGGCCCAGAGGATGGGGCATCTTCTTATTGGCACTAGGATCTTTGTTTGTTTGCTGTGGCTCTTGCCTCTGGCACACCTGAGGCTGGGGTGGAAATTTGGGACTCTTCAGAGTGCAGATGATAATTAAAGCTGTGTAAGAGGCTGAAGGAAGAGGGAGGAATGAGGAAGATTGGCCCTAGGACCTAATTTCAAAAAAAGCTGCCCTTGAAGGAGAAGGAGCTGCTGGGAAACCAGGCCAGGCCATGTCAGAGCAGCCAAGAGCATGGAGGAGAGGTTTCAGGAAACAAGAGAAATGAGTATCAGAGGCTTCCACTGGATTTGGCAATGAGGGTGACCTTTGTGAGACATGTCTGTGTGAAGTGGGGCAGAGGCCAGCCTGCAGAGCCTGGGAGTAGGAGGTGAGGAAGTGGAGCCCCAAGTGTGAAGTGCTTTTTCAAGAGAAGAGAAGGTGAGAAGTATTAACAGAATGTTGATGGCAAGATAGGGCTTAGCCCGGCCCACATGGCATCCGTCTATGAACCAGGAGGTCATGGTTCAATTCCCCGTCAGGGCATGTGCCCGGGTTATGGGCTCAATCCCCATTGGAGACATGTGGGAGGTAGCCAGTCGATGATTCTTTCTCATCACTGGTGTTTCTCTCTCTCTCTCTCTCTCTCTCTCTCTCTCTCTCTCTGTCTCTCCCTGTTAAGAGCAGTGTGGCGGTTAAGAGTGCAGGCCCTAGAGCAGACGGCTCGGGTTCCTATTTTCACAGCACAGCTTTAGAGCCTGTGGCTTTGGTCAAGTTTCTTAGCCACAAGGTTATCTCAATTTCCACATCTGTCTAATGGGAGTTAATAATAGTACTTACTTCACAACCTTGTTATAAGAATTAAATGAATACATGTATGTATTAAAGCAGAGCCTGACACAAAATACATGCTGTTGTCACTCCATTAATTATTAAGGAAGTAGCTAATGTCATGGGTATGGGTGGGGGCAGGGCTCTAAAAAAACTTGGAAATGTGTCCTGTCTACACAGTCCTTCAACAGTTCTTCCTTCCGCTTCCTGCCTGGACATTTCATTTGCCAGTGCCTTCCCCTGGTCCCCAAAATGTGCCTAGTACCTGGGTGTGGGTTGACAATTTTAGAGACTGCCAACTTCCTTGATTTGGAAACGATGCTCCTTTTAATTGAGCCCAAGATGGTCAGTCATGGGCCAATTTTGTGACCAAATGGTATTTTATGGCACCTGTGGTCATTTTATCTCCCCAGTAAACTTTCACAGTTGGTTTGAGGCTACAATTCAGTTCCCGAAGAATATCCAAGAGAGAATAGCAATGCTCGAGGTCTGAAGTTGAAGTGGAGACTTAGAACAACATTCAAATTTAAGAGAGTGGAGGAAAAGCAGCAGTCAGAACCAGGCAGGGGCAGTTAGAAAGAGGGGAAGAGAAGCAGGAAAGAGTGTTGTTCTGGAAGCCAGAGGAGGAAAGGGATTTCCGGTGGGTGTGGGGAGAGGGAGCTGAGAGATTGCCTGGGGTGGTGTGAAAAGAACTAGGGTGGGCTCCAAAAGATTCCACACACAGCTCGTTGCAGGCCTTGCGGGAGATCACGGCTTCCCTCCCAGCCTCAAGTTCCTCATCTGTAAAATGAACTTCTACAGGCACAGAATGAGATGGACTAATGGACTGGTGGCACCCTGATGAGGTCATTGGTGACTGGGGTTCTAGCAACTTTAATTCAGGAGAAATTCAGCGAGTGGAGAGGAGAAGCCTAGCCATTATTGGGCACCTACTGTGTGCTAAGCCTTCAAATTCCGCTTTTCTGTGAACCTCATACCCAGGCTGTGAAGCAGGTGTATGAGCCCCCTTTCGAGGATGAGGACACTGAACCTTGGCCTGTGAGGTGACTTTTCCCAGGAGGCTGACTTGAGGGTTGGACTAGATGTGTAGCTGACGCTTGCCGGCCCTTCCCTACAGGTGGTACTTTGGAAAGATGGGAAGGAAGGATTCTGAGAGGCAGCTGCTCTCCGCTGGCAACCCCCGGGGAGCCTTTCTCATTCGTGAGAGTGAGACAACCAAAGGTGGGGGCTAGGCCATGGCTGGCCCTGGACCAGGACAGCCCAGCCATTAGGGTGGGGCTAGAGCCTTGGTGGGGCTAAAAGCAAGGGGTTGGGATAGGAGGGTGGGTGGGGCTAGGAGTGGTGGTGAGGGGTGGGGCTTGGGTCAGGGCCAAGACTGGGACCGGGTTCAAGGGATGTGGCCTTCCAACTCCAGAGTCCCTGGTCTTCTGGGCCTCTTCTTGCTTCCAAACTGGGGCAGGCCAGAAGGTGACCCTTCCCAACAGGTGCCTACTCTCTATCCATCCGGGACTGGGACCAGGCCAGAGGCGACCATGTGAAGCATTACAAGATCCGAAAGCTGGACACTGGTGGCTACTACATCACAGCGAGGGCCCAGTTTGACTGCGTGCAGGAGCTGGTGCAGCACTACATGGGTGAGGCGGGCCTCTGGAGGCTGCCCCGTGCTGCAGACCCCTGCCCCAGGCCACTGAGACCGAGGCCCAGAGGAGGGTCTCCAGAGCGGGCGTGGCAGGCCAGGACTGGACCCCAATCTAGGCTCTCACCCAGGATACTGCTCTGTGGGATCCCAGAGGAAACAGGCTGAGGCCGCTCCTTCCAGAGCAAGGGGCGCCCCCAGTGTCTGAGCCGGGGAGGAGGCAGAATAGCACTGGCTTGGAGGATGGGCTGCAGGGCTAAGGGGAAGGTGGGATCATGCCCAGGTTTCTGCTCTGGTTGATTAGAGCGGGGATGAGGGCCGTGGAAGAGCAAGGGTCCCACGTCCACTCCATTCCCACCTGTCAGAACCCCACCTTCTTCTCGGAGCCCAGCTGGAGGCCACCTTCCAGGGGAAGTCCCCGGTCCTTACAGGGGTCACCTCGCCCTCTCGATGCCACCTCCTTCCCTGGGCACCAACATGTTCACCTGCTCGGCGGGCCCCATTGCCTTCTGCCCTGGCCTGTGACCTCACCTGGGGCCTAGTTCCTTATAACTGATCTTGGAGACTGAGGTGGGATGAGGAATGTGGGCCTTCCTAGCCCGACTGTGACCTCTAACACCCCTCCTCCCCGGCTCCCCAGAGGTGAACGACGGGCTGTGCCACCTGCTCACCGCGGCCTGCACAACCATGAAGCCGCAAACGCTGGGCCTGGCCAGGGACGCCTGGGAGATCAGCCGCAGTTCCATCACGCTGGAGCGCCGGCTGGGCACCGGCTGCTTCGGGGACGTGTGGCTGGGTACGGAGGTCCCCGGGCCGGGCCGGGGCTGCGCGCGCGGGGCGGGCGGGCGAGGGCTGGCGGGGAGCCGGTGCTGACGCGCCGCGGGCGCCCGGCAGGCACGTGGAACGGCAGCACGAAGGTGGCGGTGAAGACGCTGAAGCCGGGCACCATGTCCCCGAAGGCCTTCCTGGAGGAGGCGCAGGTCATGAAGTTGCTGCGGCACGACAAGCTGGTGCAGCTGTACGCCGTGGTGTCGGAGGAGCCCATCTACATTGTCACCGAGTTCATGTGCCACGGTGAGGGCGCGAAGTCTGGGGGCAGGGTTTGGGGTGAAGTGGAGGTGAGTGTCTCGGGGGGCGGGACTCGGGTAGCGATCTGTGATGGGAGGAGGCACCCAGCGCAGAATCCGAGAGAGGCGCCCAGCAGGGAAACCACGTGACTGCTGGGCGTGGGGGCGGGGCCAAGCTAGACCAGGTGGGGTCTGGGTCTGGGGGCGGGGCCTCTGGCCGGAGGTGTGGTCAGGGGTGGGTGGGTGGGGCAAGTGAAGGTAGGATCTGGGGCGGATCTGAGCGTGGGAAGTCCAGGGCTGATGTGGGAAGAGAAGAAAGATGTGGGCAGAGTCTAGATATCTGTGGAGGGGGTCCGGGTGAGATTAGTGCAGGGGTGAGGTACCTGGCGGGATCTTGAATGGGGGCCTATCCACCTGAATGGGCTGGGAGCAGGGCGTGGGGCTATAGGAGATGGGTTCTGGGTAGGGGTGGGGCCCAGGGAGACAAGTGGGCCTAGAGCTGGCCGTAGTAGGGTCTTTCTGCTGATTTTCTGCTGATTTTCTGGGTTCCTCTCCCCAGGTAGCTTGCTGGAGTTCCTCAAGGACCAGGAGGGTCATGATTTGATGCTGCCCCAGTTGGTGGACATGGCAGCCCAGGTAAACTGGGACAGCAGCCTTCGTCTCTCAGATCCCCCTCCTATTAACTTTCCACAAATCCTTGTGCCCTTAAAGCCCTGTGCCCTTAAACACAGCCTTCCCCTGGACATGAAGCCCCTCCCCCCCCCTACTGCATCCGCTGCACGGACTGCCCCTGAGCCAGTGCCTGGCAATGCTGGTTTTTCTAATGATCCGTCTCATAGCCATGGTGTTCCCATCTCTCCATACCTTGGCCCCTAGATAGCTGAGGGCATGGCCTACATGGAGCGCATGAACTACATCCACCGTGACCTGAGGGCAGCCAACATTCTCGTGGGCGAGCGGCTGGTGTGCAAGATCGCTGACTTTGGGCTGGCCCGTCTCATCGAGGATGATGAGTACAACCCCCAGCAAGGTGCCCCACCTCATCCCACCTCAGGGCCTCATGCACTGAGGAACCCTTCCCCCTCCCCTCCCAATGTAGTGTCAGAGGTAACTCTGGGTTCAAATCCCAGCTCCTCCACTTATCAGCCATGTGGCCTTGGGCGAGGCACCTAACCTCTGTGAACTATATTTTCTCATCTGTAAAATGAAAATATTCAGATAATAGAAAGTCAACAAATATTTATCAAGTACCTACTATGTGTTAGGTACTGCTAGAATTCTCAAGTGAGAGACAACAAGCATTCTCCTAGCATGAGCTCTGTAGCCAGAATGCCAGGGTTTGAATCCTAACCACCTATGAACTGCGTGGTCTGTCCCCTTTTCCTTATCTGTGCAATATGGATAATAGCATGTATCTCAAGGGGTTTTGTGAGGCTTAAATGAGTTAATGCATGTAAATCACTTAAGACAGTACCTGGCATGCAGGAAAGGCTATATTGCAGGTCCTCGAATAATGCCAAATTGTTCACATCATTTCTTACAACATTGATGAGAAAAAATTAATTTCCAGGCTTAGACCACTGTCTGTGTGGTTTGCACATTCTTCCCATGTCTTTGTGGGTTTTCTCCTGGTCCTCTGGTTCCCTCTCTTTCCCAAAGCTGTGCATGTGAGGTGAATAGGCATGTCTACATCGGCTCTGCCTCAGTGAGCATGCATGTGAGTGCAGCCTGCAATGAAAGAGCATCCTCTTCGGGGTGGGGTCCCAATTTGTACCCTGAGCTGCCTCCTGCATGCCCCTTACTGGGGACGAGGCTGCAACCTGGGCATGTGCCCTTGACCAGAACCAAATCCGAAGCCTTCAGTCCACAGTCTGACACTTTTATCTGCTGAGCCAAACCGGCGAGGGCAAGACACCATTCCTGTAATCCAGCTTTTCCTAGGGATCCCCCTCACTAACTTCCCCTTCTCTTCCAATCTCGCCAGGGACCAAGTTTCCCATCAAGTGGACAGCGCCAGAGGCGGCCCTTTATGGCAAATTCACCATCAAATCAGATGTGTGGTCCTTTGGAATCCTACTCACTGAACTCATCAGCAAAGGCCGCGTTCCTTACCCAGGTTTGCTGGGGACAGGGAGATGGAAGAGCTTCTGCTTTGGGAGAGGCTGGGCCTCCTGACGGATGGGTCCCCGTCCTCTAGGCATGAATAACCGGGAAGTGTTGGATCAGGTGGAGCATGGCTACCACATGACGTGCCCCCCAGGCTGCCCAGCATCCCTGTATGAGATCATGTTGCAGACCTGGCGTCTGGATCCAGAGGAGAGGCCTACCTTCGAGTACCTGCAGTCCTTCCTGGAGGACTACTTCACCTCCACAGAACCCCAGTACCAGCCTGGGGATCAGACATAGCCGGTTTGGGCATCTGCCACCTCTCGCCTTTTCAATCCCCAGAGCTCTGGTCCCAAAGCTCCAGGCTTAGAGCCCTATAGAGTCCTAGCCTCTCAGAACAAACAGGCTGTTCTGCTGCCGTTGAGGGCAACCCCCTCATTTTAAAGATAGACAAATCGAGGCTCAGAGATTATCCCTTACCCAGTGTGGCCCAGGCACTATTTCTCCCTCCAATTTAGGGCCCAATATGCCTCTAATCTCCCTACTCCCTCCCTTCTCCCCCCCCCCCCACAAAAAAAGAGAAATGCTCAGACTTTGTCTAGTTATTTATAAAACTATATCCTTTCCCTTGCCTCCCATCCCTGCATTCCTACCCTGCCATCCCAACCTGGTCCAGGACTCCAGAATTCAACTCCCATTCAATCTCTGTGTCTGTAAGTTACAAAGAGAGGGAAAAACTTTGCTGGATCCCTTTCCTGTTGGATGTACCCTGTAGTCCAGGACTGGGGTCCAAGGCCCGGATTGAGGGAGAGGATGGCTGCGGGCTTACCTCCCCCCACCTCCCCGCCACAGTCATGTGTGTGTGTGTGTGTTGATTTTGTAAATAAGAAAAATGACAATGTGAATCCATGAACTATGAAGATTCCTTCCTTTGGGAGGGATGATGGTCCGTGGGAGGTGAGTGGGGCTGCTTTGGCTGCTGGGAAGAGGGAGTACCCTTAGAGCTGATAAGCACAGGATACACCAAGGGGTGTTTTAGGACCCCCAAAAGTCCTGATGCTCGTCCCCATTGAGTTTAGGACAAGTTGAGAGATGGATACAGAAGACAGGCAGTTGGAGACCAAAATGCCACCTTCATTGCTAATGTGGTTTAAGTTTGTGTGCTGAGGGTTTGCGAATTCTTTACTTGATTCCACACATACTGTTTGTTCGTCACAGGCATGGCAGCAGGCTTCCCACAAAAGGGGCAGTGAGGGAAGATCACAGTGGATCCTTTGCAGCTCCCCCAAAAGAAGACAGAGGGAAGGGAGGGGAGAGGCCTGAGAGTTAGTCTAGCTCACTGGGTCTCACCTGGACAGCTCTGCACCCAGGGGGTTTGGGAGAGGTTTGGAGGCAGTTTTGTTTGTAATGATGACTGGGGCCTCCAGTCACGGAGTGGGCAGGAACTGAAGATGCTAAATGACCTGCCGTGCACATGTGCCGTGAGGAACTGTCCCACCTCCAGGTCCCCCTTCGAGACACTCTGACAGCTGATGTGCATCCATGTGGAAACCAGGGGAACCGGCAGTAAGGATTTCCACCTCTCCCATCAGGAAGTTGTTGACCTCCTGGCTTACTAAGAGTGTGGACCTAGCAAGAGGCTGGGAGCTAGGAATCACTCCCATATCTGGCAAACAATTACAGAGCATTCAATTTGTGAAGGCCCTTTGCTAGGCAGGATGTCAGGAATACCGACGTGAACAAGACCAGTTCTTGTCCGGGAGGAGCTTATAGTCAGGCAGGAGAGAAATAAAATAACTCATTTATTAAGTGTCTGCTGAATGCCAGAAGTATTTACATCCATTTCGTCTAGTCCTGAGTCTGGTTCTATGATGAGGAAACTAAGGTCATGGGTCACGCAGCTATATGTGACAGAACTGGGATTTGAACCCTACTCTTACATTAAGGACCATGATCTTTCTTCCTTCCTTCCTTTCTTTTTTTAAGTATATTTTTATTGATCTTTTACAGAGCGGAAGGGAGAGGGATAGAGAGTTAGAAACATCGATGAGAGAAAGACATTGATTAGCAGCCTCCTGCACACCCCCCACTGGGGACGCACCCGCAACCAGGATACATGCCCTTGACCAGAATCGAACCTGGGACCCTTCAGTCCGCAGGCTGACGCTCTATCCACTGAGCCAAACTGGTTTTGGCAAGGCCCATGATCTTTCTACCAGACCTCACTGCCTCTGGACTTTGGCAAGAAATCATATTGGCCCCAGGTGGATGTTTGGAAGATCCTTCTCCCCCTGGATTTTGGTAGGAAGATTTCCTGGAAACCCCAGTTGAGTGACCTAAGGAAAAGGGGACAAAGTGGCTAATACAGATTGAGAGTTCCCTGTGTTCAGCCCTTAGCTAGGGGATGCTGAATGGGAGCCAGGCTAGGGAGAGCGGCCAAGTGACTGCTCGGAGAGGGTGATCACAGAGGTGGGAGCCCGGGGCTCTGCACACCCAAACTTTCAGGTGCTCAGGCTTCCTGGGGCTTTTTTAGCCAACCAAACTCACCAGAGCCTGATGCATAAACCAGAGTCCCAGTGTCTCCATCTGCCTTGGAGCAAGCAGATAAGAGCTCAGCTCAAGAGCCGTACTGCCTGGTGTGAATCTTGCCTCCTGGGTGATTTTGTGTAGGTTGTTAACCTATCCAAACCTCAATTTCCTCGTCTGTGAAATGGCAATAAAATGCTCCAGACATGCTAGCTCTCTTTGTTATACCTTTTACTAATTACTTACTACACGCTAGGTATCCTGCTAAGTGCATGCCGCCATTTAATCCTCACAGAAGCCTATGAGGAGAAGGCTGTCGTATCTTCATTTTATTAACAGGGAAACGAAGGCACGGTGAAGTATATAGGTTACAGGACATAACTGGCAGAGCAGGGGCTTGAACCAGATCCTCGGACTTCAGAATCAGTGCTCTTAGTCTTTATAGTCTTTTCCTGGGACCGACATATTTTTGTCTGATGGATAGAACTCTCTGCCTGGTCCCTGGATGTCCGTTGAGCTTAAATGAAGGCCTGGCAGGGCAGTGAACCACGTGGAGCTCACCGGGCCCTCGCTGCTCAGCAGAGACCAGAGCCTCCTGAGCCTGGAATTGGTGTATCTATTGGCTCCCTGCCCCTCCCTCTGGTGCAGCTGAATAAATTCTCCCTTGCACCCCCTTTTCTGTGCGTCCTTCTGTTCCCTTCAGATAGAGCACAATACAATTGATTAGGCCTCTGTTTTCTCCATTTCAATCACATCCTCGCCCTGCCTCCCTGAGATTACAGGCAGGTGGGTCACCTTGATTGCAGTTTCCACTGTTCACAAAACCCTTCAGTCGTTTACAAAACCATCTCTCGCCTCATTCACTCCCCCACCTGGCTCTTCTCCTCCTGAAGCGTGGATTTTACTGGCTTAAGACTCAGAGGGCAGTTTTATTTCCAAGTTCGTGGTGGGGGAGAAGGGCACATAATTGACTAATGCTAGATGTTTCACATGCATCATCTAATATGATCCTCCTGAGGCAGAGCCGGAGTGTGATCATTCCCGTTTTATAAAAGAGGAAACAAAGACTCCGAGAGGCTGTGACACCTGTCCAAGGTCATACAGCTGGATAGTAGGGTCAGGATTTGAACCCTGCATCCCACTGTGTCACGTTCCTTCATTTGATGGAGCAGCATGGGCAAGTATAATACTAACCCAGAGGCAGGCCCCCCGAGGACATGGTGCAGATAGAGGTCTGAGGTAGCCCCATATACGCTGAGGATTGTATTTGTAAAAACACCAATTCATGTATTGATTTTGCACACACTGATATCTCCTGTAGGCTGGTCCTGCCTGGGCGGCAGAATGGTAAACATGTAGGGGCAAGGTCAGTCTGGAGGCCAAGAGAGGCTTTCTGGAGGATGGACAGAAAAGTGCCTGATAAGCAGCCAGAGGGTGAGCTCCTCTCCCACTGAGGGAATAGCACATGCAAAGGCCCAGAGGTGTGGCAGAACAAGCAAGTCAGGCAAGTGCAACTAGTTACCTATGGGAGGCTGAGGGTGCAGATGAAGCGTGGAAGAAGGTCAGAAGGTCAGAGGCAAGAGATGGTAGGGTTGAGCCCTGGCCAGATGGGTCAGGTGGTTGGAGCAGCCTCCCATACATCAAAAGATTGAAGGTTCACGATTCCTGGTCAGGGCACATACCTAGGTTGTGGGTTTAATCCCCAGTTGGGGTGCATGCAGGAGGCAACCGGTGGGTTTTTTTCTCTATCACATCTTTCTTTCTTTTTTCTTTCTCTCCCTTCCTTTCTGTAAAAGTCAACAAAAACATATCCTCAAGTGAAGTTAAAAAAAAAAAAAGGCAGACACACACACACACACACATGCACACATACACACAGCATGTCTTGCAGAGGTGTCCATAGGCCCTCTAGTGGTCACTCTGAGTGCCGTATTTAAAACTGCAGAAACTTTCCTCTGGGATAGGAATTAGGTCCCTTCAGAACCTTCCCATCCCGTCGGATGGGAGACACTGCACAGTGCCTGCTCTCAGAGCTCACAGTAATGTAATGAGGGCGAAGGGGACAGACCCAGGCAGAAAATGTGGGAGAACAGGAAAGGGTACTATAATTCAGTTGGTCATGGGAAGTCTGGAAGGCTTCTCGATGGAGATATTGCTCACCAGAGACTTGCAAAAGGAGTAAAAGTTTGCTTGATAAAGAACAAAGCCCAGCTGGCATAGCTCAGTGGTTGGGCATCAGCCAGTGAACCAGGAAGTCATGGTTCGGTTCAATTCCCAGTCAGGGGTCAGGGGTCAGGGCATATGCCCAGGTTGCAGGCTTGATCCCCAGTGTGGGGCATGCACAAGGCAATGATTCTCTCTCATCATTGATGTTTCTATCTCTCTCTCCCACTCCCTTCCTCTCTGTAATCAACAAAAATACATTTTAAAAAAAGAAACAAAAGAAGGGCATTTTAGACTTCACGGGGGCCATACAGGATGTTATAATTAGGTAGGTGTGGCTGGAGTGAACATTTTGAGGGGGTTAATGGCTAAAGATGGAGATGGTGAGGTAGGCATGGGTCTTGTCTGCCATGCATGCAGGCTAGGCTTCTAGGTTTGGGGCCATGGGAAGCTCTGACGGGCTTTGAGCAGGGGAGTAACAAATCACATTCACTTTCCAGAAGGAAACCTCTGGTGACCAATGAGAGGGGAAGAAGTGGGAGAGGGACACCTCTCTTGGATACAAGGTCACACTCAGGACACATAACTTTGAGCAGGCCTGTGAACCAGGCACATCCTGACACCTACAGACATGTCACTGGGATCCCGGGCTGAACACTCACAGATAAACAAATCGCTGGTATGCACTCAGACACATAGCTCAGGTTCAAAGATGAAAGGAAATCAAGGAGTGTGTGAGAACCACGCACAGCCTGATGGACACAGGATCTCTCTCTTTTTCTCCCTCTCTACACACACACACACACACACACACACACACACACACACACACACACCCTATCCTACCCCCCTGTTTCCCCCAGGGTCCCTCACCACCTCCAGGCAGGAACAAAGCTGACCCTTGCCCTCTGGCCCCTGGCCTCTCCTCCCACACCCCCTGCCCAGAGGGAGGAGCTGTTTGAAGTCTGGGCTGCAGCTGGGGTTTCCTGTTGCCTGGAGGAATGTGGGAGGACTTGTAGGGAGGGGGGAGTGGAGCGGGGCCGGCACAGGAGGAGGGATAATGGGGGCCTGGGGGCCCGAGTTCCCATTGTACCACAATGAGGAAGGGCTTTCTGCTTCCAAGGTCTCTTGGGCCCCAGCCCTGAGCTGTTCTCAACCAGAGGAGGGGAAAACCAAGGCCATAATGGCTCCAGTCCAACGGGCCTCTTGTTCCTGGAGCTGTATGTAGCTCAGTGTCTTAGGATAGGTCCTCAACCTCTCTTGGCCTCAGTTTCCCCTTCTGTAGGCTGGAATGAATCCCTCTCTAGCAATCCACGCCTTTCCTGAGAGAGCTCTAAGGGATGGGCCAGCCCCAGAACTTCTGGAGTCACGGAGGGCAGTGCCCATCTCTGCCCAAGGCTCAGTCCATTTTGGCCTTTCCATGAGCCCCAGGGGCCTGGCCCAGCCTGCTGCAACTTCTCAATTATTGTCATCATTTTATATGACTCAACAGCCCCACAACATGCCCTTGCCAGGTCTCGAAGTGCTTTTGTATCCATGTGCTCAGTAAGTCTTTTGCAAGCACTGCCCGGAACACAGGGGAGGGATTGCTCTGCTATGGTATACACATGGAAACTGAGCCTCTAAGAGGGCAAGGACACACGAGGAAGAGCAGAGTCAGAACCAGGTCTAGCTGGCTGCTCGTCCACAGAGCCTCCAAATCCTGAGACACCTCCCCCCCCCACACACACACCTTTTTATCTCTAGAGTCTCACCTCTGCTTCCTAGGGTCTAGCTTCTGCTTATTGAAACAAAAGTGACTGGATTGAGCTGAGCCCAGAAAGGGATGACGGAGGCTCTTCCAGAACCTGGGTCCCCTCCCTCCAGTCTGCTTTCCTAGGGAGCTAACCGCCCTTCGGCCCAACCTTTGGTGACACCCACCCTATTAGGAACTGGGTAGCTAGTCCTAACCCTTTTAGATTGCCAAAGCCGTTATGGAGATTAGACGCTAGGTGGCAGTAGCAGCCCACAGTAAGACTCAGCTTGAGTTTGTTTGGGGAGAGCCCTCCCCAACCCCCCCAACACAATTTGGAGAGGCTCCAAGAGCAAGGCCAACCCCCAAATAACTGTGAAACCCTGAAATGCTTTATTTTCAACGATGCCCAACACCTTGGCGCTTAAATACTCTCTTTGGGGAGCGGACCACTGAGGCAGCCTGGGTTGGGAGGAGGAATATGTACTTGCAAAATCCTACCTAACTTCTATTCCTTCCATGGAGCCATGGAGCCTACAAATCTTGCCCTCTTAGACCTCATCGGTTAATCTCTCCCTTCCCATGCCCTTCCCAAGCTCTTCTTCATCCTTCCCCCCTCCCCTTCCCTATTTCCCAGAAGCCATCCTGTATTACCCTATCCAGTTCCTTCCCAAAACTTGGTTCAGACTGGGTGGGCAAGGATGTGAGGAAAACTAAAAGAAAGGGGAATCTGGGCTTCTCCTCCCCTCCCCAGTGTTATGTCTCTCCAGTGGGGGACCCGCTAGATTCTCCCTAGAGCAAGATGCTTGCAAGGAGAAGCTACTCCCAAATGGGGGCCTCTCCAGCTGGCCATACCAGATCCATAGGTGTCCCAGTCAGAGTCCTAGACTTCTCCCAGCACTGCTGCTCCTCTCACCAAAAGGGCCAATAAAGAGTGAGCCTGCATCACCCCGGAGGGCCAGAGGCGAAGTCAGAAACAGGTGGGCGAAGAACAAAGGCAGTGCTGAAGGAACTTCAGACATGGAGCAAGACAGACAAAGCTAACGCACATGGGCTCAGGAATGTCAGACATGGATGAAATGGGTCCAGCTCGGGACCAGTCAGAGCCAGGGCTGGTAGACACCGAGGACCGGATGGTGGCCATACATTATTCATCTCGTGTCCTCTGTGAGCCACACACTGACACTGGGAGAGAAGATCAGACAGAGGCCTGGGGAGTCACAACTCCCTGCATGGCTCAGAGGTTAATTGGAAGGCCTGGGCCTAGCGGTGTGCCCTCATCTTTGGAAACATTAACTACCATTTCACCGGGTCTGTGCCAGATTCTAGAGCCCTGCGGTGCCCAGTATATGGCGGCAGCAGCAGTTCTCCTGCTTGGGCTGTCCAGCTACCTCCCCTTGGTAACCAGGCCCTGGCAGTGCACATTCCTCCCATCTGTGGGGATGGGCCAGGCAGGGGGCCCGGAGCTAGGAGCCGGGAGCTGGATAACAGATGTGACCTGAAGAGGAGGTAGGTGAAAGTGCTGAGCCCAGCCCCCTGGCCGCAGCAGGGGCTTTGAACTGTTGAATTTGAATCTTACTTCCCGACACAATGAAAACGCTCAGTCGAATTCAGGAAGGGTATGCGTGTGCACGTGTGTGTGTGTGTGTGTGTGTGTGTGTGTGTGTGTATGCGCGCGCGTGTGTATTTTCCAGGACTTTAGTGCCCTTGCCGCCCTTGGACTTCTAGGAAAACAGGAGTTGGGGGAGGGGGACGCTAAACCCCGAGCTCAGCTTGAGACCGGGCAGAGTGAGGAGGAGACGCTAGTGGGGCTGAGTTTTCTGGAGCATTCCTCCCACGTAAGCTCTTGCGCATTAATCAGTTAAAAAAAAAACAAAAACAAAAAAAAACCTTTTCAGAAAAGGAGAACGTCCCCAAACTCAGGGAGCCTGTCCTCCTCCCTCTCCCCTTCCTTGCCCATTTAATTGGGACTCCCCAGAAAGTCTCAGGTCTTTGGGCTAATCCCTTGATTCCCTATTCGACTCTCATTCCTTCTCAGACCCCGCCCCTTCCCTCCCACCCGCAACCGCCCTCCAGCCAGAGAACCCCGCCGGGGACCAGGAACTGGGTAAATGTCCCCAGCCTTTGGGGAAAACCAGCGCCCCTCGGAAACGAGATCACGCCCCCGCCGGCGGGATCCGGGTGCCGGCGTCCAGCGGGCTCCACGCCGCGCCGTCGGAGCAGCCCGCGCGGCCCCGCCCGCTGGGCGCACGGAGCGGCCAGGGCGGGGACTACAAGTCCCGGCGTGCTGTGCGCGCGTCCCCCCCTGGGGTTCCGGATGGTGAGCGGCGAAGGTAAGGCGAGCTCGCAGAGGCAGCGGCGGCGGCGGCGGAGACGGAGAGAGGCAGGCAGGCAGGGCGAGGGCGAGAGACGGAGGGAGGGAGTGAGCGAGGCAGACCAGACAGACAGACAGGCGGGCGGGCGGGCGGGCAGAGCGAGCCACCCGCCAGGCTGCGCTCAGCCCCGCTCGCAGCGGAGAGAGCAGAAGGCAGGAGGAGGGAGGGGAGGAGAGGGAGGGAGGGAGAGGGAATCCAGCTACCACCACCCAAAGCCAGCGTCTGCTTTCTGTCCTCATTTCCTTTTCCCACCCAGCTCTGAGAGCAGAGAAAGGCAGAGAGCGAGAGAGACAGAGACAGTCAGAGAGACAGACAGACAGACAGAGACCGGGAGGGAGGAGGGCGGAGGAGGAGCAGGAGGAGGACTACGCGGGGCGCGTTCTCTCCCAGGTTTGCAATTGGGGGGGTGGGGGCGGGGGTGTCCAGGACTGCGAGAGTGTGTGCGCGGCGGGGGGGAGCGAGGGGGGCGCCGAGAGAGCCAAGGAGTGATCGAGGTGGGGGGGCGCCGCGGGAGCGGGGGGCCGTGTCCAGCGGAGTTAGCGGCGGAGAATGTGAGCCGAGGCGCGAGCCATGCTGTCAGCAACAGCGGGCGGCTCAGGGCTCCTTCACGACTCCTCTCCCCAGCTGCCGGGCGCCGCGTCGCTGCCGCCGCCGGAAGACAGACGCCCCCCAAAGCCCCTTCCCTGGCTCGGACCCACGGAGCCGGCAGCCCAGCACTCCGGTGAGTGGCGCCTCCTCCCCAGTCCTAGACCCCCGCTGGGGACCGGCTGGCCGGGCTCTTTTGTGCAGCGCGCCAGGGGGGCTCTGCGCCCCCTCTGTGCGCCCCGGTCCGGTCCGTCGGACCCCGTGGCTGCGGTGCCCGTGGTGCGATCTGTCTTTGTTTCCACCGGGGCCCGCAGCTCGGCTGGGCTCGGCTTGAAGCCTGGCAGGCAGTGCCGGGAAGGGGGAGGGGGAGGTGGACGAGAAGGGGGGGGCTGGGAGGGGGGGTTCTCGGGTTTCCTGGCCGCCCCGCGGCTCCCCGGCTCCCCCGGCTCGGGGGCGAGGTGCGCGCTCTGCGCTGCCGCGCGCCCTCTCCACCTTCCCCCTCCCTCCGCCTTTGGATTTAAAACTGCAATTTGCTCTCCAGCTTGCTGAGAATGTGGTGGTGGGGGGGCAGTGTAGGGGGGACCGTGGGAGCGGAGAACAAGGCTGGATTTTAGGAACGGCGCTGGGAAAGGGGGAGACTGCGGAGGGAGGAGCCCCTCCCCTTCAACCCCAAATCCCAAGGTTCCGCTGGTGCTCTGGGAGTTGAGGGGCGGGGACCTAATGACCCGGAGGGGGTGTGGGGTGGAGGAGGGATTTGGGGTGGCCGGGGCCAAAGAGGTTGGGCCGCGTGCCCGGTTACCTGGCGAACAAAGTCGGCTCACTTTTGCATAAATAAATAAATAATCGCCTATCAATGCGTTTCCTCTGGGGCTCTGATTGAATCGGCCCCCTCTTCCCCAGGGGGTGGGGTGCTGAGTGACAGCTGTCAGCCCCCTGGGCCGGTAGCTGGAGTGAATTGCCGAATCCCTCTGCTCTCTGGCTGAGGGCACCTTCCCCTGCTGGGTCCTGGTCCCCAGGCAGAGCCAGAGGGGCAGGGGGCTGGCTCTGAATCTAGGAAATAACCTTGTTTCCTGTTCTACAGGAAAAGGGACAGCAACCCAGAGTTTGGGGGCTGGGGATGAGGACTGATGGGAGCTGGAGGGGTTCCCCAGCAGCCTGACCCCCCAGCCTCCTGCCAGGCAAAGGGGCCAGCTGAGGGAGGAAGGATGTGGGCCTTGCTGGCCGGAGGCGGGAGCTGGGGCTGTCCCTGAGGCGGCAGCGGGCACAGAGAGGGAGGAGGGAAGGAGGGAGAGAGAGAGAGAAGCGGGGGCGGGAATTCTCTACCGCAGACCCTGGGGGCCGGGGCCAGATGTGGAGGGGTGGGGAGTCCCCCCCCTCCCTTCTAGCTTGGGGGCCCTGAGGCTGGGCTGGGAGGGGCTGAGCCTGGTGCCCTCAGTTCTGCACCAGTGCCTGACTGGCAGGGCCAGCTGAATTTGGGCCCAGGCGTCACCCTGGGAGGCAGGGCTGGGCTGCACCAGTCTGGTCCCTGAACACAAGGAGGGACCCTTGGGGGGCCTGTGCCTGTCTGGCTGGGCAGGCGTTTCCCGCCTGACCAGTTGGTGTCAGGCGGGACTTGGCCCCAGCTCCCTGGGCAGAGCTCAGGGCGTGAGGACAAGCTTTGCCTCCCGGTCACGGTGGCCACATTTTGTCCACTGCTGCCACTGTCGGAGCGGGGGCATGTGCCTGGGACTGGGCAGAGTCCTGCTAGGAGCATTGAGGGTATTTCTATTGTTGGTTTGTCCCTGCTCCATGTGACCCCTTGTGTGTAGCTTTGTGAGCTGGGGCTGTAAGTGAAAGATTACCAGTCTGTGTCCCCCCCGTCCCCCCCTCCCCCGCAACCCCGCTGGGTGGGGGAGGCTGGGCTGTGCTGGTGAGTTGTGGGGGGACCTTCCCCCAGGTGACATGTGCATGCCGCTTGCTGTCTCCCTCCTTTGAGCAGATGTATATTTATTTTTATAGTAATGGAAAATCAAACTGGATAGTAAGTTGAATTCATTTTTTTCTCTTGCTGTGTCAATAGTTGGAATAACCCCCAGAGACTGGTGAACTTCTTGCCCCAGAACTCCCACCCTTCAGAGTTTGCAAAGATCAGGGAGGGCATGAGCTTTGGGCGACCAGTGAGCACCAGTCCAAACCAGTACCCTGGTCTCTCTTGGTCTGGCATGGGAGCAGGTGCCCAGGTGGGCAGGCATTGCCCCCTCCCCAGATTACACCCCAGGGTGTAATCTGGCCCCTCAGCTACCTCTTTGGTCAGTGCCTAAGCAGTGCCCAAGCCTTCGGGGAGAGTCTCCAGGTGGGCTCTACCCCCCTGCCTTGGCTCCCCGGCCACGTGCTGATATTTATTTTCTGTAGTAAAATCCATTTTTAATGCCGTTACTTTTGAAATAATATAGAAAGAAACAAATGTGATGTGTTTAAGTTGCCCTCTGTGAGTTTTTAATGTGATCTATGGCTGAGGTAGTGATGGAAGGAACTATTGGGCTCGGAGAAATTTGGTGTCATAAAGAAAAAGAGCTTGCTGTTTATTATGGTTGCTGGGCTGGGGGTCTGGAATAGGGTCATGGGAGCAGGGAGCCCCAGTCCCCGCCCCCCCTTCCGCCCAGATGCTGTGGATGGACAGCGTATCTTCTTAGTTTGGAGTATGAGGGTTCCAGGATTATTTTGCATTGCTCCACAGCTTTTAAGGGGCCTTTGGTGAGGGGGCTTGGGAATTGGGGGGCTTTGTTCTCCCCCTTCCACCTGCTTAGATCTTGGCTGGGAGGCCTCTGGAACCCCCTGCAGAATTAAGTGGAGGTGTACTGTGGGAGTTTGGGCTTGGATTCTGAAGGAGATTAAGGGATGGGATTTCCACCTGATTGTTGTTGGTTGTACTAGAAGCTTGAGGGGAAAGCTGTCCCTGGCAGAAACCAGAGGACTTTTTTTTGGTGGGGGGCGGGTGAGGGAGCGCCACTCTGGACTGGCAGAGCCCCAGGGGGACAATGCTTGTTCCCAGATCCGCCTGGAACACTGACTTTGGGCCACTCCTTCCTCTTGACTCTGTTTGCCATTGGATAGGGGTTACCTTCAGGCAAACCTGATCTCCCTCATTTCCTGTCCCCCCCCCTCACCCCAAGCAAACCCCCACACCCCTGGGTGTAATTTGGACTTTTTTTTTTTTTGGTTTGGGAAACAACTCTGTGTCTCATGCCAGCCAGCCACCGAAGACCGTGGGGTACCATGCCTTCCTACCAGATGCCCAGGCACTTCTGCTCTGGTTGAGTAAGGTCAAGCAGGCTCACTATTATGGGATGGAGCCTTGCTCTGCGGCTGGGTCTCCTGGGTCTCTGGGGATAGAGCCTGAAAGGGGAAGCTAGGATGGGGTGCAGCTGGGGACTGCTGGAGAGAGCATGGGTAACATTGTTGCTAATGTCAGCAGACGGCCCCCCCAGGGAGAATGGGGGAGGTGGGGAGGAGAGAGACCCAGACAGACACTTGCCCAGTGGGGAGAGGGAAAGATGGTGACAGAAGCCAGTGGTGAGAGGGTGAGAGAGAAGAGCAGGCAGGGAAAAGAGCCAGGATCACAGCCCCAGGAGATGGGGTCCCGGTGATCAAGAAAGCCTAGGCATGAGCCACAGCCCAGAAGGAGCAGGCACGGAGGCCCGCTCACCCAAGATCCAGTGCCTGGGTTGTTTTTGGAGGAGAGACAAGCAAATGTCTCTGGGAAGAGGAAGGACAGGTGGGAGAGAAAGATTCCCACAGGAGGAGAGAGAATGGGGAGACAGGGGGATTCCAGGGGTCACTTGGTTCCTGCTTCTGCCCAGGGCAGTGTCTTCCCTGGCTTCTCCAAATGTCTGGGGACAGAGCAGACCTCCTCTTTGGACCTGGAGGTGGGGCCTGAGGCAAGTTCTGAGCCCCAGGGGTTGGGGTTTGTGGGTGCGCTATGTCAAGAGGCCCTGGGGTTTTAAAAGCGGGGAACATTAGGGTCCCAGAGATGCCAGGGGCACCGTCCAGCTGTGACCCCTCCCTTGTTTGACAGGAGGAAACCAAGTCTAGAGAGAGAGGAGCCACTTGCCCAGGGTCACAGACCCTTGGCAGGGGCGGGCCTGGGACCCATGCTCTTTGCGCTCCCCCTCTCTGTAGCTAGAGAACTGGAACAGCTGCAGGGGGGCCTCCTGGGCTCAGAGGGGGGCCAAGCCTGGGGAGAGGAGCAAGCAGGCACCCTTGTGGCCAGAGCCCCCCCAGGGGAGGGGGAGGCGCTGCTGCGGAGAGAGAGGGAGGGAGGGGAGAGAGGAGGGGAAACAGTGAGTCAGGCTTCCAAGAGCTGAAGATGAGAGAGCCAGCCCTGGGAGGGAGAGGGCTGGGAGGGCTGCTCAGAAGCAAGGAGAGGGAGGGGGCCCAGCCAGGGGCAAGGAGAGCTCTGGAGGGAGGGAGCCCGCCCCTGGCCCTGGCCCTGGCCCAGCGGCAGGCCTGTGCTGGGTGGAGGGTGCCGCCAATATGGACTTTGCCCATGGTAGGTCAGAAAGGAGCCAGATTCTGCCTCTGCAGTGTCCCTTTCCCCCCCTATTCCTCATTTACGAACCCACCCCAGGGTCTCAGGGGGACGACTGTGTGGCCTCCCATCCCTTCGTCCGTTTCTCTGTCCATTGTGGGATTTGGACCTTGAGCTGTTCTGGGGGAGGGAGGGGGGGCGCAGCATCCTGGGCGGGTGAGGGATGCTGTCTCCAGCTGCTGTCTTTGTGCTGGGGACACTGTTGGAGCAGCCACTGGTGCAGGGTAGGGTGCAAGGTCTTAGAGCAGGCTCCCTGTTGAACCCTCTGAGCTGCTGGGCCAGGAAGTGGAGGTGACTGGCCATGAGTGCTGGGGTGCAGACTGTGTGTGAGTGTGTGAGGTGCTGATCTGGTGATGTAGATGGGCTACCTGGGGCCTCTCGGATGGCCTGTGCCTAGACGGGGCCAAGGTCCCCACATGCCCAGAACCACCTTCCACTTGAGGATGGGAGTGACACTCATGTGATCCCCCCATATTCCCATGGATCAGAGGCTCTGGGGAAACTGGGAGGCGGGAATAACCCATGTGGGGAGCTGGCGAGAGCTGCCTGTACAGCCTCTCATGCCTGGAGCTGGGACCAGAACTGGAGAGATTCCCCAGGGACTGCCTGGAAGGAAGTATGGGAGGAACCTTCCCCCACAACTGACAGGTAGCTGAGGCTCCTAGTCCCCCCTTCTCCGCCAGGCCTGGCATCACTGCCCTTCCCTCGTGGATCCCAGCATCCCTTCCATTGCCTAGGGGATAAAGAAGGTGGTACTAGGACCCCTCTCCTGCGGGCCTGGCTTTAGGAAGGACTGGCCAAGTGAGGCCCCTGCCTCCTCCCTTACACACAAATGCAAACTCAGCTGCGGGGAGGACCTGCTTTCTCTCCTCTCTCTGCTCAGGGGTCCTTGGCCTGAGAGCCCAGGGGAGGGGCCACTTCTGCAGCTGGCTGCCCCAACTCCCAGCTCAGCCCAGCTGCTACTGAAGCTTCCAGAAGCTGCAGCTCTGTACCCTTCCCCACCCCCTAAGCCAGGAGAGGCCTTTGCTGACCTGGGGGAGGGTACCTTGGGGAGTGAGTGGGCACCCTCACTCACAACAGACAGCCAGACAGATGGGTGGTGGAACAGATGGACAGAGACACCCACGCACAGGCAGACGGAGAGAGACGGACAGATGGACCAGGACAGGAAGAGACGGACAGACAGAGGTGCTGGCAGAGAGAGGAAGAGTTGAAAATGGAGGCGCCTGGGGGAGAGAGAAACAGAGACAGAAACTCGGAGACAGGGTGACCAGGTGACTGAGAAGGGAGAAGGAGAGAATTGGGGGAGGGGGGCGCGGTGGGAGAGTGAGAGGCAGGAAGAGATAAAGTGGGAAACCCAGAGAGAGAGAGAGAGAAGAGAGGAGGAGAGAGGAGAGACGAGGAGAGACTTGAGGCTACAAACCACAAACAGGGATTTGATGAGAATCTGGAAGGTGTTTTCTCCTGCTTCCCTCCCCAAACCCCCAGGCTAGCCAAGTCTCCATTCCTTCCACCCCCAGCTCAGTTTCCAGCTGCTAAAGAGGTCAGGGAGAGAGGGGGGATGGGGAGAGAGAGAGGAAGAGAGAGAGAGAGAGAAAGAGAGAGCCCAGAGACCCCTCCTCCCTGCTCTTTTTGTAGGGGCTTGAGTTGCTGAGAGCAGCTCTCAGCCCTGACCCTCCTCACAGATGTATATACATACCTCTGGGCTCTTGGAAAAAAGCATCTCACACTCACCACTCTCTCAGTGTATGTCTCCTTGTATAAATGCGCCCCTCCCAATAATCACACCTGTCCACACAGGCCTTACTACACACACACACACACACACACACACACGCATGCACACACACACATTTTGTGACATACAAGTCTCCATGTTTATATTCATTTCGAATCTCACAAACCTGACTAGTGAACCCGAACCTATGCTTCTTTACCCATACAGGTGGTGACACAGGCCTTGATGTGGGATCTCAGGATCTCAGGATCTGTCTCTCTCTCTCTCTCTCACACACACACACACACACACACACACACACACACACACAGCATGCAGTCACACAGTCACACTCTCACACGTACTCTGGCAGTCACCAGAGCAGAGAGAAGGCTCTTTCTAGATATGAAGATCAGGGTTCCCAGGGAGCAGTGAGGGGGGGAGTGGTATACCCTCACACTCACCCAGCTGCCAGGGTGGGATGGCAGGAGGCCCTCAGTTGGTGGGCGCCCGCCTGGGAAGTTGCAGGGCTGGGTCTGGACACAGGGAAATTGGCTAGTGGGTTTGCGTGGTATGAAAGAGCTGAGAATTGTGAGGGGATATGTGTGCACATATAAAATATATTCAGCCCTAGCCGGTTTGGCTCAGTGGGTAGAGCGTCAGTCTGCAGACTGAAGGGTCCTGGGTTCGATTCTGGTCAAGGGCACATGCCCAGGTTGCAGGTTCAGTCCCCAGTAGGGGGCATGCAGGAGGCAGCTGATCAATGATTCTCTCTCATCATTGATGTTTCTATCTCTCCCTCTCCCTTCCTCTCTGAAATCAATAATAAAAAATATATATATACACACACACACACACACACACACATACACACATATATACTTAAAAATGTATACATATGTATAGCTATAAGGGATGGCAAGTGTCTATTATGGTGTGTGTGGAGGAAGAGACTGAACTCATGAGAGATGGGACATGAGTGTGACAGGGAGATCCAAGATGTGTGGAGTGTGTGGGTGTATGTGTGGTAGCTCATTGTCACGTATGTATATGTGGTGCATATATGTGGCAGAGTGTGTGGCTGTACCTGTTTTTGCCTAATGTGGGGGGTGACAGGTGTACATATGTGAAGGTGCGGGGCCCTGGGGGTGAGCTATGTGTGTGTGGGGGTGCGGTGTCAGGTAGAGATGAAGG
Organism: Lasiurus cinereus; assembly: GCA_011751065.1. NCBI lineage: Eukaryota > Metazoa > Chordata > Mammalia > Chiroptera > Vespertilionidae > Lasiurus > Lasiurus cinereus. The sequence continues at coordinate 158,047 of JAAGEH010000030.1, read as the reverse complement.
TGTGGGGGGCATTTTCATGTGAGTGTAGGCAGTGTGCACATAGGAGGGGGTAGCTGCTGTGTGAGGCTGCATGCAGCCTGGGTTGGAGGGCTGTCTTCCAAGGCCAGAATGCTGCTGGAACAGAGGCCATCAGCGCAAACACACGCGAAGGGGCTCCAAGGCTCACAGTTGGGCACTGACCCACACAGCCACACAAGGACAGACAGACCCGCCCCGGCCTCCCTCTTCCTCTCTCCTGGCGTCAGTGGTTTTCAAAGGAGCCTCCATGAGGACTGTTTGCTGTGCAGTGCCCCCACTCCCAGCCCATGCCTCTTCAAACACAGCGATGCCCTCCAGGCAGCTTTGTGGAGGCTCCTGCCTGGACCATCTGAAGGCAGATGGGTGGGCTAGGATCTGCTGCCATCCCCCAGGGAGCGAGGAGGCGGCTGCTCCTGGGCCTGGGCACAGGCTGAGACAGATGGACTGCCTGTCTGGACACCCTCGCAGGAGGCCTGGGGGTGGGCAGGCACCCCCGGGAGGGGAAAGGGCTTCTAGCTGGCAGCCCTCTAGTGGGTGCCTGAACAGAGGCCAGGCTTCCGCTCTTTATTTCCCCAGAGGGGCACCCATCCTCACCAGCTACAGCCCCACCACCTCCTAAATACATAAAACCGCTCCACACCCAGCTCCTACACCCCTAAACACACAGCTGCTCCACCTGCAAACACACACACAGCCCGGACCTCCACAAACACCGTCGCTCCCCACAGAACACCTCCTGACACCTGATGGCCCCATATCGCACACAGCCCGCACATGCCCCTGAACACATAGCCACCACGAAAATGCCTGCCCACACAGATATTTGCAACCCTAATGTTTAACCAAAACAAACACTTTTATGACCTCCAGTATACCCCGAAACATCGCAATGTACACACGCACGCACGCACGTCCCTTCAGCCACATGGACGCCCTCTCCGACCCCAGCCCCTCCCCAGGTAGACCCAGCACTCCGCTGCAGCCCTGGCTCTTTGCACACAGGCAGACTCTCAGCGTCCCACCGCCTCACCAACACACGGACTCTCCCCAGAGCTCAGCCTTTCCCCCATCTGCAGCCCAGCGCCTCCCCAAACGCATCTGTCCAGCCTTCTACACCTTTCCAAGCACACAACCACCCCCCCATACATGGAGGCACACTCACTGCCTCAACACCCATTCTGAGGAGTACACCCCCTGTAGGCACACCAGGTACCTCAAACACACACACACATTGATAGCTTCGGTTCTAGTACATCTCTCAACAGATAACTTCCCCCCAGTTTCTTGTTCTTTCTCCCCCCCCCCTCTCTCTCTCACACACACACACACACATACACACCTCCCTTCCCCATCCAGACTCAAAACCTCAAAAGGCAGTCCTCTGTACATCCCCAGCAAGTTCCAGCTCCAGAACTTGCCTCAGCCTTCTGAGAGCCAGGGGCAGCCCACACGCACCTCTCCAAACTCCGACCCACACTCACACCCATACAGCCTCAGCTCAGTCACCACCCTGCACATATTCACTCACCCCTGAGAGCTTGCGAGCAGCCCTTCCATGCTCCCCTGAACCCCCACCTCTCCCTGCCACATACCCCACCTCAGTTTGCCTGCAGCCCTCACTCCCACCACCAGACATTCCAGCACACCCTCCTCCTAGCACTCTCCGTCACAGCTCCCTCAGCCCACCTTGTTCTCCCCAGACACTAACCCCCCTTCCCCAGACAGCCTGAGCCTTGCACACACAATCCCTCACTCTTGTGTGTTCTCTCTCTCTCTCTCTGCTTCCCAGACCTCCCCCACTTCTCAGAGGCTCCTCTGCCTGGGGAGGCATCTCCACCCCCCTCACTGCCCCAGGCCTTTCATTCCTGGACAGTGAGGCTGTACATCTGGTTCAAAGCCGCCCCACCCAAGACCCTGTGTTCGGGGCACCCTGGCCTGGGCTTTGGGGGCTTGGGGCCTCTTTGGGGGCTCTTGGCACCTGGTCGTGCTGGTCTCTCAGCCAAGAACTTTGAGTACCTAGCTCTGCCCAGGCTGTGGCATGTGGTGGGTTGGGGGGCGGGGAAGGGGATTTACCCCCAGCCTGTGCTTTCTTGGATGCTGGCCAAGGCCCGCCACCCCCCAGCTCACCTGAGAGGGGCATGGGCTTCAGGGAAAAAAGACCATGAAGGTGCTGGCTTGACGTGCTTCTCCCACCCCCATCCAGGCTTGGGGCTTGGTCTCCCCGGGAGTCAGTTCCGACAGTGAAGGTTACTTGACTAGATGCATGATTTTAAACGGAATCTCCACCATCTGTTCCACCCCCTAATTACAGATGCACAGAATCCGCCTCAGAGGGCAGCATGAGGGGAGTGATTTAGAGGCTGAGCTGTTTCTGCCCGCATTAGGGCTGGGGAAATTGGGGGGCTTCTGGGTATTGCTCACAGCCTCCCCCCCAATACCATCTCTTTCCCAGGGGCTTCTTGTGCCTCATCTGTTGCTGGAGGAAGGCTGCGAGAAAGGTTTCCCTGACCCCCAATACCTGACAGATGAAGCACTGCAGTGCTGAGGGAGGGGTCCCCAAGAAATCCCCTGTGTCCCAGGCCCCAAGTCCTAGGATACAGGCTCCATTAGAGCCTTGAAAAATTCAGTGGATCAATCTCCTGCCTGCCTCTTGTACCCTGGGGAGCCACAGGCGCTGGCCCAGCTGTCTGCCCACCCCAGGGGTAGCAGGGATTGGTGAAGTAGGGAGGGGTGGGTCAGAGTTGGGTGTGGGGGGGGGGGCAGCCAGGTTCTGGCAGCAGAGGACACAGTCAGGTGTGCCAAGATCCACCAAGTGTGTTTGCATATATCTGCTCATCCACCTTGGCACAGCTGGCATGCCTGACCCTAGCATTAGCCATAGTCTGTGGGGCTGGACCAGTACCAGGGGCTCGAGGAGATGGGCGAGGGCCTGGGCCTCAGAGGGTTCTGAGGGACATGGGGCTCCACCCTGAGGATGGGTTCTGCTTTGCCCATGGGCACCAGCCTGCTTGGAGGGGGCATCAGGCAGACTGCGGTGGAGGCTGGAGCACTCCCTTCTGGGAGGAAGGGAGCGAGGTTGGGCTGGAGGAATTTTAAAGATTGCTGCAGGCAGGAGGGTCTCTGGAACCCCGTGGAGCAGGCAGTCATGCAGAAGTAATCCTATCGCCGCCTGGCTGGAGGAGTGGAGAGAGAGGATAGGGCGGGAGAGGAAGGATGGGTTGCTGCCCCTCTCCCACCTCAGCCCCTGCCCTAGCCAGCCAGAGAGGGAGCCAGGGACCTTCCCCGAAGAGGCACCTTGTCTTGTCCATTCCGCGGTGGCATGTGCCCCCTGGAGGGGCAGCACTGCAGCTGTTGCTCAGCTCCAAGCTCTGGGTTTTATAAATAATGCAGCTCTGAGGTGGGGGCCAACTCAGCCCGGTCACCTTGGGTCACCTCGGTGATGTCTCCAGCTGGCAGTCCTGTGGCAGAGCCCCCTCCCTTCCAGCCTACTCGTCTGCTGTGTGAGCTGGTGCCAGGGGCCCAGCCTCTCTGGGCCGGGCCGGGGGCAGAGGAGTGCTGAAGAACCCAGAAACTCCTGTCCTTTTGTTCCACCTCTCGGCCCTCACAGGTTAACTGGCACCCGGCTCATGCGAATTCAGGCTGCAGAAGGATGGCCCTCTCTGTACGGGCCTCCCCCACTCCAGCCCCTCCATTTTGCAGATGGAGTAACCGAGTCCAGAAAGGATGGCCAAGGCCAAGCAGCTGATAAATACCTCCTTCCTGCCCCATTCTGCTGTCACTCAGGCTCTTCTCAGCTCAGCTCAGCTAAGAGCAGGGCTTGTGTGTGGGGGGGCGGGGGATGTTTGGGAAAGTGGTTGCGGGCTGAGAGGTTGCCATGGCGATGCTGCAGGATGCTGAGCTGAAGTGGGGGTCCTACAGGGTCTCTGGGGCCCCCAGCTCCACACCCCTGTGGTCTTCTCCTCCCCATCTTCTGCTCCCCACCCAGATGCCTGTCAGGCAGCTCTGGAGACAGGCTGGGTGGGTGACAGGTGGTGCAGGTGATGGGCTGGGTGGGTGACGAGCTGGGTGGGTGACAGGTGGTGCGGGTGCGAGGCAGGCAGGTGACAAGCTGGGTGACGGGCCCTGCTGATGACAGGCAGGGGGTGTGATTGCCGAGGATGCTGTCTCCCGGCTGGTGGCCTGTTGCAGCTCCCCACCCTCATGCGTGTGCACAGACAGAGACTCTGGGCACAGAGCTTGGGGCTAAGATACTAATGAGGCTTATTATGTGCAGAGGGGCAGGTGCCCAGGCTCACTAATGAGAGTCCTTTAACGAATAGGGGAGACAGCTGGGGGCTTCGAGGAATTTGGTTGGCCCTTCTGGGCTGAGACCCTGGGGGTCCCGATCTGGCTGGAGGATGAGCCATCTCCCCCCTTACCCTGGCCACTTGGGTTTACCCACCGTCGTGCTAACTATCCACCATCGTGCTAACCAGCACTGTGCAAAAACACTTGCTATTCCGTGTCCAGCCCTTCCATGCATTTTCTCATGTCAACTTAACAGTTGCAGGTGGGAGGCACTGTTACCCATTTTGCAGATGAGGAATCTGAGGCTGAGAGAAGGCAAGGGACCTCACAAAACAAGTTTCTGGCATTTTAATGCAGGTCTTTCTGTTCTTTCTACTCTTAACCACCAGCAAAACCAAGGCCTCGGTCCAGACCCAGACACTATCTCAGAGCTTCGCTGCTCTCTTCTGGAAATGGATGCGTAGCAAAGGGGTAGCCACCACAGGTTCTTCAGTTCTGACTTGGGTGGCTTCAGGGACTTTTCCAGGTAGCTGCTGCGGCCTCCCCTGATCTGGCCCAGATTCCGGGTGACACCCCTAGACTGGAGAGAGGGCAGGGCTGAGTGCTGAGTGAGCTGAGCTGAAGGAGGGGGACACCTGGGATTTCTGAGCCACTTCCTGCTTCACGCCGTGGGGAGGCCTGGAGAGGAGCAGCAGCCGCCCAAGCTCACACACCCTGTGAGCTGCAGGGCCCCATGGGATCCCAGGTCTCCTTGCCTGTTGAAAGGGCGGGGCGGGGTGTGGTACCAGCGATGGGAGGGACCTCCTCCGGGGCCCCACCCACCAGCCTGGCTTCTTCCCTGGAGGTGGGAGCCCTCAGCTCCTGGGAGGGCGCAGGGTGCTGCTCCTGGGCCATGCCCCCTCCCCATCAATCCGGGCTTCTAGAGTCCGTTGAGCTCCTCCTTTTGGAACTCATTGGGGTGGAAACTCCCTAGCAACAGCTGATGGATGGGTTAGCGCCTTGAGATTGGCCTGGGGCCACAGCATGACCCTGGATGGACCAGGCCGGTGCTGGGGGCTTGGAGGGGAATTTAAGGGGCAAGAATTAGGCTCGTACATTTTGGACCCGCTCAGTTTTTCTCCTCTTCCATCTTAATCTCTCACCAAACCTGCTCCCCAATTGCTCATCCAAGCCGGGGGTGGGGGCAGTTAAGGGAGTTCACCTGCCCATTCCCCTCTCCCTCCAACTGATGCTCACCCACTTCTGAAATTGCACGCTTGCACCCCTGTGGAGAAGGAAGAGCTACAGCTACTGCGGTTGGGTAGGATAAAGACCTGTGTGTCACTACTGGATGTACCTGACTCACAGTGGTAGACAGGGCAGAGGGCTTCGCTGTCTCCGTTTCCTCAAACCTGGGGTTTGAACTTCTCTCCCGGTACCTGTCTGCTCATTCAGGAAGGAGCACTAAGACCAAGAGGCATTGCGCAGCTGCAGGACACATGGCCCTGTCTTCAGAAGCCCCAGTCTGAGAGAAGCACAGCCTTGGCCTTGGGAGCCCTCAAACCCAGAGGTGAGGTCTAGAATCCAGGCTGGGTGTGTGCTGAGGTTCAGGCGGGGAGGGTTGGTGCTGGGTGGATGGCCTTTGGTGGATTTCTGAAGCAAAGGCTGGGGCTGGGGGGAGGCCAGAGGAAGGGTAGTGGTTTGCTTGGGGGCTGGGGAGCCATCTTTGTTTGGGGGCAGGAGCCTCGAAGGGTCTGGCTTTCCCACAGGCCTGGGCAGCAGTAGGCTAGAGTTCTGGGGCCCTCCTACCTCCCCCGGGAACTGAGTGCTGCCTGGCCCTGGGGACCCAGGCATCCTGGCGAGTGAGGGCGGGTCTCCAGCAGGCGCCCTGCCAAACCCTGCAGCCTGCTCACCAGGAATCTTGTTGCTGAGAGATGGAAAATCCCGGCTGGGCCTGCAGCTCATCCCTCCCCTCCGGGAGGAGGAGGGGCCCCGAGAGTCCTTCCTATACCCCCCTCCCATCTGGGGCAGGGCCCTCAGCAGTGGGTGGGGCTGGGGGGCCCAGGACAGGCCTCTAAGGCTTGGTCACATGTCCTGGATCCCAGCCCAGCCCGCAGTGGGCACTAGGGCACTCTGTAGGCAGAATGGGCCCGGTGCAGCAGAGGGAGGGGTAGGGGTGGGGTGCTGAGACCAGAGTGGGCCTGGGTGGGGATCCATGCCTGGCCGTGGCCCCACTGGCTCCCCCAGGGCGGAGGGTGAAGAGTTGGTTCTCTCCTTGGACAGGAAGACGAATGATCCCATTATGGGAGCGTGATTTTATTCCACGTGTCATGGAGTCTGAGATTAACTTGCTCACCAGTCTGTGACAAACCCCTCACACCCAACACACACACACACACACACACACACACACACACACACACACAGGCACAGAAACAACACAAACGTATATCCCACCGACACAGATAACAATTTTCCTACTACAGTATATGGTAGAGTCTCCCACACAGAGACAGACACAAGCACATACACTTAGTTACACCGAAATCTAGACCCACAGCCTCAAAGCACAATATTCCCCCACTCACGCTAAGGCCACATGGACACACAAATACACAGGCAGTCAGGGGGATGCTCGAAGCCCTGCTTAGACATGCACAGATCAAGGACACACAGCACCCCTTAGACACAGATACACTTAGCCACACACAAACCAGACACAGTCATGCAGGCAGGCGTAGACCAACAGCCACACACCCAGAGACAAAGGCCTAGATACATACAGAGACAAAGACAGGCACAGACACACAGCGGCAGTGCGCACACAGGCACAGGCGTGCACACCCAGACACAGACAAAGACAAATAAATGCCCAGAGGTTTTGTGGACAGATGTAAGGCACACACACATCTGGGCTTCCTCCTCGACCTCCCTGCCTGGGGATATGATAATCTGGTGCCTGTGGTTCCAGGAGGAACTCTGAGGAATCTTCTGCTCAGCCAGAGCCCCCGACCCTAGGCCCAGGGCCAGCCTCCACCTCTGGCACTGGGCCTGTGACCAAGGCCATGGAGCCACACCCTCAGCAGAGCCCTGACGTTTCTTACCTTACCCTCCCCGTTGGGCGCTCTCACAGGCACACCATCTCCTTCTGCACATGTTCCTAGCACTCCCACATACCCGCTCACTTACATTTCTCACCCACCCCCCCCCCGGGTGTCCCCTTTTTTTTCTCGTCCCCCCCCCCCCCGCCCAAGTGGACGTATACAGTCTCTAGCACATACACAGCGCCTTCACGGCCTGTACCCTTACCTTCTCTTACACAGACCCACACACAGATAATAGACACAGGCTCTCCATACCCTCATCTCTCACGGATCCTCCCCGCACCCATATATGCCCTCCTTCATGTACCTCCTCACCTTCTCTTTCACAGACTGATTCCCAAATGCAACACACACGCACACACACGCATCCTCACCACTTTCTCACACATGTGCGCACACACACTCACACTGAAAGCCTCCCTCACACCATCGCTGTCTCTCACAAACACTCCCTCTGCCAGACATGTAGCTCTGCTGCAGAGCGGCCCTGGCAGCATCTGTCCCTGCTCCCACTGTATCCTTGGCCTTGCTGGCCTCAGTCTCTTCCCCTTCACCTCCAACCCTGCATTCGGTGGCCTTGTCATCTCTTTAGTCAACAGTTATATGTGGAACATTCCCTTATTCATTCAACAAATGTTGATCGAGCATTGATTTTGTGTGAAGCCTTGGGGATACTGTGATGACTCAGGTCCTTCCTTCATACAGCTCACAATTTTGTCACCAGTTTTGTCTGTTGCTTGACTAGTATGACTAGATTCTAAGGTATCCTTTGACCTGGGACGTTGAAGAATGTGCAGGAAAAATATGGGAAGGGTCTTCCAGGCAGAGGAAATAGCATATGCAAAGCCTGGAAATGAATCCAACTATTATACCGGGGTGGGAGGGGAGGGCAAAGGGAGGTCTACACTTGTGAGTACATGCAACAATTAATTAAGCTATTGTAATAATCATAACCTGCATATCTTTTTCCATATAAACAACTGTAAACCTACTTTTGCCCACCCTGGTATGCTGGGAAGATGGGGTGATGTGCAGAGACTAGAAGAGACGCTGCAAAGAAAACAGGCCGGATGTCCCAGAGTTGAGATGCCATGCTCAGAGGTTTGGATTTTGTCCAGTGGGCCACAAGAAGTCACGGGAAGTCTTCAGTGACAGGAGAGGGTGGGGAGAGAATGGAGGCAGGGAGGCTAGTGGAGAGGTTTTAGTGGTCCAGATAGATGGGAGATGAGGGTGGTCTGACCTAGAAGAGGCAAGTAGGATGGAGGACATTCATTTAGAAGCAAGAACCGGTGGAGTTCCAGTTCCAGAGCTGGAACCCTGGAAAGCGTCCCACAGAGTCCCATAGCCTCTGAGCTGGGTCCCTCATGTGAGGATGGGGCAGTGCGGAGCCAGGCTTATAGGAAATGCTTAATAAATGATAGCCAGTTGCCAGTTAACAGTAGGACACGGGGAGACATCAGACAAGGAGGAGATTTCCGGAGCACCTTCTGGGTGCTGGGTACAGCGCCGGGTACGGGGCCCAGAACAAGCTGGGCTGCAGCCTCAGGAAGCTCATGCCCTGGAAACCACAGCTCAGCAGACAGCAGGGAGGCCCGGCATCGGAGTGGGAGGGCCAGAGCACCCTGGGAGGTTGAAGGAGGATGAGGCAGCACCTGTCAGGGCTCTGGGTGTCTCCTGGAGGAGCAGGCATTGAGTCGGACCCTAAAGAGGCTGGTGGCACTGGGGCAGGTGGAGGTGGGGGGAGGAGCTTCGGGTAGAGGGAAGCCTGTGGACAAGAGCTCAGGGGCAGGTTGACGAGTCTAGCGTGGCTCTTGTGTTGTGGGCCACAAGAAGGGCGAGTCGGGAGTTGTGGGATGGGATTATGGAGGCGAGGCCTTGGTGGCCGGCTCGGAGGGAGGTCAGCACGGAGCGGAGCTGCACCCTAGAAAATACCATGGTTGTGCTTTTTTAAATACCACGTGCTGGTGGTGACATGGAACGTGCCCATTACACATTCTGCTCCGGGCTTTGCTACTCAGCCGCTGGATGATGGCAAACGAACGCCGTGGCCCCCCTTGGTCTCAGCGTCCCCTTCTGTACAATGAGGCAGTTGGTCTGGCAGGGTCATGTCCTAAGGGTTGGTACCTGACTCTGGGCATCTTCTGGCCTGGGGTTTGGGGCCTCAGCAGTGCTTTATTCCTGCGCATTCTGAGGAGAAGGAAAGAGCAAAGTGAGGGGTTTCCCAGAGACAAATTTGGGGTGCTCCAAATGAGGGGCCAGGCCCTCATCATGCAGGCAGGGGTCTTTGCTAGGCTCTGACTCCAAGCCCCAGCAGGGACCCAGAAGAGAAGGCAGAGCCCCCCTTCCCTTCTGTCCTGACCCTGGTGATTGTAGATGTGGGCCATGTGCCTCCTGGCCCAGAGGGTGTCAGGACCCTCCCTACCCACTGACCACGGAGCAGGGCTGGGGTTCAGGAATGGGGGTAAGGAGCCAGGAGGCCAATCTGGGGGTGACAGAGCCAGGTGAGTGCCTGTGGGTGACTGGCTTCTGCCACAGATGTTTGGGGTTTCCTGGAGTTGTGGCGTAAGGCAGGTTCCGGTGATCCCCCCGGATCCTGGCTGCAAGGGGCCCTTTAAGCATCTTACCTGTGAGGTGGGGCTGGTAGAGAATTAATTTCCTGTGCTATTTTAATTTTGCTGTATTTAATTTGCTGTTTATTTTAATTAATTAACGGCAGGTAATCATTTCTTGTAACTTGCTGCCGCTGGCTCCTCTGCCTCTTCAGAGGGGATGGAAGGCCAGGCCCGCTGATGGCTGAGGGAGCCGTGGAGGAGAGGGAGGGCCTTGGGGACATGTCCCTCTTCCCCTTTGCCTCCCTTCACCCAGGAGTCTTCCTCCTTCTCCCTGCTTCTCTTCCAAAGGGGCCCTCTTCTAGCCGCCCCCCCCCCCCCCGGCTCTCACTTATGGTCCCTCCTGTTCCACTACCTCTATTCCATGTGCTTCAGGGTCTCAGATGAGTCATTTGGTGAAGGGAGGCCTGACATGAGCCCCCTGCCTGCTCCCCAGTAATCAGTATTTTATCCTGGGGCGGCGCCTTAAACAGGGCAGGGACCTTGGCTTGCAACCTAAGCACTGTGTTGGGGAAACTTTAAAAGTGAAGGTCAGTTGTTAATGGCAGCCCCCTTTCCTACCCCATTGCCCAAAGAGCAAACCCCTCCATGCGGTCAGGCCTGTGGGACACTACTGTGTCCAAGCACCTGTGGACACATCTGTGGGCATGATGCCAGTTATTAAATAGCCTATCTTTAGGACAGACCTCCAGGGTCGATTATCCTCTTCTAGAGATGAGGAGGTGAGGCTCAGAGAGGCTAAGGGACTTGGCCAAGGTCACACAGCAGCTGAGAGAGGCCGGGCCCGGATCCCGGCAGTAAGCTATCTGTGTAGAAGGAGTTAACAGTTAGAGGAGAGGAGGGGAAGTGGCTTGGGGATTAGGGTAGGAGTAGTAGGTCAGAAAACTGATGTGGCCAGGAAATGGGGTCCTCTGCCTCTGGAGGATGTAGGGGAAGGAGGGGTGTGTCCCTGCCACAAGGGCTTCCTGAGTTACAAGGCAGAGCCCACCTGTTTTCATTTCCCTGTGTGTCTTCAGTTGTGTATTTGGAACTGGGCCTTCTTTGTCACTTGCACTGTACCCTACGAGGGGGACCCTTCCACGGAACCCTACTTTTATTTATTTAACAAACACACAGCATTTACCATGTCCCAGACAGTCATCTAACTTTATAGTTTTTATTTAATCATCATAGCAGCCCTATTATTATCATCTTTGCTTTACACGTCAGAATATTGAGGCTCCTGACTTGCCCAAGGTCACACAGTCAGTACCTGGTAGAGCCAGCCTTTAAACTTGGAACACTGGGATTCAGAGTCCTTGCTTTGAACCATCAGGCTACCCTGTTTCCTTAGTCCTTGAAGTGGGAGATGGGAACCCTGAGTTCCTGGGAGACATGGCATCTTGGGGGAGCCTCCAGTCTAGGTGGAAGAGGAGAACCAGCCCTGCCCTCACCAATCCCACGCCTGAGGGGGCAGACACAGCTCACAAACCAAGATTTGCTTTGTGTGAGGAGCAGGCGAGGGTCAAGGTGTGCCTGGCTGGGAGGAGCAGATCAGCAGCTAGGAAGCCTCAATGGAGGAGCATGGCCCACATGCTAGCGGTCACATGGACGGATTGGCCTCAGACTGTGCCTGCAGAGAGCTCGCTATCTAACTGGAAAAACAGGGCAGATGTGTGTGAACAGTTATCAACAGTTGTATAGGACAGTGGGAGGAAAACATCACAAACATGATGCAGTTTAAAGAGCTGGGGCGTTGAATTCTACGTGACCTTAGTAACTTGACTGCCCTCTGAGCCTCAGCTTCCTCATCCGTCAATGAGAAATAATGTGGCCCTGATTCCATAGGGTTTGTGAGGGGTTTGAGCTCTGGAGCAAGGGCTCAGTGACCTAGATTCTAAGGTCCAGCCTCTGGAGAAAGACAGCGTCCTGGCCTGGGGTTGGCACTGGAGCAGAGCAGGGTGGGAATAGGGAAGGCAAGGAGGGCGATGAGCGTCTCAGCTTTAGAGTCAGACCGCTTGGGTTCAAATCCCAATGATGGCGAGTTGCATACCCTCTCTGGGCCTTGATTTCCTTGTCTGTCAAATGGGTATAATAATAGTGCCCCTCCTCACAGGGTGTTGTAAGGATTAAACGGGTTATTTTCATTTATTCAGTGCGCAATATTGAGCACCTTGCTGGGTGCCTGACACCTGTTTACACACTGCAGATAGTAAGTGGTCAATACAGGTTAGCAATTTTATTATTGCCAGTTATATTCCGGAGAAGAGGGCTGTTTGGGGAGGAGGAAGAAAGGAGGCTGAGGCCTTAGAACGGGGATGAGCAACATGATACAACACTATAGGAGAACTTACCACTGGTATTTATTGAGTGTGTACCCTCTGCTAGGCACATTGGTTCCTGAGGCAGGTGCTCACATTATCCCCGTTGTGCAAATAGGAAACAGGTTCAGAGAGGTGTAGTGACATGTCCAACGAAACACAGCTAGAGGGGGTGGAGATGGAGTTTGAGAGACTCCAAAGGCAGGCTCTTACTCACAGAGCTTTAAACCTGCTTAGGAGATGACATGGAGGGGGAGCAGTGATTCAGCAGAGGAAGGAGGGAGGAGAGACCTGGCCAGGAGACCCATAGAAGCGAACGAGGCCTCCAAATTCAGGAAGCAGGGACTAGCCCAAGCCAGCATGTGCTGTAGGGGTGGGTTTTCCCGGCAGTGAACTACAAGGCACGAGGTCAGGGAAGGGAGCAGGTAAAGACTGGAGGCAAGGCTTCCTGGAAGAGGTGGGGCTTGAGAAATGGGTAGAGTTGGAAGAGATGGGGTCAGTGCATTCCAAGCAGAGCACGGCATTAGCAAAGGCCTTGAGGTGAGGATGAACATCAGGGCTTAGGGCGGAAAAGTGGGAGGAAATGGCTGAGAGATGTCAGAATGTGGATTGGGAGGTAGCCTCAGGGGCAGAGGGAGAGTAACAGCCCCAGGGAGATAGAGAGGATGACAGATTCAAGAGGCTTAGCTAATGAAGAAATAGAAAGAATCCCCCTCCCGCCCCCCATCTAGACAGGAAATAGAACATTGAGTTCAAGAGGGCAGGTGCTAGAGTCACATCCTAGCCAGGCTGCTTCCTACTGGGTGATCAGGGCAAGCCACTGAAGGCCTCTCTTTTTCTAAAAAATATATATATATATATATATTTTTTTATTGATTTTAGAGGGGAAGAGAGAGGGAGAGAGAAAAAAACATCAGTGATGAGAGAGAATCATGGATCGGCTGCCTCCTGCACGCTCCCCACTGGGGATCGAGCCCACAACCCCTGGCATGTGTTCTTGACCAGAATCGAACCCAACACTTCAGTCTGCAGGCCGATGCTCTGTCCACTGAGCCAAACCAGCTAGGTCTGAAGGTGTCATTTTTAAAATGAGGTAATGAAAGTACTTGTCTCCTAAGGTGAGGTGATCTGTGAGAAGACTAGCACAGCGCTTGGCACATAATAAGCACTTGCTTCATTCATTCATTCATGCACTCATTCTTCAGCTAACAAGTACACTCGAGGACTTTCCTAAGGCACACAACAGAGACCAACATATAGAAATCTCCTCCCTCAAGGAGCTTACAGTTAGAGGATGAAACACAGTAAACACAAAAATAAATGAAATAGTTGGTTTGTTAGATGCTGATTAAGTGTCAAGGAGAAAAATGAAACAGGGAAAGGGGTTAGGGAGCGCCAAGGTTGCAGTGTTGTTGCAATTTTAAATGAACTTATAAATGGAGGCTTTGTTAGTATTTTTGTATAGCAAGTTTTCATAGAAGCGGTACCTTCCAGTTTATAAGGAATGAATCCTTCGTGAGAATCACATGAGGTGTAGGTATTGCTGTCCCCATTTTATAGTTGGGGACATTGAAACTCAAAAGAATCTGACCCAGGAGTCATGATCGAGGACAGTGCTACACCAGCTGTCTCACTGTGATGAGAGGAGTGTTCCTGAACGTCTAGGGGACAGGAGAGGGGTTCACTGAAAAGCATATGGGCAGTGGCTAAGGTGGGTCACTGTCAAGGGATGGATCAGGGCTGGAGAGCAGCGGCAGAGGGCTGCTTATGGAGCCAGAGCTGCGATCAGTATACCCAGGCGTGGCCCGATCAGGGTGAGTTCAGAGAGTGGCTGGACCCAGGGGCAACCCTAAGGGCAGAACGGGGGAAGCAGGCTAGGCCGAGACACTGTGTGATTGAGCAAAGGGGCAGAATCTGTCCAGAACTGAGTGGTTGTGTAGGTGGTGTGTGACTCTGGGGAGGGGGAGAGCGGAGAGGAAGAAGTCAGCTCCACTGACCAGACAAGAGGAAACAGTGAGGAGGTTGGGAGCCTTAAAGGCTCTTGAATGTCAAGCTAAAGACCTCAGTCTTGATGTTGTTGTCAGCAGTAGGGAGCTATGAAAGGTTTTGGAGCAGGGACACAGTGTCATGGATGACATTTGAGGAAGATGAATCTGGCACTAGGTGGAAGAGATTCAGTGGAGGCATTTGGAGGTGGGGAGCCCACGGTGGGGGGCTTTCATTGCTGAGCAGGTGAGAAATGATGAAGTCAGATCAGAGAGACAGCTTGGCCTAGTAGAAAGAGTGGGGCCTTGGAGATGGCACTCCTGGGTGGTACTTTCTAAGGTTTAGTTCCTTCCCCTCTGTGTGCCTCTGTTTCCTCATTGGGGTTGAACGAAAGGCCCCCCGTGCCCTCCTCTTTTTGAGACATGTGGGCTGAGGATTCATTTTGAGAAGATGATGAGAGCCATGGGCCTTCTCTTTACAAAAGCGTAAAAACAGCTTTTGGTTAAAATATTGTACAAACCTGCCAAAGTCCATCTGTGGAACCATGCTAGATCATTAATATTCATAAAAATAGCAGCTAGCATCTCGTGCTTATTGGGCCAGGTACTGGATAAAGTGACGTATGTCATGATCTTAAGTTTGTACAACAACCCTATGAGGTAGGTACCATTATTTTTATTCTGTTTTACAGATGAGGAAACTGAGGAAGCCTAGAGAAGTGGAGTGACTTTAGGCTGGAATTGGAGCCTGGGTTTGTCAGCTCCAGAGCCCACGATCTTAACTGCTAAGGTTCAGGCTAGAATTTTTAGGCTGGAGGAAGAAATGGCAGGGAGGGAGGCAGATGTGGGAGGATTTTCAAAGAAAGCCACGAAGAAGCAAAACCAGAGGCAAACTAGGGGGGTCATGGCACGACTCATTCCTGAGGTGATAGGCTTCAGGTGGCTGGAGGTAAGGATTCTGTTTGGAGCCCTTTGTCTAGCTTCGGGATGGGCTGCTTATCTGTCCCACATGACCCCCAGCTACATGACCTGCTCTGCAGCCTGCTGGGAAGGGGTGGAGTGTGGGGCTACTCTGCCTTCTTGGCCCGATTCCGTTCTGCACCCTTGGCAGGGAAGGACTTACCCCGAACTCTTTGGCTGAGTCTCCAGTGCCGTCTCTGGAGTCTACCCTCCCTCTCTCTTCTCAAGGCCACTGAGCAGGGTCAATGGGCCTTGATCTCTCTGGGGGAATTCGGAAGTGGAAACACCCTTTCCATCCCAGAGAAGAGTACTGGGTCCCATTTCCTGCGATCGAAGCAGAATCTGGAACTCAAGCAGCATGGGGCACATGTTCAGCTCCTGGTCAGTGGTACCCTTTCCTAGGAGGTGATCTGGATTAGATCAGATGAGGCCATAGTCTCCTCTAGAGACATGATGGGTTTAGACTAGCTGGGCCTCTAGCATGGGTTGGCAAACTTTCTATAAAAAGTCAGTTAAAATTTTAGGCTCTGCAAACCATAGGATCTCTGTCATGAGTCCTCAACTCTGCCATTGTGCCTCGAAAGCAGTCACAGATGGTGCAGAAAGGAATGGCCATGACTGCATTCTAATGAAACTGGAATTATTAAAATAGACACAGGCTGCATTTGGCCCTTGGGCCATCATTTGTCAACCCTTGATCTAGAAGCTTATTCCTCCTGAGGGTGTCTAGATCTTAAATCTGACTAAGTGATCTCTAAGCAGACAAGGTTGGGGTATCAGGCTGGATAATGTGGAAAGTGATCTAGAGATGCATCTTGCTGGGATCTAGATATTGGGAATTGTTGAACGAGAAATGTACTGGACAGTGGTTTAAAGCAGACTAAGCCATAATCTCTGGCTGAGCCGAAATTCACAGGAAGCTGGAGTGTGGTGAGACAGGGTGGTGTGTTGAGATTTAGACCCATTCATAGGCTGTGGTCTGAATATAGGGAAGTGGATGAGCTGAAGCCACAGAGATAATAATCTAGAGCAAGCAAAGACTTGGTTCTAAGGCTAGAGCACCATATGATCTAGAACATTTTCCCATCGAAATGTAATAGCCAGTCATATATGTAATCTACATTTTCTAGTAGCTACATTAAACAAAGTAAAAAGAAATGAGTGTTAATATATTTTATCTAACTCAACATAACCAAATGATCACTTCAACATATAATCACTATAAAAATTATTGAGATTTTATATTTTCATATTTAGGCTTCAAAATCTAGTGTATATTTTATACTTACGGCACAGTCCAGTTCCAGTTAGCCACATTTCCAGTGCTCAGGTTTAGAAGCGGGATTGTCTTTGGGACCAAGGTCCAGAGGCATCTTGAGCCAGAATGATACAGAATAAATAGAGTTGGACACGCCAGAGGTTGGTTATATTAGTCCTCTTAGACTTGAACTGGGTAGAGACTGACTCACCCTGGGAGAGCATCTAGGTTCTGGGTTGGGAGGTGGGGTGCCTTCCATAGCATCCTGACCTACTGGCCTGCCCCTCCCCCCCTCATCCCAGCGTCACCTCTGACTCTGAAGTCTAGTCTGGCCTGGCAGGTGGGGCTGGGGCAGGGTAGCAAGGGCTTCACCCCTCCAAGCCAGCTGCTGCCAGCCTTCCTGGACTGACTCTGTGGAAACAGGGGGCCCAGAGACAGAAATAAACTGCCAGGTTTCCGGGGAGGAGTGGGGGGCCTGCCAACCTTTGTGCTTCCTTGCCTGGAGTTGGGGGTGGGGGCAGGAAGCAACTCCAGGCCCTGTCTGAGGCTGTCACATCTGCATGGGAGGCTGTTTACACCCGCGTGCATCTTCCCTCACCCCCGGGTGCCCTGACCCCCACGACTGAGGCCCGGCTAAGTCTAGAATTTGATGGATTCGTGAATCCTGGGGTCCCGGAGTTTGGATCTGACCCTTGGGAGCAGAGGGTGATCTCTAGGGCCCTGGGACACAACCTGGTGCCCAGGTGGGTAGTGCCCATTTCTAGGACCGTATCCTCACTGCAGTGGGGCCTTAGGCTGAGTCGAAAGATCTCTGCCACTAACTGGCCAAAGGCAACTTGGGGCAAATCACTCTTTGAACCCGTTTCCTCCTCTGTAAACGGGGGGCAGTGCTTGTCTCCCGCCACCACCTACTACGGTTCCGTGGTTAACTCAGCCTCGGGAGTCAGAGTTCATGCCTCTGACCTCTGCCAGGGTGTGGCCTGGGGCAGGTCCCTTCACCTTTCTGAGCCTCAGTTTCCTCCTCAGCAAACGAGGGATAGTCTAACCAACTTCATGGGGACCTTGTAAGCAAGTATTCAGTGATGGTTGTGACCACGGGGCAGTCCCCTAAGCTCAAAAGGGTTGTAAATGAAAATGCGCTATTCAAAAGTAAGGTCCATATAGTCTTACCCCGGAAAGAGCCTTCTCAGACCCCCCCCCTCCCATTTTATAAATGAGAAAACTGAGGCCCCACAAAGGGAAGGCACTTTGCCCCAGGAGAGACCCACACAGCAAGCCAAACCTTGATGGTGGGTTGGCACCCACCGGGTAAGCCAGGGGGGCCGTTCCCAGTTTGCCCCCACGAGCAGGTAAGGACAGGGAGGCCGGTGATTGGCCGCGGGCGCGCCGCGGCGCTATCCAGTGAGGCCCGCGTCCGCCCGGGGAGGCAGTGCCCGGCCCGCCGTGCTCCCCGCAGGAGGGGCGCGCAGGTAGCGGGCGCCGGGGAGCCGCAGGCCGAGCCGGGCGCGCTATTAATACTCCGGCGCCCGCCGCCCGGGCCGGGGCCCCAGCCGCGCGCCCAGGTCCGGGCCGCCGGGCGCCTCTCGGGCCTGGGCCAGGGCGCGGGCCGGAGCCCGGTCGCCGCGGCGGCGGCCCTCCAGCCGCGCCGCCCTTCGCCCCGCCACGTGACCCCCTCCTCCCACTCGGCGGGCAGCTGAGGGCCCGGGCGGGTGGGCCGGGGGCCAGGAAAAAGCCGAAAACACCGAGGCCGGGCCGCTCCCCGCCCGCTCAAAATAGCCCCCGGCCGGGGCTGCCACGCATTCCGCCCGGCCCGGGTGCGGGAAGGGGCGGCCTGGCCCGGCCCGGCCCGACGTGGCTGCCCAGCCGCGACGGAAGGGGGGACGAGGGCGGGCCGCGCGGCCGGCCGGCATGTGGCTCTCCTTCGGGGAGCCTTGGCAGCCCGGGCTGCGCGCTGCGCCGGGATGATGGAGAGCTTCTGGAATTTCCTGCAGCTGGAGAGCGCGGCCGGCGGCCGGGGAGCGGGCTGGGCGCGCGGGCCGGGAAGGGGCGCCTCGCCGCGCGACCCCCGGGGGCGGCGGGGGGCGTGGTGGTGGTGGGGGGGGGGGAGGAGACCTCCTTATCGGCCTCCACCGGGCGCAGCGGAGGCCGCAGCCGCCCCTCCCCCGCCCGCCTCCCGGGCCTGGCCGGGCTCCAGGCCCGCCCTCCGGCCCGGGCGGCGAGGGGCCAGGTGCAGCGACGCCCCTCCCCCGCCGCCTGGTTTCCCTCTCGCCCGTCACCTCCTGCGGGAGCCAGCAGCCCGGCGGCCCGCGGGGCGGGGCGGGGCGGGGCGGGGCGGCCGGGCTCAGGGGGCGGCCGGGCCTGCCAGGTAGCCCGCGAGGCGCGGCGGGCAAACCCGCGAGCTGCCCCGGCCGACCGGCCCGGCCCGGCCCGCAGAAAGCCTCCTGCCCGCGGGGTAGGCGTGGCGGGGCCTCCAGGTGGGGGGCGCGGCGGGCTTCTCCGCACACGCCCTCGCCTCCACCCCGCCACACGGCCCAGCGGGGAGGGGGGCGGACGAGCTGGAAAAACCCTGGACAATTTTCCCGACGGTGGCTGCACATTTCCTTGGTGGGGGGGGTGGCTGGGCACCTTGCAGGCCCCCAAGTCCAGAAAAGGGCGCCCGGGAGGGAGGGGCCTCCTTTTACAGGAGCCCTGAGGTCCAGGGGAGTCGTAAGTGACGGCTCTCAGGGCTCGCTCCTGGCACCGGGGGGCGGGGGGCCGGGAAAGCGTCTCCCCTGCCCTTGGTGGGGGAAGGGGAAGGGATGCTCGCCCCCGACTTTACTAGGTCTCGGACCATTTGGCGCTCTCCAAGCTGATGAGCCTTTTGGTAACTCAACAGGCACCTCCCCCACCTTGGGTGAACCCCGCCTCTACCCTTGCCAAAGGGTTCCAGTTCACTCTCGTTTTCAGCCCCAACCCAGCACCCCCTCACCGTGTTAAACAAAAGCAGAGGGGACAGATACCGTTGGAATGAATCCCTTGTCTGCCACTCACTGGCGGTGTGACCTTGAGCAAGCCCACTCCTTGGACCCCTTTGCTCTCGTCTGAAAAACTGGACAATAGTAGGTGGGCTACGGTCTTGTTGTGGGGCATTTAAAGCAGTTAGCAGTTAGTAAGAGTGGGAACAAAGGGCACCTCTGTAACATACAGCCCTCCCCCCCCATTCAGAGTCATCAAAGTATCTAAATCCCCTTCCCCTCCAACAACACTTCAGTGGCTCCCAATGGTAAGTAGTGCCTCATGCAGGTTGGGAGGATTGAAAGATGCTGGTTTGATTGAGTGTTCCTTTATTCATTACACACATATTTACTGTTGTTGCTTCAGACCAGGGGAGACACTTCTGAATTTGTGCTGTGGACTGAGACCTAGGGACTGGTCACCAAGCTATGTTAAAGCCGGAAGCGCCCGGCCCTAGCTGATTTGGCTCAGTGGATAGAGCATAGGCCTGCGGACTGAAGAGTCCCAGGTTCGATACCCTTCAAAAGGCACATGCCCGGGTTGCGGGCTCCATCCCCAGTGTGGGCGAGCAGGAGGCAGACAACCAGTGGTTCTCTCTCATCACTGATGTTTCTGTCTCTTCCTCTCCCTTTCTCTCTGAAATCAATAAAAAATATATTTGAAAAGAAAAAGCGGAAAGGGCCCTTACAAGGCCTTCCTGCTAGGCTAGCTCTTCGTACAGATGTGGAAACTGAGGTCCGTGCAGGGGACCAGGTCTCCTTATAATGTTCTTTCTGCTGTTCAAGTGCGGGTGGGGGCGGGGGCTTGGCAGAGAGCTCTGGGCTGGGGGGGAGTTGGGGCAGCCCTGGCCCAGCTCCCTGGGGTATGGCCCAGGCTGGCTGAGAGGCTGATGGAATTCTGCTTCCTCTCCCTCCCATCTCCATGCTGACCTTTCACTCCACCACTGTTAAGTGGGTGGGGGTGGAACCCAGACACCCAGATTCAAATTCAGATGCCTGTTGGCTCCCCCTCAGCCCAGGATTTTGGGCCTGGGCCTGTGTCAACTCCTACCCTTCCCTCCCTTCCACCCTCCCAGCCCCCCCAGTTCTCCCTGTTTCCTGTTGGATTGGCCTTCCTTGTGTATTGGAAGGAACTCAAGGCTCCATTTGTTGTCTGTGCAAACTTAGGCAAACTACCCCACCTTTGTGAGCCTCGATTTGTTTTTCTGCAAAATGGAGTTGAAATAAAAACTTTCTAGCATAAAATCTCTTTCACACGAACCCCAAAGTCTTCCTGATAGAGCTGTTTAAATTAGAAAAGGCCAGGATTCAAGGCCTGGGATCAGAGCAATCTTCCTGTATTTTTCGTCTGGGGGACAAGCCCTCTCTGAGTTCCTGGGTGAGGAAGCGGAGTGGGGATAAGTGCCCACCAGATCATTTTGGCAAAATCTGTATTTGAACAAGTTTACAGGGCCTAGATTCCAAGACTGCCAGGTGCCCATGTCACTGAATGCTCAGTTCTTGTAAACTTCTCTTTAGTATTACAGATTCTCTCCCACGAATCCAGTCCCACCTTCCCCTGCCTCAGGGAAGCCTTCCTGGTCTGAATGTACCTCCTCCTCCTCCTCAGAGAGCTGTCCAACCCACAGAGGGCTCTCTTCAAGGGGTGGAAGCAGTAGTTGGGCTGTGTGACCCTGGGCAGGCCGTGTCCCCTCTCTGGGCCTCCATTTTCTGCTGCATAGCAGAGGAGGCTGGATTAGTGACTCCCTAAGGCACCTTCCAGCTCTGACAGGCTCTAAGCCTGTGTTGACTGATGTATCCTAGGAGATAGGAGCACACAGAACCCAGTAAAATGGGAGATTTCTGTGGAGGTATATCCCTCCACCTTCCTTCCAAGGCATGAGTGCCTCCCTACCCAAGACACACCCTTCTGGGATCCTTGCAGAGATTGTGGTGGGTGGAGGGGGCATATCATCCAAGTGAGTGGTACTGCTGAATCCCAGGGTCCCTGCTGACAGCAGAGAGGCCTGTGCCCAAGAGCCAGAGCTTGTGGCAGGCGGGGCTGTGAGACTGCTGGCTTCTAGGGGAAGGGAATGTGTGTGTCAGTGACCAGTCAGCCTCCAGGGAATGGGGGTGTGGTGCACGAGGCAGCTAGTTAGTGGGATGGTGTGTCCAGAGGGCAATTGCAGGGGCAGTATATTGGGGTGTGTGCAAGACGAGGAGGCTGGCAATGAGAGGGAGAGAGAGGGAAAAAAAATGAACCAGAGAACCAGGCTGTGGGTTAGGACTGCAGGCTGTATGGGGAGGCTCCCGCCTTACGGGGAAGTGTGGTAGAAGATTCTCTCCCACAGAAAATTCAGCACAGTCAGACACAGTGCGGTCTTGCTTGTGCCCAGGTTTGTCCGCCTGTTTGTAGATATTGAGCTGAGCTTCACTGTACTGAATTGCAGTTGTCACATTCCTTTGTGGGGGTATCTGTGTCTGCATGTTTGTCAAGGTTTTCTGAACAGGGAGTATCTATTTGGGGGTGCATGTGTCTGTCCAGAATGGTATTGTAAGGCAGTGGGCAGCTTCTGTCCTTTTGGGGTGCTTATCAGATTGTACTGGGGGCATCAGTTCTGGCTATTAGGAAGCCTTGGGCCGTATTGGGATTGCTGAGTTTTAACGGAGGATGATTTCAGGCTGTGAGCGAATCCTGGCCATGATTTGGGCGCCTCTTCCCCCTCCATCACTTACACGCGGGAAGGGAGGTCTCTTGTCCTTAATCAGCCCTTGGGCAGGTAGGCATGCTGGCAGGCAAAGCCTGTTCACACTCGCAGTAATTTTACCACGGTGCCTAAGTCAGGAACAGGCGTGAATTGACCTTTTAACCCCTTCCCTGCCATGGGATTAGACTCTGTTTTCCTGTTCAGTCTCCTCCAGAACCAGTTCCATCCCGCCTGGGTCCGCCCCCTCCTCCCCCCCAAAGAGCAGATAAGCACCCCCCCCCATAACTTCTCTCCCTCCTTTCCCTGTTGAGCCTTGGGGGGGCCTGAGGGCCAGGCTAGTGAAGAAGCTGAGGACCCAGGCGGGAGTGATAAATATTGAAGAGGAGGGATTTCGGTGTGGGCTGGAGCAGCTGCAGTGGTTCGAGTGTCACACTATCTCTCCCCAGGTTTACTGACCCATTTCCATTCACGCGGCTGCTGGTTTCCTAGCAACGGCAACAGTCCCCCCAGAACAGGCGGAGTATGTGTCTGCCATTAGCGACTGCCGCAACTGTGTCAAGGTTACCCAGCTCCCTGCAAACCCACCCCGGCGGGTTTGTTTTCTGCCAGCGCCTGGCACACGCGGTGCCAGCCATGGAGGGGGAGGGGAGGGGGCCTGGGGCCAGCCCAGCGGCTTGGGTGGGGGTGGGGGGCTGAGGAAGAGCTTCAGTTCCTGGTCCAGTGGGAGCCAACTTGGACTGAGGCCGAAGCAGCCCCCCCCTTCCTTGGTTGGTGGAATTCCTGAGCCCGAGGGGAGCAGGGGGCGGGGCTGTCCCTCAGCCCTGACCCCCGAGATTCCACAGCCTTGGGGGAGGGGTGTGGGCCGAGGGGCCTCTGGGAAGCCTGCCCGATCTGACCCCACCTGGCTTGTTCTGCTCCTGCCTTGGCTTCCTCCCACTTCTGCGCAGCTCCATGCATGCCCTGCGCTCAGCTCTTTGTCCCGGCCTCTGAGGCTGGGATCCTCACTCAGACTCCCCGGGGCAGGGTTGTATTTCTCCCTTCAGACCAGGGGCTCCTGAGGTTGGGGTTCATGATGCCTTCTTTCCTTCTCCCCTCAGCACCGCCTCATGACTGTTTTCTCCAAATGTCATGGGAGATGAGATTAGACAGTTGGGGTGGCAAAGTCTAATTTTTCTGAACAGAGACTAGGGGGGCAAATATCTCCATCCCACCCCCTTGGTGAAGTAGGTTCCTCCTCCTCTCCGCCACCTGGCAGCACTCATGGGAGTGGCCATTGGAAGTAGAGTACCCTTATTTTTACCCTAAAAGCCTGGCTGCAAAGGGTTAAAGCGCTCCCCCCCCCCTTGTCTCGGTATGTGAGCTCCCCCAGGCTGGGGGGGATGGGAGGATAGGGGGTCTGTTGCCTTATAGCCACTCATGTGGTCAGCTCAGACCTGACCAGTCACATTCCTGCCCAGGAGGGCTGGAGCTTGAGGTGGAGGGGCAGGGGCCAGGAAGAGGCTGGGTTTGTAGAAATGGAAGGAGGGGCATACTAAGAAGCTGGGGTTAGGGGCTGCTGGGAACTTGGAAGCATTGTGCAATATAAACCTTAAGGAAGCCTGAATCCACCTCCCATCCCTCTGGGCCTCAGTCTCCCTGTCTTTCCTCCCACTTTGCAGCTTTCATAATGTCCCTGTAGCCCACAGAGTTGTGATACAGGTATAGAGCTGGTCCAGTTTTAAACAAAGAGTGTGGTCAAAGCGATTTCTGCCATGCATGGTGGCACAGAGATTTGTGGGTAGCCTCCAGTGTGACTTTCTGGTGCGTGGAGGTCGGCTGGGTTGTTGGCTGGGTCAGAGGCTCTGAGATCTAGGGTACAGAGCAGGCTGTGCTAGACAGTAGAAAGAGACCTGGGCGGGAACCCAGGAAGGCTGGTTCTCTGCCCAGCCCTGTGTCTGACTCACGGCCTCAGTCTCCCTTTCGGAGGGGCTTAGGTCAGTGGTCTCTAAAAGCCCTCCTGTCTTGTTAAGTGATTCTGGGTGAGGGATGAGGAGTGGGGGGCAATCGTCTGGAGGGCTGTGAGAAGCTGCCAGTTTAAGGGGGAGTTTGCAACTCGATCCCAGAGCGAAAATAGCCCAGGTCATTTTCAGCTGCTTGGGCGGAGGTATCTGATCCTGGGAGGGCAGGGCAGCTTGGGCAGGGGGCAGGGAGGAGCATTCTGTAAAGCCCTCTGGGAAACCGGACCCCAGGATGGGAGGGTGGGGAAAGGTTGGCATGCCCGGCTGGGCTTCGGGCTTCCTGAGACCCGCTGGGGCCCTGGCAGGGGCTCCGGAATGGAAAGATGAGGAATTCAGAGGGTTAACAGGAGGTGAGTGCTGGACTCCTGCCCCCTTTGGGTCCTGGCCTGGATGAGGTGAAAGGTCAGCCCCAAGGAGTCCAGGCACAGCTGGGGAAAGAGTAACCCGATCCTTCTCCCTAGCCAGGCTCAGGGGATCACAGAGCCGCCTCCCCCAGGAAAGGTGCTTTGAGATCCCCAGGAAGGAGTTTATTTCTGCTTGTTCTCGGCAGGGGTCGGGGTCTAGGGGAGGGTCCTGGCCCAGGGGTCAGGGAGAGCTGCAGGCCTGGCACCCCAGCCAGTATGTCAGTGCTTTGTCATCCTGGGGTCAGGGGAGGTGGAGGTGAGCCTGCTGGAAAGGTTAGAGGTGGCCTGTTCGAGCCCTGCTCTCACTCTGTGCCCCATTTATAACGATGCTGGCGGAAGAAGGAGGTAGGAGCCTCCCCCACCTCCCAATATGCACTGATGAGTGAGAGAAGCTGCCTGATATTAGACGGTGCTGCGTTCGGGGTGGAGCATTACACCTCCACGGATAGGGCTTTGCTGTCTGTGGTTGTGTGTGTGATGGGGTGTTGGGGTGGTATGATGGGAGGCAGCGGTAACACACAAAAGAACCTGGGCTCTGAAGTCAAGCTTGCCCTGCGTTCAAATCCTTGCCTCTCTGCCTTAGGCGAGCTATTTAACCTAAGCCTCAGTTTCCCAACCACAAAAAAAGGGACTGGCAGTATTCGCCATAAAGGGTAACGGCAAGGATTAACACAGAGTAAGTGCTCAGTAAAAAGGAACCTTAATGAGCCTCGTTGTGTGCCAAGGTCACATGCAGTGTGGAGCCTGCACTGGAGCTGATTTGACTCCAGAACAGGAAGTTGGTGAGCTGCGGATGAGGGAGGAGGTGGTTGTGAGAATGTGAGTGGGTCAGTGTCCCCAGGGCTGCGCATGAGGCTGTGGGAGTATCCAGGTCAGTTGGTGTGAGGTGGCGTCAGGTGAATGGCGTTGAATCTGTGACAAAGGGTGGTTGGGGCACACTTCTTCTCAACCCCGACCTCTGTAGCTGGCAACAGCCCCATCTCCCCAGGCCAGCGTGCTCTGTGCAGCCATATGTGGGTGTAGCTGTCCCTGGAGTGTGACTGTAGGTATGTTTGAGAAGGCGCAGGCATCCCAAGAAAGAACAAGTCGTCTTTTGTAAGAGTCCAGCCTCGGGCTGGGCTGGGCCCTCTCTGGGGGATCCCCTGTTTCCGCGCCCAGCTCTCCGCCCACGGACAGCGCCCTGGCCCCGCCCGCTACCTGAGCGGCCCCAACCCCTCCCGGGGACCCTGTGCTTTTGGTCTTAGGGCCGGGGTCTGGGGCGGGAGGCCTACTGAAACCTTGACCACGCCCCTCATGACATCACCCCAGGTACTACCAATCTCCGGGAGTCCTGCCCAAGGGCGGCCCGCCCCCACCGGGCACCCGCTTGCTGCCAGCCTGAGGCGCAGTGGGTGGAGGAGGAGGAGGCAAGGCCGGCCAGTGGGGCGGGGCGACCATGGAAGGCCTCGCCCTTCCTGCTCTGGGAGGGGCTGAACTAGCGGCCCTGAGACCTTACAGCTCAGCTCCCCTTGAAGAGCTTCACAAGACCTCTCTCCTGGAACACACTGCCTTCTTGCCCACCTGTCCATCCGGTGCCAGGCACCACTTTCTGCAGGAAGCCTCCCAGACCTGACCTGCACCCTAACCTTTTTTCGGATCACCTAACACTCTTCCTGACCCTCTGTAATGGCAGTACCGGTACTACCACTACCAGTAGCGGTTGTCCGCTGGACAACTGTGTACCGACCCTCCCGTGTTTTTCCTGGGATATCTTACCTGAGGATGGATCTCTGATTGCTTTCTGCTTTGTATTATGAGCCTTTCTTACCCACTGGATTGGGAATTCTTCTGGATAGGGGTTCCAGACATGGCCTCACTCAAAATAGGCACTACTGAAGGTGCAGGATGCATGGTAGATGAGGAGACAGACTGGAGGGAAAGTCCCTGGTCAGCGGTCACACAGCAAGTAGGTAGAACAATCAAAGCTAGGGACCAGGTTTCCTGGTTCCATTCAGTTCTTTGGTTCTACTGTGTGACTAAGAATAGGGAAGACGTTAACACAGAAAGATGCTATAAGCCTTTCCTTTCCCCATAGACACCCCCCACCCCAATAAAAGATCAGAAGAACCTGAAGTCTATTTTCCTCTGCAATCCATATCCCTTGTACCAGTAACCTGGACTTCTGGGGGGAGAAGGCAGGAGAAGGAGATATCGGGGCAGGGGGAGGCTTTTGTAAGCCAGAGGGGCAGTGCTGGGCTGCAAGGAGTATTGTGGGCTCAGTGATTAGGGGGTACTGGTTATGGGGACGGGACTTAGCTTGCAAGCGGGAGTTCCAAGTTGGGCAAAGAGGAATGTTGGGAGCTACAGTATATGGGGGTTCAGTGTAAGGGAGGCAGGTATTATGCCGGGCCAGCACTCCCCCCACCAACAAGCTGCCCCGGTGGAATGCTGGGAGGCCCAGGGGATGGGGGCCAGGCAGCCAAGGTGTCTCGGTGGCACAGAAGCAGTTAAGAGCTGCCTCAGCCTGTTCCTTCAGACAATTAGTGACATCTCGCTTGACAACACCACACTGAGCCGATGCAGACCTCAGCCCCCCTCCCGGCCCCCCCACGGCCGCTTCAGCTGTTTATTCTTGGGCTTTAACAATTGGGATTCTGACTTGGAGGAGCGGGCGCCCCGAGCTGCCCTCTGACCCTCCGTCGCCTTGGCAACTGGAGCCCGGTAGGCCTGGGCTCTACGTTAGGATTACAGATCCTGAATTCACAATCTTGCTGCTCCCTGCAAGCAGCAGCAGCAGCCTCTGTGGCAGCATGCTGGATCGGCAGCTAGACTGGAGGGGGCCGAGACGGAAGATCCCCAGGGGCCAGCCTCTGAAGCATGGTGGGAACCTGGATGCCCACAGGCGACCTGGAAAGTGGTGCCCCACTGGCAGCCACCATGGGGTGGAGCAGGGCCCAGCGGCCACCTCAGCTCCCAACATCTCCCACCCATTCTCTGGGAACTTTCTTCCTGGTAGAGCCCCTGGGGCATAGGTGAAGCTACATCATCGCCCTCCCCCCTTTCCTCAGTCAGCCCCCTACCATGCCCAGAACTCCAAGTGCCAGCAGACTGTGCCCCTGCCGTGCCCGCAGCCATGGCAACAAGCCCCCTCCCTCGACAGCTTTGCTCCTTCCTCCCCCCCCTCCAGCAGCCAACTGCCCCAGCTGAAACCGGAGCTGATGCATCTGTGAGCCTCATGCCCAGACCCACATTCCATTTCTGTCCTCTTTCCCCCCAGCTCTGGCGACGACATTTCTCCCCTTCATACCCCCCTCCTTCCTTGCCTCTGTCTACTGCTACACTCTCCCGCCCCCCCCCCCCACACACACACACTATCACTTAGGGTCTCCCCCTTCCTCCCACCCCATTTTCTGAATGTCTCCTCCTCGGACTGTCTCCCGGTCTCTGGGTGTGTCAATCCCGTGTCCGTCTCCTGCTCCCCATGGTGCCCTCAGTTTTCTCTGCCTTGCCCTGTCAGTGCAGGCTCCTTCTCCATCTCTCCCCCCACTGCGTGTGTCTTACTCACTCTCTGCCTTTGTCTCTGCCTCATCCTGCCTGTCTCTCTGTCTCTTTGTCTTGTTCTTCCTCCTCTGTCCCTCTCTTCCTCTCTTTTTTTCCTTCAGCATTCATATATTCTGTCCCCTCTCTCTCGCTGTCTCTCTCATCCTTTCCCTCCTTCTTCAGCTTCATCCTGTCCTGTTTCTTTCTGTTCTTCCTGAATCTGATTCTCTGTCTTGGTTTCTTCCTCCTTCTTTCTCTTCTTTCTCTGGCTCTCTCCCTTGAAATGCCTAGATTTTCTTCACGTCTTCTTTCTCATTTTCCCACCTGATCTTTTCCCTCATGGGTCCCTAGGATGGTGCTGGGAGAAGGGGCCTGCCAGCTCACCCTAAAGGAGTCCCCTCTCAAATAGGGGCCAGATGTCCTAGCACCTCCTCCGATGGGGAGGAGAGGGTCTAAGGTTAAAGAGACTATAGGGGTGGGGCACTAGGAACCTACAGTGCCTGGCCTACCTTTCCAGGGCTCCAGAGGCGGGGCTCTGTCTGTCTAGTCTACCTTCTGCCAGCCTAGGAAGGGCCAGAGGGTAATCTCAGGCTGAGCTGGCCCGAGAAGCCCTCTAGCAATAAGGACTCAAAGAAGAGCAGGTCTAGACCTCATTGATTCCTGGGATTTGTCTCCTCCCCTGCCACAGTGGTGACTATCTCAGGCTGTGCCTCAGTTTCCCTGGTGGTACAGGGGTATTACTGCCCTTGCTCTATCTTTGACTTCTTTAAAGTATTTTGAGTTCCTGGAGCAAAGTCAAAAGTTATGAAGATAGAAAAGATAGAGTGACTCCCACCCCCTTGCTCACCAACCCCAGGCGGACTGCAGCACAGAAGAACTTGTCTCAGGGCAGGGGGAGAATAAGGGTCCTGTCCCCTTAAGTATCTGCTGGAGGACAGTGCCCCGCCTCCTCCCCAAGACTGGCAGCCCCTGCTGTCAGGCCCTCCCTCCCACTCTGGGCAGTGGCCTCTAGCCCTCCTCCTGGCAGCCCCTCTTCAAGGAATGAGGTTAGAGTCATGGGAAACAGGCCCTGGGGTGGGGGTGCCAGCACGCCAGGGCTCAGCTCTTGCCTCTGGGTGTGATGAGGCCTGGTCAGGCAGAAGTTCTAGGACCTGGGGTCTTGGCACTACTTACCAAGGGGCCAGGAGGGGGAGTAAAGGTGCCTGGGGGAGGCGGTTTGCACGCAAGGCATGCTGGGCCCCCCTCGGCCTGGTGGGTGGGGGGAACAAAGCTGGCATCAAGGCCTCAGCTAAAATTAGCCGTTTCCCTGCGCGGGAACGAGCATGCCTGCCAGCCGCCCAGATCGCCGCTGCCTCGGCAGGCCATCTGTCGCCACGTTTTGCTCAGTCCCCCAGGACCCCCCAGCTCCAGCCACCTCCAGGGGCTAGAGGGACTCTGCTCTGAGGCTGTCCCTGGCCAGGGCTCAGATCTCCGCTGCTCTCATGCTGTGTGACCTCAGGCTAGGCAGAGTCCCTCTCTGGGCTCCTACACAAGAGGGCCCTGGGTGCTGCCATCTTAGATTCCCCGGTCCTTTCAAGCACCAGATGCTGATGCTGGTCATGGGGGGCGAGGGAGTGGGCTGCTTTTCTCTCTGAGAGCTGGCCCCTCTGCTGTCCATTATTTGAAGGTGGTCAAAGTGGGTTTTAGGGTACAGGCTGAGGTGTATGAGAGACTGCTCTCAGGGTCTTCACTGTACAGTAGGGCAATTCTGTGACCAACAACACCCCAGCATCCCTCCCCGTTTGTCCCCCACATCCACACATTATGGAACTCCAAGTGGTCTTACAAAACCAGCTCTAGTGGGCAGCCAGGAGGTGGAGGCTGAGCTCAGCTGATGCTAACTTCCTGTGTGGCTTGGCCAAGTCTCCTGTCCTCTATCTGTTTCCCCCTCTTCAGTAAGAAGCTCCCATTTCTTGAGTGCCTGCCCACTTTTTGCCACATTGTCTCTTGAGGCTGACATGATTGCCCCCACTTTACAGATGAGCAAACTGAGGTGCAGAAAGGGGAGGAAGCAGTGGAGCCAAGGATGGAGGGCCGTGTCCTCCTTCCCAGGGCCCCCAGCGCTCTACCGGCTGGCCTCCAGCCTCGACTACTCTCAGACCCTTACACTTCCCTGGCTGCCACCCCACCCCACTCCAAGGCCTGGGGCTGAGCGACTGCCCCAGGGTCACTCAGCCTGGCCTGGGAGGAGCTCAGACTTGAACCCAGGCCTCTTGGCCCCAGGCCTCCCTTACGCTGGCCAGCCGGCTGGGCTTGTTCCCTGGGTGAGTCATGCCCCTGGACTTTGGCCTTCTTGTCAGGCTCTGTGGTCTGAATTTGGAGACGAGGAGGCCGGCCTTTGTAAGAGAGAGGGGCTCCCCTGGCAGCAGTGGGGGGCTTAAAGCTATCCTCTCTTCTTCCTCAGTCCTGTGCCCCCCGAGGGCATGGTGAGAGCCACCCCAAACCTGTCTCCCCTCCACCGACTTCCAAGAAGTCTTGTAGGAAATGGTCCTCAGGCCTCAGTGAGCACTTGCTCTGCCCCCTCCCTCCCTGGATAACGACCGCATGCAGTTAGAAAGGAGGCGAGGCTGGAACTGGGGGGGTGGCCTTTCCAGGGTATCTGTGTGCCCACACAGCACTCATCTTCCCCAGCACCAGCCACCGGGTCACCCAGGAGGGAGGCCAGTGTTGCCTCCCCTCCTGGTGTCCAGGGACCAAGGTCACACCCAGAGCCGAATGCGCTTCCTTCTCCTCCTGGGGCCAGTGGTGTTTGTCACTGGGGCAACGTGCGGCTGTGCCTGGCTCTGGCAGTGCTGGGGTGACATTCATGCCCTGTGAGCTGTGACGCCTCTGCAGGCAGAGGACAGCACCACCCAGGCTGGCAGTGGGGGTGGGGGGGAGAGGGTGCTGACACCTGTCCTGAGCGGTCAGGGGGTAATGTGTCGCGTGCCCATCCCGGTCTGGAGGGAGGACGCCTGGGGAAGGAGGGAGGTGGTATCCCTGGCATATACCATGGGTTGGGGTTGGGGGTGAGGCTGTACCTTCTTCACACCTGGAAGGTGAGGCTTGTGTCTGTGTCGGGGTTAGCGGGGAGGTTCTCCAATCATTTCACATCCAGTGATTGGATATGGGGTGCCTGGGTGTACGTTAGCTACACCGTCGCGAGGGTGTTCCTGTCTCCCTGTGTGGGCGTCAGATGTGCCCATCTCATGCTTTGTGGGAAGTGACAGGTTAGGAGAGTGGTCAGTCAGGTCCCATGCCTGTCTCCCCAGCTGTTGGGTGTGTGTGCGATGTCACCCACCGTGTGCCCGTCCCATGCTGTTGTGGGGAGTGATGTGTGATTACCTCACGCTGTTGGGAGGTTGTCGGTAACTTAGGAGTTTGTCTTTCACCCTAAAGAGACAACATGTTGCCTGGTGGTATGGAGCTGACAGCTGGCAGAGCCTTCCCATGGGGACCACAGGACCCCCCCACCCAACAGGGGTGGCCAGCAGAAGCCCTGAGCACCAGGACAAGTGTGTGGGGGAGGGGGAGGGGACGGTGTCTCATTCCCACATGACCTACCTTCTGGCCCAGGTGCCAGCCCTAGAGACTGTTTCCCAGGAGGAAGGACCCAGTGTTTTTCAGACAGCGAGCAGCGGGCCGCTGGGACGGGGGCAGGTGTGCCTGCAGGGGTGAGGCGCCAGGCAGGGTTTGCGCGAGGGGCTGTCCCCCTAGGCCTGGGGGACCCTGTTCCCTGCCTCCTCTGCCCCTGAAACTGTTAAACTAATTAAGGCTGTGGAGCCGCAGGATTAATCGGGGCAGCTCTCGCGGCCCGAGCTCAGGTAGTCGATTAGTGTGCCTCGGAGGATATTGGATTTCTGAACCGCAAGTCAGCACTATTCGGGCCTGTTATCTCTCCGAGGCTCGAGGGTCAGGAGGCGGAGGCTCCCGGCCTGCTGGCCACCCCCGCCGGGCCAGCGTGGAGGTCCTCTCCCCCTGCCCACACTCCATCCCCGCCTGTCAGCCTGCGTTCCCACCCACTTGCCCTGCCCGCCTGGCCCGCTGCTGCCCACTTGGATCCTCACCCAGCTCTTCTCCCGGGCTCCTCCTGTGCCTGGTCTCCTCCCTCTGTCTGCCCCCATCGGCCTCCCTGCTCGGCCATCCCCTCTGCCCCCTCCCCGCCTCCTCCCGCCCCCACCCCGTCCCACCTGGCCTGACTCACACTGTGTGCCTCACTGACCCGCTCCTCAGCGCGGACCAGCCTCTCCACCCTGTCGTCTCCTCCCTCCACTGCGCCTTCCTCCAGTCGCTCTCTCCGCTTTTGTTTTGTGTGTTTCTGTATCTCACAGTTTCTGATTGTCACTGTCTCTCATGTCTCTCCCTCTGGGTGTCTCTGTATCTTTCTCTCTCTCCCTCTCTGTGTTTTTCTCTCTCCCTCTGGCACTCAATCTCTCTCTCTCCTCTCTCCCCCTCTTTCTTGTGTGGTCTCGGCTGGTGTCTGCAACCAGAACAAATCTCCCCCAGCCAACACCCCCTGAACAAGGAGGCCAGAGCAGCTAATGGAAAACATGTGATTCTGCCTTGTGCCTGGAGCACCGTGAAGGGAGCCTTAGTCCCAGCTCAGCCCTGGCTCCCCCCTCGCTGCATTCCCCCCACCACACTGTCCCCCGCCTCCCATTGGCTCCCCCAGCCTGTGTGGGCACAGTCGCAAGTTCCCTAGTCATTTACATTTCAGGGATTGGGGGAGCTGTCATTTATCAGTTGGGGAGTATCAGGTTCTGGAGGGGCTGGGAGCAGCTTTGCTCCGTTGCCTTCCCGCCCCCCCCCACATCCGCCCCAGCACCCAGGGCCAGGCAGACCCCATGCAGACTCCCCACCACCACCCCCATATGTAAGAGAACAGGGCCAAGATGAGCTGAGCTGTGGGGGCCTGGATGGGGGGCAGCCAGTCCACCCCCCTTGGAGGGCTCTGTCTGGAACCACCCAGATTTCCATCTTTTCCACCCTCTTGCGCCCCTGGGGAGCTGCAGAGCGGGGGGCTCCCTAAGGGCTTGGGAGCTGCTGGGCTGCATTTCTGTGCCCACCCAACCACGGGGAAAGGGGGGATGGATCAGAGGAGGGAGGCTCTGGCAGGTTGGAATTCTCCTTCTCTGCCTGTGGATAAATTGTCCCTAATCCAGGCTTGGGGAGCTGTCTGGCTCCTAGAGAGAGAGAGAAAGAGGGGGGAGAGAGAAAGAGAGAGAGAGAGAGAGAAGGCAGGAGATAGGGAGGAGGGAAGCAGGCATACAAACACAGTGACACAGACACACACTGTCTCACAAAGGGTCTCTCACATGCGCTCACACACACACTGACGAGTTACACAAAGGTACCACACAGATCCTGAGGCACCCTTGGTCTGACAGGCACATTTTGGCACACAGACAGACCCTCTCACCCGTGTTGACACTGACAGAGCTTTGCTAGCACAGAATGACATGGCACTAAGGACCCCTCGACACACACAGACACAGTAATAAGGTCATCCAGAGCACAAATGCATGGACACACGCATGAGCACGTACTGACCCACAGTGAGACAGACCCATAGGGACACCGTGACCAGTACGCCGTCACACCATGACCCTGAAAACCCAGAGAAAGGCAGCGGGGGGAGGGAGCAGCGCTGGTCCACAGTGACACCAGGGCCCACAGTCACAGGCTTGAGGCTGGAAACCTGCAGGGACAGCAAGGGCCAGCTGCATCCCCCCGCCCACCCTCCCCACACGTTCAGAGAGCTCTGAGACAGGCAGACGGCGGTGCGGCTCCTGGCACAGAGGATGCAGAGAGCAGGCAGGGTGTGTACACAGAGGCACACTCATGGCCCGATCACAGCTGGGCACACCTTTTCATACAGAGGCACACATACTTTCACCTCTGTCCTCACAGGTGTGCAAACACAGGCTCAGGTAGACATAAATAAAGCTGAATAGACCCAGATGCACACACCCACATGTAAGACACCAGGTCCGTGTATACGTCAGGCACACACACACACACACACACAATTCCATACATGTTTACTCTTAGACATATATATACCTGCACAGACATACAAAAATACACAAAGTAGCATAAGTAGACCCGGGACGCCACATACATTTATCCAGACAACTGAACACTCATAGACGGGCATCATACAGGCAGGATCTCTTAACACATACAAATCCCAAGGCAACCAGAACTTGTAAGGCGTCTAAGAGACCGAGTTCTCAGATCCTTTCTGGGCTCCAGTACACACCTCAAGGAGGCAGGCTAATAGGCAGGAAGCAGCAGGATAGTGCAAAGGGCTCTGGCTATTAAAGAAAACGAGAGCCAAAACCAGTTTGGCTTAGTGGATAGAGCGCCAGCCTGCGGACTGAAAGATCCCAGGTTCGATTCCGGTCAGGGGCATGTACCTTGGTTGTGGGTACATCCCCAGTGGGGGTGAGCTGATCGATGTTTCTCTCTCATCGATATTTCTGACTTGCTATCTTTCTCCCTTCCTCTCTGTAAAAAATCAATAAAATATATATATATATTTTTTTAAAAGGAAAACGAGATATAGCCAGCTAATAGAGAAGGGTGAGTGCCAGCTGCATATACACCTCTCATGGAAATCTGCACACACCGTCACCCTGAACAGCAACTCACACCTGCACTATAGATAAGTTCTTAGCTTTTATAGTCTCCCCAGAGTGCTCCTCCCCATCACAAGATCTCCCCACTTAATAGATGAGAAAACTGAGCCAGAGTGGTTAACTGAGTGAGGGTTGAGCCAAGGACTACCAAACTCCCAAGACCAGGTTTGTTCCACCATGGCCTGTGTGTTCGTGTTCATGCATGTGTGTGCCTACACATACAGAGATTCTGCTTCCCCATAGGAGCCTGAGGTTCACAACTCCTCAGTGAAATGAGGTTTGAGCTGATTTAATTGTATGCAAGAGTGAACCCCACGTAGGACCGCCTCCTGGTCCCTGTGACTGGCTCATCCTGTGGCTGTGCTGAAGCCTGTGGTGCTGTTTGCTTCCACAGATGGGAGTTTGCCTGCTTGTCTGCCCATCAGCCTGGACCCCAGAGCCTGCCCAGCTAAGTGCGTGCAGAGGGCCCCGGGTTCGGGGCAACTCTCAGGCTGCCTCGGAGACCACCCTGGAATCACTGGTGAAGACTGGCCTTGCCTGCTGAGCCGGGCCCGTCTGCACAGCCTGCTCAGGTAAGGGACAGCGGACAGGGAAACCAGGTCCGAGCTTCGGCCACCTCCACAAAGTAGCAGCCGGGGGACTTACTTCCCCGTCCGAGCAGGGATTTCCCCCTCCCAGTGTAGGCCCCAAAGAGGCCTTTGATAGGACCCAAATATATTAACCCAACTTACTCAAACTCCTCCTTACCCAGAAAGGGGAACCGAGGCCCAGGGGTACCCAGCAAGTTTCCCAAGTCCTGCCCCCTAGTCTGGGGACTCTTCCCCGCTCCTTGATGACCTGAGATAACTGGGAAGAGAGGGTGTGTAACCATGAGCAGAACTCAGGGCAAAGGTGGAAACCGTAGTGCCTGCTGTGTGCAGCCCACCCCCAGGACTGAAAACCTGTGGAAGCAAGGGCTGGGCCGCCAAGGCGAGGTGCTGAGAGGACCCAGTCATTCAGGTGCGCCCGGCTGCCCAACCAGGAGGAGGTGGAGCAGGGGACAGCGCCCGCCCCCCTCCTCCTGGCCCACACTCGCCCACCCAGGCTCAAGAGCCACCGAGGCCAGGTGGGCTGCCCAGCCCTGCAGAGGCAACTCCCTGAACTGACACATGAAGCCTCCAGGGTCCAGGAAGCTCCCTGGAGCCCAGCCTGCCTGGGGACTCCACCCAGCTTCCAAAAGAGCATTCCTGGGGCCTGAGGTCTGGGGGTGGGGCCTCCTGGGATTGTAAGGGCGGGGAGGTTCAGTTGTGGGAGGATGCAGGGCTGTGTACCCACAGTAAAAGTGAAGGGCATCTTGTGTACACACACACAGGTGTGCATGTAAGTCGATGTGTGTGTGTGTTGGGGTGGGGGTGGGGGGAGGTCTATCCTTACGTGTGCAAGGTTCTGTATATAAGAGTCATTGTATAAGTGGACTGAGCTGGGGGTGTTTGCGGGTTGTGTATATATAGCACATTGCAGTGAGGAGTATGCAGGGTTCAGAGTGTGTTCTGGGCAGGTGTGGAGTGTTGTGTGTACCACACTGGATGGTGTATGTGTACAGGGTGTCAGTCTACACTGGAGAGGTGTGTAGACAAGAATCTGAATACACTGGGGTGATAGGTGGTGTGTGTGGTGTGCGTATACATTGGGATCTCTCCCGGTATCGCTGGGAAAAGCATGTGTTCAGGGCTGGGTGTTGTGTGCACATGGCACCATTTGTGCTTTGGAGGTGGGCTGGGCAAACCTTCAGCTGAGCTGGGCTCAGCAGTGCCCAGCCTTGTGGCCAAATCACTGAAGTCACTTCCTTTCCAGCAGCAACTTTCCAGGAGGAGGAGTTCTTCAGACCTGGGCAGGAGGGAGGGGGGGGCGGAACAAGGAGCTCTCAGGGGAAGGAGGTGGGCGGGGGTGAGAGGCTGTGGGGAGGAGGGCCTGGTGGGGCTGGAGGAGGGGAGTCCTCTGGGAGACGGAGGGAAAGACAAGGACAGAAGTCTGGGAGGGCCAAGGGCAGGAGGGGATGGGGGCGGAGCAGGGCGGGAAGCACAGTCCCTGGGTGACCTCGGAGGGAGGAAGGGAGGGCCTCCAGGCAGGGTGACCCTCGGGTTCAGCCAGAGCTGGCTGCGGTGCCTGCACACCTGGCACCTAGGTCAGGGGGCTGGCAGGGGCGGGTCTAGGGCAGACCTGCTTGCCAGGTGCCCCACTTCATGCAGGAAGGGGGTGGGCGAGGGCCTCACAAAGGAGCTCTGTGTGTCTGGGGGTAGGGTGGGGTGGGGTGTGCTGTGCTGGGGCGGGGGCTGCTGGCTCTGGGGAGCAGGGCGGGGCTTGTTCCCCTTGGGGGCATCAGTGGCTCGGAGGGGACACCTAGTGGTGAGGGAGGATAGTGCAGCAGGACGGCGGAGGTGAGAGGGGTGGGTGAAGAAGCCGGCAGGGGGTAGGTAGGATTAAAAAAGGAAAACCGGTGGTTGGGACTAGAACGGTTGGGGCAGGCTGCAGAGGAAGGGGCTGACTCGGGACAGTGAAGAAGTTTGGTTTAGCGGATCCCACCAAACCTAAATTAAGACTTCCACTCTTCCACTTCATGGCTGTTGATCCTTAGGGGCATAATTTAACCTCTCTGGGCCTCCATTTGAATGCCAAATAAGCGACAGCCACCGATATTTTTTCATTGTTGTTGTTTTTGGTGTCGTTGCGGGCTGGAGTCAGGTTGGAAGATTTTTAGGTGTAACTGGGTGGACGGGAGGGGGCTGGAGAGGAGGAGATGGAGAGGGGTGTTGCTTAGCTCCTGAGGGGACCGGTCCTGGGAGATGAAGGCCCCGAAGGGAGATGCTGGAGCTCTCACAGCAGCAGTAATGGCCCTTTTGATGTAGTGTTTTCCATTTGAGGACATCCCTGGGCCTTCAGTCCAGGCTGGGAGGGAAATGGTGGGAGGGGGGGGGGAGGAGTGTGCAGGCTGGAGAGAGGGTCATGAGGCCGGAAGTGAGAGCTAGGCCTGGCAGGCTGGCTCCCCTGGGGAGGCTGTGGGTGGGGGAGGGGGCAGTCTGGGGAAGGGGTGGGGTGGTCACAGCCACAGCCGGGGGAGGGTGGGGCTGGGGACTCAAGGATGTGGGCTGGCGCTTCCCGGCACTGTGCACAGCAGGTTGGGGCCCCCTCCCAGCCGTCTGGTGTCCCCGTGGGCAGGCTCAGACACACTGACCCAGAAGCTGACAGAGGGACAGAAAGATCCTTTTGACTTTGTTCACAGACGTGGGATAGGTGGTACCCTTGGGAGGGGTCCAAGAAAATGGCCACCTGGGTGTGGTGGGGAGAGGAGCCAGCTGCTTCCCTCAGATCCCGGAGCCTGCAAGAGAGCAGAGGACAGTCAGGAGGTCTGGCAGGAGGACATGCCCAAAGGTCTTCACGGGTGGGTGGAACAGAAGCAACCACTGGAAAGGCGGTTTTTCTCTTCTGCCAAGATCACAGCCGCTAGTCCCAAGTGGGAGGTCTCTAGAGCAGGAGGCTTACTTCGTAAACACCACCCTCAGTAAGGGAGGGATGGTGGCTTCTGGTAGGCATCTCTAGGAAGGCATGAGGAGCCACGGTCAGCCATAGCGTTTGGAAATCAGAATTGGGGACTCCAGAGCCTGAGCCCCTTCCCTCCTTTGTGAGGATGTTACCCACAGTCCTTTTCTGCACGAGCAGGGTGAGATTCTAGAAGCAGAGAGAGCCTAGTGAGCCTGGCCTGGGAGGGGTGAGGCATGGACTGAGCAGAACCCCGAGTGACCCAATAGGCAAGCCAAGGATGAGGACCAGCTAAGGTCTGGGAGCTGCAGGGAGGAAAGGGAGAGTGGACAGAGGGATGTTCTGCCTGAATGAGCAACCCAAGGGCCCTCCCCAGGCCTTGGGCAAAGGCTCTTTTCCTCTTCGATCTCAGTTTCCTCCTCTGTAAAATGGGAGGGGCTCGGGGTGGCACTAAAACATTGTACCCACTGAGGGGGAGCTGTTTAAAATTACAGGTTCCCAGCCCGGCTTCTGTGGCTCAGTGATTGAGCGTCGACCCATGCACCAAGAGGTTGCCTGTTCGATTCCCAGTCAGGGCACACACCGGGTTGCAGGAGGCAGCTGATGGATGCTTCTTTCTCATTGATGCTTCCTTCTCAGTGATGTTTCTGGTCTAACTCCCTCTTTCTTCCTCTCTCTTAAAAAAAGAAAAGCCCCAGCCAGGTTGGAAGGCTTTCCTCCCAGCCTGGATTGAAGGCCCAGTGGGCAGAGTGTCGGCCTCTGGCCTGAAGGGTCCTGGGTTCTATTCCGGTCAAGGGCACGTACCTTGGTTGCAGGCTCCTCCCCGGGATATGTTTCTCTCACATCGATGTTTCTCTCTGTTTTCCCTCTCTCTTTCATACTCCCTAAAAATCAATGGAAAAATATCCTCCGTTAAGGATTAACCAAAAAAAATTTTTTTAATTAATTAAATAAATAAAAATCAGTGAAAATACAGATTCCCAGATGTCCCTTCAGATCTGTGAGTCAGACTCCCCTGGACTAGGGCCTGGGCATCTGGAATGTTCCACAGCTCCCCCAGGCCCAGGGTTTGGAAGCCAGTGGGTTAGATGGTTTTAAGGTTCCTCCCAGCCTTAAATTAGATCACAGCTCTAGAAGGAGCATTTTCAGGAGTGGCTGAAGGAGGGCTGCAGGAGCTGGGAGTAGAAGGAGGCTTTGGACTTACGGCAGAATTAGGAATCCTGCCACTTAGCAGCTATGTTACTTCAGGCAAGTTACACAATCACTCTGAGCCTGTTGCCTCTGTAAGGAGGGGAAGATAAACCTCGAATCCTGGGTTGCTGTAAGGACTCAGTGGGTCATGTGTGTGCAGGCGTTTTGTAGGTTGCAAATCGATGTCCACCAAGAGGGATGGAGGAGTGTCCGTATGTGTACCATCCTGTCCCTGAGTCAGGTCTGCAGTCTTCCTGTGGGGTGACAGCACAGGGCAGTGGGGCAGCCGGTGAGAGTCTGCAGGTGTCTCTGGGGGATGGGCCCTGGGAAATAGGACAGGGCCAACCACTAGGCACAGTCAGGGTCTTTAGGACCCTTATGGTAGTCAGGGCCCATTCAGCTCCTTGTTCCCCTAGATCCCATCTCTTGGGGATCAGACAAGGCCCTGCGTCCTCAGGCTCCCTTGAAAGTCGGACATGCCTGGATCTAAATCCCAGCTCTGCCCAGACCCGCTCGGGGAGTCAATTGGTAAATATTTATGTAGCATCCATAGCCCAGGCCCTAGGGTTGGGATACAGCGGTAATAAACAAGACAGATGCAGTCCCTGCCCGTAAAGAGCCCACACTCCAGGGGGACACACTGCACAGCCAGTTATACAAGTAATTGATTGCAGTCGTGATAAATACTATGAAGGTGAGAGAGAGAGAGAGAGGGCTCTCAGAGTGTTTAGCAGGGTGGGATGGGGGAGTAGGGGTGGGGTCAGAAAATGTCCCTTTCCACATTCTTGTCTCCCTCCCTTCCCTCCTCCTCCTCCTTGGGTCACACTTGGGTCTGGGGAGGAATCAGAGAGAGCCCATGAGTGCTCTGTGTGCTTCATGCATCCATTCAGTACTTTTTAAAAAATATATATTTTATTGATTTTCTACAGAGAGGAAGGGAGAGGGATAGAGAGCCAGAAACATCAATGAGAGAGAAACATCGATCAGCTGCCTCCTGCACACCTCCCACTGGGGATGTGCCCGCAACCAAGGTACATGCCCCTGACCGGAATCGAACCTGAGATCCTTCAGTCCGCAGGCTGACGCTCTATCCATTGAGCCAAACTGGTCAGGGCCATTCAGTATTTTTTGAAGCACACTTGTGGGCCATGCGCTGATCAGGGTGTTGGGAGATACACAGAAGTGGACAGGACAGAAATCCTTGCCCTCGTGGTGCTTAAAACCTCACAGTGAGTGGTTTCCTCGTCTGTAAAAATGGGGATGATAATCATATTGATATTAGGTTTATAGGAAGTTAGATGAGATAATGCATATGCACTGCTTAGGCCAGCGTTTGGCAACAGAGAAAGGTCCCTGATATGATGGCTAAACCTCTGACCTCAGGCACTTTTCACTTTCTCTTTACAGCTTTTATCCCAATAATAATTAAGTCATTTTGATTATCTGATGTCTTGTCTGCCCAGTCCTTGTGCAAAGTAGGCACTCCATAAATAATATGAATGAATGATGTTACTTCATCTCTGAGCCTCCATTTCTTCATCTGCAAAAAAATGGGGTTATTAATAGCCCCTACCTCACAGGATTGGTATGAAGAATTAAATGAAATGATGCCTGGACAGCTTCCAGCCCAGTGCCTGGCATGCAGTAGGTGCTCACTAAACCTGAGCTGCGATGGTCCTTTCCAGGAGCTGTCCGCACCCCGAGGCCTGGGCTCAGGCCGAAGTTGTTCCACAGCACCCCCAGCTGACAGCCAGCAACTAGCAGAGCCCCCAGGCACGGGGGCCCTCTCTGTTTCAGGTCAGCCGGGTGTGTGCACTGGAGGGTGCTGCGGGGGGGCGGGGGAGGAGGAAGGGGGGATTGTGGAGGAGACTGGGCCGGTGGGCCGGTGGGCAATGATGGGCTGTGTCCACCAGACCATTCAGATCTCCTGTTGCCTGTCTTGTTGCCCACAGATATCTCCAGTGTGACAGCCCAGGCGGCAGAGCCGAGGGTGAGTGGCTGGGGTTCCCTTGGAACCCTGGGAATGGGGACACGAAGGAGGGAGGCCTTGCCCTTGATAGGACTTCCTGGTCCTCCTGCAGGGGCCTAGCCCTCTTCTTCAGTTTGATCGGGCGTGGTTGCCCTGCCCTGCTGTTCTTCCCTATCAGAGGGCGGGTATCCTGAGCACATAGCCAGGATCTCGAAGGGGGTGAGCTGTTACTAAGTGGAACTGGGGCTTGTGAGGGGTTCAGCATGCATGTGGTGGCTTGGGAAAAGCTGGGGGTCACCAAGCAGATGGACTTGGGGAGGGGACTGAAGAGAGGTTCACTGGGGATATGGGAAGCTGGTAGGACTTGAGTATTCAGTGAGGGACCTCCTGCCTGTCCTGCCCAGTAGGTCCTGGTCCCGGCTTCTCGCACCCTCATGTCAGCCCCGGCCCCGCCTGGTGGCCCTCGGAGGACAAGGTCAGGATGCGTGTGAAGCCCCAGGGCCTGGTGGTGACTTCCAGTGCCGTGTGCAGCTCTCCTGACTACCTCCGGGAGCCCAAGTACTACCCCAGCGGCCCCCCTACCCCCCGCCCCTTGCTTCCCACCCGGCCCCCCGCCAGCCCACCCGACAAGGCCTTCGCCCACACCTTCTCCGAGAACCCACACCCACCCCCACGCCGGGAACCCAGCACCCGGCGCCCACCAGTCCTTGCCAAGGGGGACACTCTGCTGCCCCCTCGGGCAGCTCGTCCAGTCTCACAGGCCCACTGCCCCACGCCGGCTGG
The DNA here is from genome assembly GCA_011751065.1 of Lasiurus cinereus. Classification (NCBI taxonomy): domain Eukaryota; kingdom Metazoa; phylum Chordata; class Mammalia; order Chiroptera; family Vespertilionidae; genus Lasiurus; species Lasiurus cinereus. The sequence continues at coordinate 115,829 of JAAGEH010000030.1, read as the reverse complement.
AGACGGCAGCAGCTCCCAGCGTCACTGGGACAACGGGCGGGTGAACCTGCGTCCAGTGGTGCAGCTGATTGACATCATGAAGGACCTGACCCGGCTCTCCCAGGACCTGCAGCACAGCGGTGTGCACCTGGACTGCGGTGGGCTCCGGCTTAGCCGCCCGCCCGCCCCACCCCCCGGTGACCTTCAGTATAGCTTCTTCTCCTCCCCGAGTCTGGCCAACAGCATCCGCAGCCCGGAGGAGCGGGCTGCCCCCCACGCCAAGGCTGAGCGGCCCGGCCACCCCCTCTATGAGCCTGAGCCTGAGCCTAGAGACAGTCCTCAGCCCAGTCAAGGCCATAGTCCCGGAGCCACGGCCGCTGCCACCGGTCTGCCCCCGGAACCCGAGCCAGACGGCCCCGATTACTCAGAACTCGCTGATGCCGACATCCTTAACGAGCTGGCCTCCCTTACTTGCCCCGAGGCCCAGCTGCTGGAGGCCCAGGCCCTGGAGCCACCATCGCCTGAGCCAGAGCCTCAGCTCCTGGACCCCCAGCCCCGCTTCCTGGACCCACAGGCCCTAGAACCGCTGGGGGAAGCTTTGGAGCTGCCGCCCTTGCAACCTCTCGCCGACCCTCTGGGGCTGCCAAGCCTGTCTCTGCAGGCCCTGGACACCCTGCCCGACTCCCTGGAGTCACAGCTGCTTGACCCTCAGGGACTCGACCCCCTGCCCAAATTGCTTGACGTCCCCGGCCGTCGTCTGGAGCCCCAGCAGCCCCTCGGGCCCTGCCCACTGGCTGAGCCCTTGCACCTGGACTTATGCTCACCCCATGGTCCCCCTGGGGCTGAGGGACTCCCCAAGTACGCCTTGCGGCGCACCGATAGGCCAAAGATTCTGTGTCGCCGGCGGAAAGCTGGTCGGGGGCGCAAGGCAGATGCTGGACCCGAGGGCCGCCTGCTGCCCCTGCCTATGCCCACAGGGATGGTGGCCGCCCTGGCTGAGCCTCCACCACCACCGCCTCCACCACCTCCTGCCCTGCCAGGCCCAGGCGCAGAGCTGGAGCCGGAACCTTCCCAGAACCCCATGATTCCCACCCGCAAAAGCAAGTGCCGGGGCGTGCGCCGCATGGTGGTGAAGATGGCCAAGATCCCTGTGTCGCTGGGACGGCGGAACAAGACCACGTACAAGGTGTCCTCCCTGAGCAGCAGCCTGAGCGTGGAGGGCAAAGAGCTGGGCCTGCGCGTGTCAGCGGAGCCCACCCCGCTGCTGAAGATGAAGAACAACGGACGGAACGTGGTGGTGGTCTTCCCACCCGGCGAGATGCCCATTATCCTCAAACGTAAGCGAGGCCGCCCTCCCAAGAACCTGCTGCTGGGCCCCGGCAAGCCCAAGGAGCCAGCCGTGGTGGCGGCGGAGGCAGCCACCGTGGCGGCAGCCACCATGGCCATGCCCGAGGTGAAGAAGCGGCGGCGGCGGAAGCAGAAGCTGGCATCGCCCCAGCCGTCCTACGCAGCAGACGCCAATGACAGCAAGGCCGAGTACTCGGACGTCCTGGCCAAGCTGGCCTTCCTGAACCGCCAGAGCCAGTGTGCCGGGCGCTGCTCTCCGCCCCGCTGCTGGACACCCAGCGAGCCCGAGTCCGTGCATCAGGCACCCGACACCCAGAGCATCTCCCACTTCCTGCACCGCGTGCAGGGCTTCCGGCGGCGCGGCGGCAAGGCGGGTGGCTTTGGTGGCCGGGGTGGGAGCCACGCGGCCAAGGCAGCCCGATGCTCCTTCAGTGACTTCTTTGAGGGCATCGGCAAGAAAAAGAAGGTGGTGGCGGTGGCGGCCGCCGGGGTGGGGGGCCCCGGCCTCACCGAGCTGGGCCATCCCCGCAAACGGGGCCGCGGGGAGGTGGATGCCCTAACTGGGAAGCCCAAACGCAAGAGGCGGTCCCGGAAGAATGGGACCCTGTTCCCAGAGCAGGTGCCCAGCGGCCCCGGCTTCGGGGAGGCAGGCGCCGAATGGGCCGGGGACAAGGCTGGTGGCTGGGCCCTTCACCATGGGCACCCAGGTGGGCAAGCTGGCCGGAACTGTGGGTTCCAGGGGACTGAGGCCCGGGCCTTTGCCTCCACCGGGCTAGAGAGTGGGACCTCGGGCCGCGGCAGCTACTACAGCACGGGCACGCCCGCGGGCCAGAACGAGCTCAGCCAGGAGCGCCAAAACCTCTTCACCGGCTATTTTCGCTCCCTGCTCGATTCGGATGACTCCTCCGACCTCTTGGACTTTGCCCTTTCAGCCTCACGCCCTGGCCCTGAGTCCCGGAAGACATCGAGCACCTACGCAGGGCCCCCAACCAGCGCCCTGCCTGCCCAGCGGGGCCTGGCCACATTCCCCAGCCGGGGAGCCAAGGCCAGCCCGGTGGCGGTGGGCAGCAGTGGGCCTGGAGCGGACCCCTCCTTTCAGCCTGTCCTGCCTGCTCGCCAGACCTTCCCACCGGGCCGGGCAGGGAGCTACGGGATCACCCCCGCCACTTCCGATTGCCGGGCAGCCGAGACCTTCCCGAAGCTGGCCCCGCCGCCTTCAGCCGTGGCCCGCTCCCCCACCACCCACCCGCCTGCCAACACCTACACCCCCCAGTACGGTGGCTACGGGGCTGGGCAGAGCGTGTTCGCCCCAGCAAAGCCGTTTACGGGCCAGGACTGTGCTAATAGCAAGGACTGCAGCTTTGCCTATGGCAGCGGCAACAGCCTGCCCGCCTCGCCCAGCAGTGCCCACAGTGCTGGCTATGCCCCGCCGCCTACCGGGGGCCCCTGCCTGCCACCGAGCAAGGCCTCCTTCTTCAACAGCTCTGAGGGGGCTGCCTTCTCCGGCTCAGCCCCCACACCCCTGCGCTGTGACAGCCGGGCCAGCACTGTCTCGCCTGGCGGCTACATGGTGCCCAAGGGCACCACAGCCTCTGCCGCCTCCTCCTCCTCCTCCTCCTTCCAGCCCTCACCCGAGAACTGTCGGCAGTTTGTGGGGGCTTCTCAGTGGCCTTTCCGGCAGGGCTATGGAGGCCTGGACTGGGCCTCGGAGGCCTTCAGTCAGCTCTACAATCCCGGTTTCGACTGCCATGTCAGCGAGCCCAACGTGATCCTGGACATCTCCAACTACACGCCGCAGAAGGTGAAGCAGCAGACGGCCATGTCCGAGACCTTCTCCGAGTCGTCCTCCGACAGCACCCAGTTCAATCAGCCGGTCGGAGGCGGCTTTAGGCGTGCCAACAGTGAGGCCTCGAGCAGTGAGGGCCAGTCCAGCCTGTCCAGCCTGGAGAAGCTCATGATGGACTGGAACGAGGCATCGTCGGCCCCCGGTTATAACTGGAACCAGAGCGTCCTCTTCCAGAGCAGCTCTAAGCCAGGCCGCGGACGGCGGAAGAAGGTCGACCTGTTCGAGGCCTCGCATCTGGGCTTCCCGTCCTCCGCCTCAGCCGCTGCCTCGGGCTACCCGTCCAAACGGAGCACAGGGCCCCGGCAGCCGCGGGGCGGGCGGGGCGGCGGGGCCTGCTCAGCTAAGAAGGAGCGGGGTGGCGCAGCCGCCAAGGCCAAGTTCATCCCCAAGCCACAGCCAGTCAACCCGCTGTTCCAGGACAGCCCAGACCTCGGCCTGGACTACTACAGTGGGGACAGCAGCATGTCCCCACTGCCCTCACAGTCAAGGGCCTTCGGTGTGGGCGAGCGAGACCCCTGTGACTTCATGGGGCCTTACTCCATGAACCCGTCCACGCCATCGGACGGCACCTTCGGCCAAGGCTTCCACTGCGACTCGCCCAGCCTGGGTGCCCCCGAGCTGGATGGCAAGCATTTCCCACCGCTGGCCCACCCGCCCACGGTGTTCGACGCTGGCCTGCAGAAGGCGTACTCACCCACCTGCTCACCAACACTGGGCTTCAAGGAAGAGCTGCGGCCGCCACCCACAAAGCTGGCTGCCTGTGAGCCCCTCAAGCACGGGCTCCCGGGGGCCAGCCTAAGCCATGCGGCCGCAGCCCAGGCCCACCTGAGCTGCCGGGACCTGCCGCTGGGCCAACCCCACTACGACTCCCCCAGCTGCAAGGGCACAGCATATTGGTACCCGCCGGGCTCAGCTGCACGCAGCCCACCCTATGAAGGCAAGGTGGGCACAGGGCTGCTAGCTGACTTCCTGGGCAGGACGGAGGCTGCGTGCCTCAGCGCCCCACACCTGGCTAGCCCACCAGCCACACCCAAGGCCGACAAGGAGCCCCTGGAGATGGGCCGGCCACCTGGTCCACCCCGTGGCCCTGCTGCAGCCGCTGCTGGCTATGGCTGCCCGCTCCTTAGTGACTTGACCCTGTCCCCTGTGCCAAGGGACTCACTGTTGCCCCTGCAGGATACCACCTATAGGTATCCAGGCTTTATGCCACAGGCGCATCCCGGCCTGGGTGGGGGCCCCAAGAGCGGCTTCCTGGGGCCCATGGCGGAACCTCACCCTGAGGACACATTCACCGTCACCTCCCTGTAGTGCCAACTGAAGTGCCGACTGGACCTCGAGGTTTTGTTCCTGGGTGAGTCTGGGGATGGGGGTGCAGTGGGAAGAGGCCTGGGGTTGGGGGCGGAGAGGAGGACCTGAGAGGCTGGCCAAGGAGAAGAGGTATAGCGATGAGCAGGAAGAATTTAAGGACAAGATTGGGGGCCTGAAAACAGGAGCTGGGGTTCAGTACCGAGTCCAGGGTTAGATGTGGGGAACAGTCTTACAGATATGGGTTGCTTGGGCGCAGAACCCAGCACGGGACTTGGATGTTACTGAAATGGCAGGAGAATCGTAGACGACAGTCTCATCTAGTTTGGGTCATCAGGGTACAGCATTTTCCCCTCCTTCAGGCTAGCGCCTCGACAGGCACATTTGAGTCCCAGGAAACTGTCACCACTTGTCCTCACGTAACGGAGGGCGTTTGGATGGCTCTGTGCAGGGGGAGGCAGGTTGTGTCATTGTCCGCCAGGCCCATCCAAGGTACCACCCTGACTTGCTCATTCGTTTGCCTAAGAGCTTCACTTAGTCTCAGTGCAGTCTAGCGAGGGCCAGGCTAACGGTGCAGCCAGGATGTCGGGTCATACACTCTCTAAGAGCTTTATAGATTGGCCTGGAGTGTCCTCTCCTGGGCACCCATGGTCCCCCCCCTCCTCCAAAGGCCTGAGTAGGCTCACTGCGGTCGGGCATATGGGGTGGGGATCCAGAAGGGGAAGAGGTGTGCTGGGATCCTGCTGAGCCTGTGTCAGTGGGTCATCCCCGGGTGGGATGTTTCCTGCCTAGAAAAAGCCAGTCCCTTTCCTGCAGCCACGTGCTTTTCCCAGAGCTCAGCTCAGTATTGCTAGATACTGAGATGTCTTTATCGGCGCTGCGGCCTCAGTAGTTAGAGTCACAGTTTTACGATATCAAGATTATTTGTTTTAGGAAGGGAAAATGTCCCCCACATGGTAAAAGGGGAGAAGGTTGGGGAAGTCATGTTCTTGAAGACCAGCCTGCTCCAGAAATGCAGGCCCATCTGGCCCTCAGATCCCACTTTGGAACAACTGACCTGGCGCAGAACCGCCTCAGGTGTGGTGGCGGCGGAGTGGGCTGGGGGCCGGTCTGAGCCCCTCACCCTTCACCTCTGCTGCCACCGCGGCCTCCTGGGAGCGCCTCTTCCTTGAGAAAGCATAGCAGAGCTCCTGGAAAGCCCCGTCCCTGAGCTGGGAGGCCATTCAAGGCCAGGGTGACTCAGGGTCCTGAAGTCATGGCAGTGGAAACTTAGGACACCCGCCCTGCCTGACCCAGCTCCCTTGGTGCCTGAAGGTGGCAAAGGGCAGCATGCGGGAGGCAGGAGGCCTACAGAGGACCATTCCCCAACTGGCCATCCACTTGCTACATGCCCTTGACCAAACTTTTATCCTCCCACCCTCCCGCCCCCTACCTCCGGCCTCTGTTTCCCCATCTGCTCAAGGAAATTTACCCTGGTAATCTCTTAGGCCCTTGCAGCTCTGCCTGGCATAGACAATGGATCACACTCACTGGGAGGGGGCCAGCTTATTTTTCCTCCTAACGAAGCCAGGCCGAGATTAAAATGGCCTTCCATTCCCTGTGCGTCTCATTGCAAGCAGTAGAGCCACAGCAGAGCTGAAGCCGGCCAGAGGGAAGCTGCTTAGGGTTTAAAATGTCAAACTCTTGATCCTTCTCACTGGAGGGGAGATGTATCAGAGATAATCAGAAAGTGAAATAATCCAAAAACCATTCCTCCCAGGCTCCGGGTGGGAAAATAAATAGGTGTGGGGGCTGGGTGTTTGGGCAGGTCACACCTCACTGAGATACATAATGGAGCCACCAGTGAGGCCTGAACACAGGAGGAACTGGGACACCATCCAGCCCCACATTCTGGCCCTGCTCCCTGCTCAGAGCTAGGAGTTGACAGCACTGTCCTCAAACCAATGCATTCAGTTATTCCAAAGACATCTGTCCAGCACGCACTACGTGCCAGGCGTGGGGACACCACAGTGAACACCACGAATGAGATCTTGATCCTCGGCGGGGGGCGAGGGGAGTGCTTCCAGTTTAGAGGGAAAGACAGTAAACAGAATGGCGCAAAGCATTTGGGAAATGTCGCTGTAAGAAGGACTGCAAAGAGAAGGAAAGCTAGGAGGCCATGAGACTGCTGCAAGCTGACCAGATCTTGAATCTGATGCTTCAAGGATGGAGTGGGAAGAGCATTCTGGGCAGAGGGAACAGCAGTGGGTAAAGCCCTGAGGCAGGAAGGAGATCAGCTTTGAAGACAGTAACGCTGAGTGAGGGGGTGAGGCAGGCAAAGCCAGAAGCATGCCGGGCATAGGAAGGGGTTCAAGACAAATGGGGAACCACTGAGGTGAGCCCTCAGCTGGGACGTGCCAAGGGTCTCAGTGGAGCAGGGCAAGTGGTGGAGGAGGGACACCAGGCAGGCACTGCAGATGGCTCTGACCAAGGCCATGGGAGAGCGGTCTCCCTTTATCTGAGATGGCACACCAGTCCCCTCTCCTAAGACAGCCTTCCAGTGCCAGGGACTGATGAAAATCATGGTGGGGACGAGGACGGTGTTGGGGATACAGGGAAGTAGAATGGTGAGGAAGAAGAGCTAGCAGAGGGGGTGTCACGGTCAACAGGACTTCAGCAGAGAGGACAGTGCCAGGCTCGTTCACCAACAGACTGAGCACTCAATGTCGGGCACGGGAGAAGCAGTCCTTCAGCTGAGCCACATCTTGAGCCCCTCCAGGCCCATCCCAGTGCCAGACGTGGGGAGACAAAAGCAGCCAGGACCTCTGTTCTCAGATGCCAGCGTCCGCCCCAGGAAGCTAAAACACAAAGAACCTGAACGCACCTGGTGGGAAGTGGCAGGTGCCAAGAGGCAGAGAGCAACAAAGCTTGTGCTCCAGGAAAGTGGGTGTTGAGGTCAGACGTCATCTCTCTGCCCCTTTGGTGGGAAAAGGGACACAGCCTGTGCTGGGCTCTTTGTGCGGCACAGCTTGCCTGACCTTTCCCAGCAGCCTGGGGGATGAGTCCCCACCCGCCGTCAGGGAGTTGAGGAAAACAGGTGCAGCTATGGACTTCGCCCAGGGGATCCACAGTTAGTAAGCGATGGAGCCAGCATTTGAACCCAGTTCTGTCATCACCCCCACCCCATATCCTCCGCCACACTGCTCCCTCTCCACACCCCTGACTCCCCACCCACCAAATGACAGATTGGTTGGATGTTCCCTGCAGCTGTTCCTGGGCCTGACATTTTAAATGGATGTTGAGGTTCTGTGGAAGAAGCTGCATTTTAGCTCGACCTTGAAGGGTAGGCAAGATTTGGACACTGGAGAACGGGGGAAGGGCATCCCAGGCCGAGGGAACTGTGAGCCAGGGCAGGTCACATCCCAATGGGAACGAGAAGAGGAGAGCTCAGAGGAGCCGGAGTATAGAATGTGGGACCAGACTGGCCTGGGAGCTGAGCTAATGGCACAGAATAGAAGGGGTGGGGGCCGCGGGCACCTGGGCCCTTAAAGACATCTTCTCTGGTCCCTGGGATGGAAAGCAAAGCCAGACAGGCTGGCTCCTTGTCGGGCCCTACCATACCCTGGGAAGCGGGTGGGAGGGCACGAAGGGCCCTCCAAGGTGTTCAGGAATCTCGAGTCCCCCTCCCTCCCTTCTCCCTCTCAGGCCTGGATCTGAGTCCAAGAGAAATGTCACAGGTCTTCCAAGGTTACACCAGCTGGGGCCTGACCAGAGCAGGAAGCAGTCTCCAAGGCCACCATCCAGCCAGGGTCAGCAGGCATGCCCGGACCTGGGCCAGGCCCCGGCTGCTCTGGGCTTTGTCTCTTCGTGTCTTGAAACCTCAAGAGGTCACTTGATCTTGCCTCTGGCTCTGAGCAAGAAGAGGCCCTCACGTCAGGGGTCAGCCAGCCCTGCCCTGCCTCTTCTGGGCTCTTCTCCTCGATTCCTGAGGCCATCCTCCCTCCCATCCTATCTCTTGCCTCTCCCGCAGCCATTTTCAGGCCAGGCCTTCTTGTTCTGAGCCCTCATTTCCTGGAAATCTAATCTCTCCACGAACATGCCCTCTCACGCTCCTTCTCTCCCACATCCCTGTGGCCCTGGAAGAAGAACCCAAGGGAGCAAAGCCCTGAAACGGGGGGGTGGGGGAAGTGGGCAGGGAAAGGAGGGTGGAAGAGCATGCCTGTGGGCACAGACAGGCCTCTGTGCAGAATCCGATTCCGTCTCAAACCAGCCAAGTGACCTGGTGAGTCACGTCACCTTGCTGCATCTCGTAGGAGAATTAAATGCGATTACCCGTGAAGCACTTAGCCGAGTCCCTGGCACAGGAAGCACGTAATCAGTGGCTGGTAAACGGGGGGATAAGATCCTCCTCGCCACCTGAGTCCCGGGGCCTCCGATCCAATCTGTGTGAGTCACACACCCCTGACCTTGTCCTGCTTGCTCAGGACGCTGTAGCCAGGCCTCCTTCACCTGCTCAGCCCGATTCCTCCGCGGAGGGACCTGCTCTCTATCTAGTGAGGATGTGGGGCTTTTGGTGGGAGACGAAATGCTTACCTGGGTTTTTGCCTTAGAACTAAGTTCTCCCTGGGGAGCCAGAGAGACAAGGTAAGTCACAGGTCTCGCCCCAAGGGCCCCGAAGCCAAATGCAGGTCAGGATCCTGGTCAGCTAGAAGCCCTGCCCACACCCGTATCCACACCAGTCCTCTCTCTCCTGGGCAGAGAGAATCTGAAAAAGATTTCCTGTGACTTTGTAACAGGTCATGGTTTCCCCCCCTGGCAGATTGGCCACCTTTGTCACCATAACTTCTGCTGCCATAGCGCCCTCTGTTTATGCTGGAGGGCAGAAGGAAGTAGATTAATTCTGTATTCAATGCACACGAACCAGGCACCTTTCTGGGCCACGCATTGCAGCTAGTGCTGAAGGTACCACGGAACAAGATAAGCAGTGCCCTGCCCTCATGGAGTTTGCAGCCTATAAATAGGTGTTTATTAAAAGCCTCTGTGTGGGCATCCCTCTCCAGGGAAGGGAACGAAACACTCCCACCAGAAATACCAGGGACCACTTGAGAGCCATGAGCAGGGTGTGGGCAGCGCGGGCTTCCTGGAGGCAGAAAATGGGCCTTGAACAAATGTGAGTGAGACTTCAGAAGCTGTAACGCCAGCTCAGCCGCCTGCGCAAAGCACCAAGCATCTTCCAGGTCTCTGCCCCAACATCTGTGTCCCCTGCCCTAGTCCAGTGGTCGGCAAACTGCGGATCGTGAGCCACAGGCCACTCTTTGGCCCCTTGAGTGTGGCTCTTCCACAAAATACCACGTGCGGGTGTGGTATTTGAAATTTCGTGGCCCATGCGCAGAAGTCGGTTTTCGGCTCTCCAAAGAAATTTTGATCGTTGTACTGTTGATATTTGGCTCTATTGACTAATGAGTTTGCCGACCACCAGCCTAGTCCATTCCCTCCATTGCTGCCACCAGAGTGCTTTGTTCATCCGTGCCTGGCGCCTGGGGCCCCCAAAATATTTACTGAATGATTTGATTAAAACATTTGTTCCTATGACTTAATTGCTTAACACCTTCAAAAACTTTTTTTCCCCTTTTATTGATTTTAGAGGAGGTAGGGCGGGAGAAACATTAACGTGAGAGAGAAACCTGGCCAGTTGCCTCCCTCAGGTGCCCTGACTGGGGATCGAACCCACCACCTTTTGGTGCATGGAACGATACTCCAACCAACTGAGCCACACAGGCCAGGGTGCCTCTTCCCCTCTCCAGCCTCCTTCCCTACAAAATAAAGCCCAACTTCCCAGCGTGGTATTCCCGGTATTCAAGGCTTCTATTTTGACCCGACCCCAACCTCCTCCTCGCCCGCGCTCCTTTTCCAGCTTTGGACTGGAATCGGGAGTGGGGGGCAGGGCGCCTTCCCCAGCATGCTCTGGGCCTTTGCTCTGGCTGTTCTCTGGCCTGGGCTGTCCTTTCCTACCCACCATCCGTCTCCCACCTGTCAGCGCCTATCTTTCACTCAGACATCACCTCCTCCAAGAAGCGTTCCAGGATCCTTCCCAGGCCCAATTAGTGTCCAAACCTTTAGCATCCGTGACAGCCCTTCCTGGGAATGTTCTCCCCACGCCATCAGCTTCCTTCGGCCAGTTATTCATGTCAGTGCACTGTCCCCATCTCCCTCCCAGCATCTCATCATGCCTGAGACATTTCAGGGTCAGGGTTTGGGTTTTTGTTTTGTTTTTTCCCCTTGAGTCAAAGAACAGTATGTAGACTAGGGAGAATTGTGAGAGGAAAGGGTAAGTGTTGGGGAATGGGCAGAAGATGATTTCTCTCAGCTTCTGTTATCAGATTCGCTCCTAGAAGTGGGGCAGGGAGGGCTAACTGGCTTTTGGAGATCTCCAAGCACAACCCACCCATGGTAGCGTCAGGAAGGGCCCTTGGGGATCGCACGGTTCCACTTTCTTGTCCTTTCTTTAACAGAATATTTTTTTAATTGATTTTTTACAGAGAAGGAAGGGAGAGGGATAGAGAGCGAGAAACATCGATCAGCTACCTCCTGCACACTCCCTACTGGGAATGTTCCTGCAACCAAGGTACATGCCCCTGACCGGAATCGTACCTGGGACCCTTCAGTCTGCAGACCGACGTTCTATCCACTGAGCCCAACCGGTCTCAGCTCTTGTCCTTTCTTTAGCCTTCATCCACTTCAGCTGCATCCCAACACACACCCATTGGTCTCACCTGTCTTTACACAGGCATCTGTCAAGAGACGGGAGAGGGTGAGGATGAGCCTCCTCCCAGCACCTGTAAGAAATAGGAGACTCCCGAGAGGTGGGAGATGGACACAGGGCCACACAGCTTGGTGGGAAGCCATGGGTGTGAAGCCTGTTTGGCCCTATAGCACACCTGTATGCCCAGCAGTGGAGAAAGTGGGAGACCCCTCAGGAGGGAATGAGTGGGAAAGTTAGAGTTTAAGAAGCACCTCTCTGGTGGACACGGATTAATTAATTAATTTATTTATTTATGTTTAGTTAATCATCACCTGAGTATATTTCTCCCATTGATCTTTAGAGAGACTGGGAAGGCGGGAGGGAGAAGGAGGGAGAAAGAGAAACATCAATGGGAGAGAGACACATTGAACGGTTGCCTCAATTGGGCCAGGGATTGAACCTGCAATCCAGGTACCTCTGACCAGGAATTGAACCCATGACCCTTCTGTGCATGAGGTGATGCTCTAACCATTGAGAAACACTAGCCAGGGCTGGACTCTGATTTTTTTAAAACAGACTGCCCATTCCCAGTTGGAAGCCCCGCCCTCGTCGAATCTCTCTCAGGTGTGACCAGTGTCCTCTCCTCATTGGAGGGGCTGGCTGGCCTGTCGTGGCCTGAAAGTGTCCGAAGGGGTGGATTAGCCTTTGGGCAGCTGTGGCTTGCCTCTGGCCACTTGTCTCTAGAGCCCTGGACCTCTCTCCCATTACCTGTCCAATCCCTTATTTTACAGAGCAGCTGCAGGCCAGAGAGGGAAAGGGCTTTGCCCAGGTCGCACAGCAAGTCAGTTCCGTTCCATGGACTCTTGGGCCTTCTGCTCCGCTGCCCTGTTTGATGTTGAGGCCCCTTCTGGAAGGTGGGGTTAGATCCTAGCCGTGGCCTGCAGTTAGTGGGTGTGAATATATGTCTGCTGGTTGCTCAAATGAACACGGAATGTGGGGAGAGCAGCTCTCTCCAGACGAACTGATTTGTACAGGATCTGCAGCACTTTGAGTCCCTGCCCAGCTACCCCTCAGTGCCCGCCCCCCCCCCGTCCCAGCCCCCAATCAATGACAGACAGAGACCATTTAATGCCCGAACACTTTGGACAGTGAAGCGGCTAGAGCACAAGGACTCCCCGCACGTGACTCTGCAGTCCTTCATCATGGAGGCACTAAAAGGTTAAGTCTCGTGAACAATGGCTGGTGCCCTGGGGCACTAGGCACATGCTGGTGTTGGGGATACAGAGGTACCACACAGTCTCTGCCCTGGAGGAGCAGGGGAGGGAATGACAAGTGCACTGGTAGCTATGGTAACAGGGTGGTCTGAGGCAGCATCCAGGAGGTGTGCAGGACCTGAGCTGGACCTTGACATGCTGATCAGACTTAGACCCGTCTTCCCTATCTTCGCTGTCGTTCAGCCAGCACACACTCTTGACCCCAGCATGCACAGGGCTCTGCTCAGCAGCGAGGAGAAGAGCCACAGTGCCTCCTGCCAAGGCTGGGCTAGGCACCCCTCTGAGTCCCCCCACCCCCACCCCCAAGGACTTCCCTTGGCTCAGTCCTCCTCTCCCTGCACTGTAATCTCCTGGTTTGGGGTCTGCTTTGCTTCCTTCTCTGCTCCGTGAGCCCCTGCAGGGCAGGGACTAGCCGTCTTGTTCTCTGCTTTGTCTCCAGGGGCCAGCCTGGGCCACCTGGCATGTCAGCCTTGGTTCCATTTTGTGGAAAATTGAACCTCCTGAGGTCAGGGTTCTCCTAGCCACAGCGTTCCCCATCCTCCCCTGCTCAGGAGCTTCTGGATTCGATTCCCCCTCCCCCACCCCCCACCCCCCACCCCAGATTCTGGCCAAGTCCGGCGGGCGGTGGGAGGAGGAAGGTGAGACAGGATGGCGTAGCAGAGGGTGAGAAAGTCTCCCTGCTGCCTGGCCACCGGCACCATGGGAATGGTTCTGGCAGGAGCTGCCTGCCGGGCTGAGATCACCATGGAGACCCGGCTTGGAGAGGGTCACTGGCAGTGGCTAAGGGCTGGAGGAGGTGGGGGTGACAGGCATTTGTGAGGAGGCTCCCAGCCTGCCCTGGGGCCCTTCGGGGAAGCAGGAGAGGCTGGGGTTTGTTAGAATCCACTTGCTAAGTGGTTTGGAGCAGCCCATTCTCAGTCTCCCCCTCACTCGTCTCCCCAACACATTCTACCCCTCACCCCAACAGGAGGTTCCTTAGCTTAGCAGCTGTTTGGAAACTGCATAGAACTGTCCTGCAGATGGGTGCCTCCAGCCTTTCAGCTTCACCTTTCCCCCACATCTAACAGTCCTGCCTAATGGACACCCTGCTTATCTCTGCAGCTGCTCCTGTTTATCACCATCCCACTGCACCCCTTGCCCCAAGAGTCGCTTTTCCACCAATCTCCCCCCCCTCTCCCCTCCCGTTGGTCACAATATAGCTGTCACCCTACCTGGCATACCTCTTACCCCTGCAGCTAATGTTCCATCCTCCCCTCCCCTGCAGGGGACCTGGCAGCTTAACAAAGATGCAGCTACCCCCCCTCCCCCTCCCATCTCTGTTTGCCACCTGGGCTGAGGCACCTCGGTGGGGTGCTGCTCCCACCTTTCGGGAACCCACCTGGGTCCTCTGGCCTTGGGGGGAGTACTGGCAAGTCCAGCCTCAGGACAAAAGTCTTCCCCGGGGCTGACTGCCCAGCAGACAACAGCCGGGGCTGAGCGGAATTTCAATGTGGCCTGTGGGGAAGGGAAGCCAAGACGAGGACAGGGAGGAAAGGCTTTCTGTGACTGCCGTTCCTGCAGGGTGGGGGATGGTGGGCTGGCTTGCTGAGGAGCCTTCGAAGGTGTTTTTTTAACACCCTCACCTGCCCCTGAATTCTGGTGGGACGGTCACTCATCAGGTGTGGGAGATGTGAGTTTCAGGGCTGGAGAGGACAGAACACTGAAAGGGTCAGGCTAATGGCTGGGAGTCTTGAGAATGACAGAGCCCATCCCTGTCCCTCGGGGCACCTTCCTGCTCATCCCAGCAAAGCTGGGGTCTGGATAGGGAGTCAATACCCCAGGGCCCTTCTCGGGAAAGGGGATACTTCAGCCCTCCAGTGTCTGGTGACTGTAGGGACTGGGGACTTGGGAGCCCCTGAGCTTCAGGAAGGCAGGAGGTACAGCCAAACACAGATGGTATTGTGTAGGGCAATTTCTTTATTCCTTTATTCAGACAGACTTCCTCCTCACCTCACCTCTCTAAGGAACAGAATGGCATTGGTGGGGGCTGGGAAGAGGGTTAGATTTAGAAGGAATTAAAGCTGCAGTTCACACCTGTGCTGTGCTAAGGCCCCATCTTCTCCATTATGTCACTCCTCAGAACAGCCTCGGTTGGAAGAATTACTAAACTCATTGTTGCATGAGGAAACCCAGCCTTGGAGAGCCTGGCTGGCCCAGGCCCCAGGAAAAGAGTAACAACTAGTAATTAGTGTCATTTATTGTGCATTTATGTATCAGGCTTAATCTGCCTCGAACCACTAAATCCTCCCAACAAACCTATGGAATAGTTCTGTTGTCCCCTTTTTACAGATGAGCAAACTGAGGCTCACAGAAGATTCACCAACTTGCCCAAGGTCATAGAGCTATTAATAGTGGTGCTAGCGTTTGAACTTAGATGTGTCTGGTTCTAGAGTTCAAGTTCTTTTTTAAAAATATATATGTATTCATTTCAGAGAGGAAGGGAAAGAGAGAGAAACATCAAAGATGAGGGAGAATTACCGATTGCTGCTTCCTGCACACCCCACATTGGGATCGAGCCTGCAACCCAGGCATGTGCCCGGATTGGGAGTTGAACCAGGACCTCCTGGTTCATAAGTTGACGCTCAACCCCTGAGCCATGCCAGCCAGGGTAGAGTTCAAGTTTTGGATCTCCAGCCACTTCCCCAGCACATCCTTTACCTCTCAGTGGAGTAGGCCTTGGACCACACATGATTTTACAGATGGGGAAACTGAGCTTAGAGAAAGCCAGAAGTAGCCCAGAGTTTCCTAGGGAACTGTTTGGAGAGGGAACTAGGTGGGGTCTCACCCTTAGCCTCCCCGTTCTCAGAGCTCAGTGTCTGCCTGCCGCTGACTTCCGCCTCTTCTCTTATGTTTCTTTGCAGCTTTCAGAAAATCAACGCCAAGATCCCTCCCAGCGTCCACATCGTCCTCTGGCAGGAGCGCTTGCCCCTCTGCCTCCCGCCCCACCCCACCTGCACCCCCTGCAGCCCCATCTCCTCCAACCCCCCCCACCCCACCCATCTCCTCCACGCAGAAGCCCAAGGTGAGCCCTTTCTGCACAAAACCAGCAATTGTAAATACTTTTTAAAAATGTACAAAACTTAAAAAAACAAAACACAGTTTTAGAAAAAGACAAAAAAAAAAAAGAGAGAGCGAGAGAGAGAGCGCGTGCAAGAGGTTGCAAGCGGGGCCTCGAGGTGTCCAGAGCCCCTGCAAGTATGCACTGAGAAATTTATCTACAGGTCGTTTGACAAAAATGAACAATATCCTATTTATTGTATATACTGTTTTATTATAAATCGTGGATTGTATATTGCATTCTGTAAACCTGCTGTGGTCCCGTGGTGTGCAAATTCGCATGGTGGGGGGGAGGGAAAAGAACCTCTTGCGGGAGCTTTTTTTTTTTCTTTCTTTCTTATTTTTCACTCTTTTGGGTTTTCTCTTCTGTTGTTGTTGTTGTTTTCTGTTGGCAGGACACACCCAAAGATCCAAGTTTGTATTAAAAAGAAATGAAAAAAAAGCAAAAAAACAAAAACACACACACACCTTGTGTCTTGTGAAAGGGGTGGGCGGGTGGGTGAGGGTGGGCTGGAAGGGGCATGCCTGGGTTTTGTCACCAGCCACTGGGTCCCCAGAGAGGTTTGAAATATTGCCCTGTGGTCCCTCCCTCTTCGTCTTCCCTTTTGCCTGAGATCTGAGTCACCTGCACATCTGGGCCCACTGCCCCAGTTCCTGCCCAGGCCCTGCGTCTCCCTGCCTCTGGCTCCCCGGTCTGCCCCCCAGCGCTTCTGGCCCCTGGTCTGTTCATTCTGTCCCGGGTGCAGGGATTCTGCCTCCAAGCTCCTCGTTTTGCCCTAGGTCTTGGGTCTCCCCTCACTCCAAGACCCCGCTTTTGTCCCAAGTCCCAGCTCTCCCTTTCTCTGGGCCAGTCCCCGGGTCCCCCCTGCCCCTGGACCGCCACCCTTTTCAGAGTGCAGGGATGCCTGCCTCTAGGACCCCTGTGCCCCCAAGTCCTCGTTTGCTCTCTGAGTCAAGACTCTGATCTCCCCCCGCTTCTAGACTCCCGCATTTATTCCAGGCCCAGGTCCTGTGTCTCCCCAGCCTCTGGGCCACACAGTTGTGTTCTGGTTCAGGGACACTTGTTTGAGACACTCATTCCGTCCTAAGCCCAAGGAACCCCTGTTTGATACCCCCTTGCCCCACAAGGACTGGCGCACCCCCTGTTTGTCTCCCGTTTGCCCCAGGCCCTGGGTCTCTTCTGTCTCCAGACCCTCGTTTTGCTCCCATACATCTCCATCTGCCCCTGCCAGTTGCAGGGAGTGACTAAGTCAGTAACCCCAATATTTCTTTTTTTTTTTAATATATTTTATTGATTTTTTTTTTTTTTACAGAGCGGAAGGGAGAGGGATAGAGAGTTAGAAACATCGATGAGAGAGAAACATCGATCAGCTGCCTCCTGCACACCCCCAACTGGGGATGTGCCAGCAACCAAAGTAGATGCCCTTGACTGGAATCAAACCTGGGACCCTTCAGTCCGCAGGCCAATGCTCTATCCACTGAGCCAAACCTGTTTTGGCGAGTAACCCCAATATTTCTTTCTCTGCTTTCTCTTTTCCATCCCAAGCCCCAAATGCGGGGTCTGGGTTTCCTCGCAGCTTTTGAAGATGTTGGAAATGCAAAGACAACTCTTAATCCCGGGCTGGTTTCTTGTGGACCTGGAAGAACTGAGCCGTTGCCCACTCCCCTGACCTTGGGAAACTCTTGCCACTTGACTGAACAATGCCCACATTGGGCTGCCTGGTCTTTAGCGAGCAGCTTTTCCTATCGGTCCATTGTATGTTAAAGCTCCGTCCCAGGGGGCTTCTCCGTGTCCCTCCCTGCTGAAGCTCAGGGAGACCCCAAAGGCCAGCTCCCTGTGGCCTCCCCCTCCCTGACCCAACCAGCAAGGTCCAGGCCTCGGGAGTCAAAGAAGCCCAAGGTGAGCCCTTTCTGCACAAAACCAGCCATTGCAAATACTTTTTTAAAATGTACGAAATGTAAAAACAAAACACAGACCCCCACCTTGTGGGTGCCCCTGTCTGAAAGAGAAGGCCAGGGGATTCCGATAGGGGCCGGTAACAGAACTGCAGTGTCTGTGCTGGGGGTGATGGCTCATCCACCCTCCATGAATCCCAGAGGCCACACCCTCCTGCACGGTGAGAGCAAAGGCATCAACACTGTGCTCACGCCGACAATCCAGAGAGATGCTGGGAGTGGGGGCAGGGAGCCATAAGGCCGGTGCGGTGGGGAGAGGGGCTTTGTTCCTGAAAGAGGAAAGAGCATGTGCAAAGGCCTGGAGGTGTGAGAGGGTGGCAGGGGGCGGAAGTCACACTTAGTTAGGTCTGTTTGGAATAGACACTGTGTGGGGAGGGGAGAGAGCTTTGGCAAGACCACTCGGGCAGGGAGGAGGCTGGTTGGAGGGGGTGGGTGGCATTGCAGGAACCAGTGGGGGAGGCCGGAGAAGCTTGTTTTCAGCCCCAGGAATCGCCTGCAGGGAAAAAATGTTCTGCGGTTGCTGAGGAAGCAGAAGAGACTTGGAGAGGCTGTCCAGGTGGGGCAGGCTGGGCAGAGGCAGTGCCCAGTGGGGGACTGAGGGCTCCACTGGGGATTGGTCCAGAGATGGGGAGGAAGGCCAGTGGAGGATAGCCACCACAGAATCAGAGTGGGGATAGGGAAGGGGGGGCCCAAGAAGGAAATGGGAGTTCAGGGAGGTGATTATAGCCCAGCAAGGGGGCTCATTAATTTGAGAGCTTAACTTGAGGAGATTAACTACAAAGAGAGGGGTGTCCTCAGCGGTTAGGGCACCTGCCCGCACACCGAAGGGCCAGGGTTGTGGGTTCGATTCCTGGGCCTGTACCTGGGTTGCAGGTTTGATCCCCAACTCCAGTCGGGTTGTATTGGGGAGGCAACCAATTGATGTGTTGGCAACCAATCACATTGATGTTCCCTTCTCCTCCTCCCTCCTTTCCACTCTAAAAACATCAATGGAAAAATAGCCTTGGGTGAGGATTCTTTAAAAAAAAGAGGGGCAACAGGAGAGAGATCGGAACTCGCAGAAGAGCTTATAGCTTTTGGGATGGAAGGCAGGCTTGGTAAGAAAAACTTTGGTTCCCTGAAAGGAGGGGTCAGCGAGAGAATGGGGAAGGGCAGGGTTCTCTAGCTTTGTAAGGGGCCAGGAGAGCCAAGGTGTATTTTGGAGAACAGACTCCAGAGGCCAAGGGCCCAGCCTTTGGGATTTAAGGTTCTCTCTGCCCTTGGGCCCTGGGGCCCTGGGGAAAAGACAACAGAGACCCTGCCCAGGTGGGTGGGGGAGGATGGGTAGCACCCTATTTATTTTATTTTTTATCCTCACATGAGGATATGTTTTTATTGATTTGAGAGAGAGAGAGAGAAACATCTCTATTGCCTCCCATACTCACTGCAACTGGGGATCAAACCCACAACCTGGTTATGCAGCCTGACTGGAAATCAAACCAACAACCTTTTGGTGTACAGGACTGTGCTCTAACCAACTTAGACAACCGGCCAGGGCATCTCCCTCTGTTTGATCTCTTCTTACCACAGTCACCACAGTCCCATACCTGATCCCAGAATATATCAAGGCAACATAGCCCCTAGATATCTGGATTTGACCGCCATTTATTAAATACTTCCTGAGGTGTTTATTCCTCAAAACAGTCGTTGAAATAGAGAAAGATACTCGCTTACAAATGAAAAGTCGGCTTCAGAGACTTGGAGTAAGTGACTTGTCGGAGATTACATGGGAAGTGGCAGAAGTAGGTTGGCCTGGAATCTGACTGTGAGCCCTTGCCTTTTCATAACGGTTTAAAGGAGGAAAAATCCTGCTCATAAAATTCATCCAAAAAAAATGATTTGTTCTATAATAAAATTTTAAATTATACAAATAAAATCAGAAATAATTATACAATTATTATAATTATATATTACAATTGTTATATATAATTATAACACTATGTTCCAGATACTGTTCTAAACATTTAACATATGTGTGTGTGTGTGTGTGTGTGTGTGTATTAATTCATTTCATTTTCACAACAATTCTATGAGGCTTTTTATTGTAACGATTAGTATCACCTTTTTACTGATAGAGAGGTAATTTACAAAGACCACTCAGTAAACAGTGACACCAGAGTTCAAACGCTAGATTGTGGAAGTCTGCTTCACTTCACTATTAAAATCTACTTCACTGCCATTCCTGGTAATAACCCCAGTGTCAACATTTCTGAGTCCATTCATGTAGATTGGTGGTTCCCAATCCAGGGATTCTGAGATTATTGAGCGGGGTGGGGCCTGGGCATTGGAATTTTTTAAAGCTCCTCCAGGTGTGCCCTAGCCAGTTTGGCTTAGTGTAGTGGTCGGCAAACTCTAGTTAACAGAGCCAAATATCAACAGTACAACGATTGAAATTTCTCTTGAGAGCCAGAAACCGACTTCTGTGCATGGGCCACGAAGTCTCGATCACACGGTACGTGTGCACCTGCATGTGGTATTTTGTGGAAGAGCCACACTCAAGGGGCCAAAGAGGCCCATATGGCTCGAGAGCCGCAATTTGCTGACCACTGGCTTCGTGGATAGAGCACTGAACTGTGGACCAAAGGGTCCCCGGTTCAATTCAGTCAGGGCACATGCCTGGGGTTGCAGGCTCCTTCCTCCCTGACCAGGCCCTGGTCAGAGCACGTGCAGGAGGCAACCAATCCATGTTTTCTCTCACATCGATATTTCTCTCTTTCTCCCACCCTCTCTAAAAAATGGGAAAAATATCTTCGAGTGAGGATTAAAAAATATAAATAAATAAAAGCTCCCCAGGTGGTTCTATGCAGCCACAGTGGAGAACCTCTAATCTAGGTACCTGCTTGCACACACCTATATTTAAGGTGTCCTGGGTGTGTATCAGATGCCTTCTCGTGTGTACACTATGGGATGCATTCATGTTTTTCACTGAGTGGCTGCAAATTACTATGGATTCTCTGAATGACTGTTAGATACTATACACACATTTATTTAACAAATAATGTATTTAGCACATAGTTCTTAAGCGCCTACAAGATTCCAGGTATGCTACAACTGCGGACAAAAGAGACTGGGCCCGTGCCTTTGAGTATAGCCGGATGGAACTGACCAGTTTGGTCCTCCACTTTCCCTGTGCGTGGCAGAGTTTGGAACTCCTCTTTCCACTGCTGAGGGGTGCATGGGAAAGCTTAGGAAGGTAGGTCTTGGGGTGTAGCTGTGTACATGGTGGATCTTCGGGCCGTACACGCAGATGTTTGAGGCAGGGAGACCCAGAGCGTGTTTCTGGGTTTGAATGAGCATGGTTGGCTGTGTGGCCTGTGTGCCTGGTCTGGGCCTGAGAAAATATGGTGGGGGTGGGGAGGGGGAGTAAGGGAGGTCTGTGAGCAAGGTGGTCACTAGCCCAGAACAGCACACAGATGGTGGCACATGCATACACACACACGCACGCGCACACACACAGCTGCTGCAGGGGGAGGTGGGTTCCGGTCCCAGGGCCGCGAGCACTCTGCTTTGGGCATGTGGAGGAGGAGGCATGGCCAGGGCTGGAAACTCTAGAGTGGGGGGAAGGGAGGGAAAGAGACCGAGGAGGCCAAGGACCCACATCTCGGTCTCTGGCCTGTTTCAGCAGTTCTGACGTGGAGCTCTGGGTCTCTGCGTGAGCCGGGGCCGCCCTCTGTCTATCGTGCGTCTCTGTGTCGCTCTCCCGGGTCTTGGACTATAAGGCTGGTCACATGACTCTAGGTCACCACGTCTCCAGCCGACTTGGCTCTCTGTGTTCCCCGTCCAAGTCTCTCTGTCTCTGTCTCCAGGTTTCCTCGGTATCCTTGTCCTTTCTTGTCCTTGCCAGGTGGGGGGAGGGCCCGGTGCTCAGGGAGCAGGTGTCGGCTTGCTCAGGCAGCAGGGAGGGAAGCTGAGGAGGGCACAGAGCCAGCAGCCCCTGGACACAACCACACCCCAGGACACACACTCAGGGCACTCACAGGAACACAGCGACGACGTGGCGAGTTGGCTTCTCGGGGACTCACAGGGAATACACACAGACAGGTACACATTGCAACATGCACAGCTGTGCCCAGAAGTACACAAGGATGCAGAGGGTCACAGAAGATACCCAGGAATCACAAGCGCGCACGCACACACACACTAAGACATATTCATCCAGGGACGGGCACCCCTGGGCACACATCCGCCGAAAACCCAGGGCCATGGGCATGCAAACAGAGGCACACACCTTCACACAGGCACAAAGGTAAGCAAAGACCGTGGCACTGGGTTACACCATGGCGAGCATTCTCAGCCACATACAGGCAGGAGTGAAGAGGCAAAAGCAGGAGCACAGAGAGGCCAACAGCCTCAAGGACACTAGAGACAGGCGGGCAGGCACAATAGGCACACGGAGGAACACGCCCGGCATGGGGCCGGGGCTGAAGCTCTGCAGTGCCCGCCACCCGCTCCCGCCCCAGAGGCTCACTCCGGAGCACCTGGGAACACGCCCAGAGGCCACGGGGGCGGCCACCGCGAGGCCCAGGCGCACCTGGAGCCCCCAGCTCGCCCGCGGGTTCCCCGAGTGTGCGTGCCCGCTGGTGCGTGTCGCCACCTGTGGGAGGAGAGGTGCGCACTGCGCCTGGGGCGGCCCGGATGCGAGGCGCGGGGGAGCGGTTGCCATGGCGAGTGTAGCGTGGCCGCATACTAATGGGGCGGCCAGGGGTGCTGCCTTCCTGCCGCCTGACTGCCTCCTCCAGCTCTTCCCAAGTCACCCCGGCCCACTGCTGGTCCCGCGCACCCCCCTCCAAGAGCCTGAGCCCCAGGCCGGGGGAGGGAGGGGGTTGGGGGGCAATCGGGAGGCCCTTGGCTGCAGGACCCTCGCCTCCCTGCTCCTCACAGAGAAGGCCCAGGCCAGGGGGGCTGAGGGCCTGGGGCGCTGCGGGGCTACCCTGCCTGGACGCAGGCATCCAGCGGGCACTGCAGGGCATGCAGCTGGGAGCGCAGGTGCTGCAGTGGAAGTGGGGTGGCTATCGGGGAGGGGGAAAGAAAGGGGAAACTTAACCCTTCTCTTCCCCGGGCTAGGCTGGGGTGGGGCAGAGGGCTTGACCCATCCCTAACACGGCCCGAATGCCTCTCTTTCCCGCTGCTTCCAGCCTCTCTCCAGCTCTGCCTTGACCTCCGGGGGAGGGGCGAGAGGGGGAGGGAGTCAGCTCCCATCACTCCAGTTCTGCTGCAGTGTGACTGGTGGAGAGAAGTGCACTGAGGACTGAGGGGAGCGGGGCAGCAGCGCGGGAAGGGTTAACACCTCCCCATACCTGGATCCCAATCCCAGAGCCCCCTTTTCACCGCCGCCTTGACCCCTCCTAGCCCCTCAGCCCTGCTCGCTGTTTTAATTGGCGTGGAGGGGTGTGGCGGTAGGTACCCTGAGGTGGGGGGAGCCAGCAGAGGGTTTGCAGGTACAGGCAGTGGGAGGGGAGCCTAATGGGGGGAGCCTGGCGGTTGCCTAGCAACCCCACAGCTGTCTGTTGACCTAGAAGAAGCTGCGCAGTCTTGACACAGCTGGTGTTTACATGTAACTGAGGCTCTGGCTTAGCGCTTGCTTGGAGGAAAGCTGAGGCAGGGCCCTGGTGGCAGCCTGGCCCCGGACCCAGCTGTGGTGGGCTCTGTGCCTGCCCGCCTGCCCGCGGCCTCAGCTCCCACCTCCAGACCGGCCAGAGAGAGTGGGAGGGCAGAGCTCAGGGCTGCAGACGCTGGTGCTGGGGAAAGTTGACGCAGGCACACACACCCCGATGCAACCTGAGGCCTTCGGCAGAGAAATGGTGGGAGACCGAGCAAGGGCTGGGGGAGAGGGATGCCCAGCGTGTGCGCAGATTTCAAGCCACACAGAGAACCCCAGCATTCACAGGGACACGTGGACACATGGACCCATAAAAATCAAACTGACTCAGGCACACGCCCAGGCACAGGGATGCCTGTTGGCACAATGATATTCAGGCAGACAGATACAAACACACACAGTAATCAAGTGACTGGAAGCCCAGCACAGACATCCCCACAAACCTCTTGATGCAGAGGACAAGCAGGCACTGGCCATCTGGTAGAGACCCACCCAACCCCGCCCCCCCAAGCACACTGACACACAGAAACACCCGCGTGTGAGCGCCAGCCCCTCTCACGTGAGCACAGTTGCTTCCAGCTAGAGTTTGCAGGTCTGCGTTTTGAGAGGGAGAAACCCAGACCCACACATGGAGTCCCCTGCAGGCGCGCAGAAAAACACCCAGTGCCTCCGACCTTCATTGATGGCCTGCAGTGCTCAAGGCAGGCCGTGGCTGACACCGTTGCCACAGGCAGAGACACACCCAGGAGCCCAATATGTGAAGAGGTCCCTGAAAGACCGCAGGCCCGGACACGTCCCACCACACCCACACACATACCCTAGCAAACACAATCCTGCCCAGGGTGTGGGCAGAGCTGTGACGGCTCCCTACCCACCAGCGCGGAGCCGCAGCAGATGCGCCTTGGGGTCAGTGAGCGCCGGTGGCGGCTGGACCAGTGCCCGAGGAGCCCATACAGCCTGGCTGCACCCTGACCCTCCGCTCCAGGAAGGAAGGAGGGCCAGCTTTCCCTGGGAGTCCCCAGACTGAGTGGAAAGATACAGCCCCGTCCCCCGGAGCCTCCATCTGACGCTCTGTCCTCCAGAGCCCCTGGAATGACAGAAGAGGCCTTGCCCAGATGAGGCCCCGTCTGATGGAGGCCATATCTCGCTCCCAGGCAGTTCTGGTTACCACAGACAGACACGCATACACACATGCGAGCATGTGGCGGCTCCTGGGGGTTTCGTGAGGGCTTCCTGACAGAGGTGAACCCGGGGTCTGGCTTTGGAGCCCAAAAGGAAAGGGGGGAGGGAGTGTGCTGAGAAGGACCTCCTTCTCTTTACCCCACACCCTGCCCCTCATCCAGCAGTTCCTCCTCCCCCCAGGGCCCAAGGGGCCTGCTGGGGCCCCACAGCCCCATCAGCCCAAGCAGTGAGCAGGAGGAGAAGGGATATTTTTAGCTCCTCTGCCACTGACATTTCACAGCAGGCGACCTGGGGTGAAGCTGAGTGAGTGCTGAAGGCTGGGAGAAGCCGACAGCGCCTTCCCGCCCCCATGCACAGTGCACATGCACACACAACCTTGCACGCACACAGCCGCGTCCCCCAACACGCCCAAAGCCCACATAAGTGGCACAGCTTTAGGTACACAGTCACAAACTTGGCACCTTTGCTCAAATTTGGTCACATGCTACTCACTTATGCCTAAAACATCCCACACCTGGCACGAGCCGGTTTGGCTCAGTGGATAAACGTCGGCTTGTGGACTGAAGGATCTGGGGTTCGATTCCTGTCAAGGGCACATGCCTGGGTTGTAAGCTCGATCTCCAGTAGGGGGCGTGCAGGAGGCAGTGGATCAACGATTCTCCCTCTCCCTTTCTCTCTGAAATCAATAAAAATATTTATAAAAAACAGACACCTCACACACCTGGACACAAAAATACATTTATTCACATACCCAGATACATGCACACACAATTCATACACACACACACACACACACACACACATATAGCTCACACTTGCCACACCTAGAAAGCATGTGCACACTCATTCATTATTCATTCAAAAAATGTGATTCAGTATCTACTGTGTGTTGACACTATTCTAAATACTAAGGATACCGTGAACACAATAGACAAAAATTCCACCCCGTTTAGAGTTTACATTCTGGCAGGGGAAGTTTGACAGAAAACAAAAAAATAAACAAAGAACTACACGTATAAGCCAATCCCCCCAAATATACAACCACATGTTTAAACAGTTCTCTAACATTCACTGCCCCACAAATACATAAAGTTGCACACATAACCCATAGTCAAGACTTGTACAAACAACTTCACTATGTACCTCAAAAAGAAATCACAGATGTGTGTACACATATGCAATTGCACGCTTCACATATATTCATGCAGTCTAAACACACGATACACACATGAATTCAACCACACACACATTGTATATAACAATTTACCTACCTACAGACACAGCGTACAGCCTCCAGGTTCATGCACTCCACACACACATGCACACAACCTTTCCCTCAGTAAAACTTCTCTCTCTGCCTGTTACACACACACACATACATGCATTCCTATAATTTCCCCCTCACTCTGTGAAATCCAAACCTGTTCATAGGTGTACACCCAGAGTCCTAGCACACTCACAACTTGGACATACACACCCAACTCCCATGTTCCAAAGAGGCCACCTACCCTAATTCAATGTATACACAGGTTCACACCCACCCTCCTCATTCAGCCCCTCCCTCCTATCTCAATAAGTGAGTGTAGTCATTGCAGGCCATACAAGCACCCAGAATGCTGCCCCCAAGATTTTGACCCTGCTGCCCCTGGCTTGATGGGTTGAGTCTAGGCCATAGAGAAACCCTGGGGTCCTCATCCAAGTCTCTAAGGGGAAGGACTCCCTCTGAGCTCAGACTTTGCCCCTGGTGCCCAGGCTGGAGGTGGACGCGAAGGAGAATCTATGCTTCCTAGATCAGCCCCCAACCCTCTCCCTTCACTCTTCTCCCCTCCTCCCTCTCTCCTTGAATTCCTTTCCTCCAATTCCTCCTTCTCCCCATCCCACCCCACCTCCCCAGTAACACTTGGCCAAGAACCAAACTCTTCTCTTCCAGGTTCTGCTGCCCTAGGGGGTACTGGAACCTTGTGACAAACAGGTGGACTAACAAACGAACAGGTCACTTGGGACAATATATCCTGAAGACCTGGAAGGGAGAAAGTGCTAACTGAGCCCCCGGAAGAAGAGGAGTGACTGGCGCAGGCAGCATGCACGGCAGACACAACTGGGAGAAGACCTGGGTTCCAGTCCCGCCTCTGCTGTGCTACCCAGGTCAGCTGCTGCCCCTCTCTGGGCCTCTCTTCCGCTCTGTGCAACAAGGGAGTGCAGTCAGTGATTTTAGAGGTAATGAGCTTCTCAAAGACACTGCAGCGTTTATATAATCAGGCAGGGGCCTGCGAGCCTGGGGAGTCTGATTAGAGCCGTAAGAGCCCTCTCCCCCCACAAGGCTCTCTCCGCTCCCCCACACCCTCCCTGAAGCCTCCTCCTCCTTCTAGGCCTGGTCTCTCATCTGAGTTGATACACCAGAGGCCAATAGCACCCCCTGCCCCCAACACATATAAACACATGTGCCCCCTCTCCCCCAAGTCTTAGTCACATCCTTTGTCCTCCTGGACTTTTGGTGTGCAGGCTTGTGTATTTAGGGGCTCACCCTGGGGCTCTGGGCCGGTGAGCCAGTCTATGTGTGCACTGTCTTTCTGTCTGTCCAGCTGCCAGCAGCTTTCAGGCGCCAGGAGGGGAGGCAGCAGTCGGGAGGTGGGGGCGGGGAAGGAGGTAGCGTTGACAAGTTCCAATGTCTGGCTTTCCCTCCTGGAAACCCCAAGCTGGGGCTGGCCCCCCCTTCCCTTCCTGTCTCTCTCGTTCAAGCACGTCCCTTCTAAGAGCCCCTCTCTGCAGACACCCCCAGTGGAACCAAGCCCAGATTTGCTGCCAAGAAGGCCGACATTTCTTAGACTTGCCACGTTAAAGGTGCCTGCACAGGCACGCACTCAAATCCTCCCTCCGTGTCCTCCTCCTGTGCACATTCAGGCGACCCGAAACACACAAAGACACGGTTGGACACAGCGGCCACCTGTGCACACAGGAGGCAGCACATGGAGCGCATCTGACCCCGGCTCACAGACAAGTACAAACACAGCCACGTACTCCCCCTTCTTACCCCCGGTTTACCACACACTCAGAAGCACGCACAGCTTCCAGCACGCGGTGCTCACAGACACGCACAGACACAGTCGCACACTGACTGTGCCATGCAGAGAAACAAGTGCAAACCCAGAGCATATTGTCTCCCTGCACAGCACAACCACCACCACTACCACCGCCACCGCCCTGTGCGGAAGCGACACAGGGACACAAAGCCAGTGCCGCCTGTTCTCTCGTGCACACGGCCAAGCACATCCAGCCACACATGGTGGTCCCCTGCATCGCCATAGATAACTACACTGCACGGTCTGTGGGCAGAGAGACACCGTCTGCCTGTACCCTGGACATTTGTACTAGCCCACCCGGTTACACAGTGTCTTCCTAGGCACAGAGACACAGAGAATGACAGCTACATGCAGCAATTTCCTATGCACACACAATCACTGTCCCTTGGACACACACAGATGAGCCCAAACTCCCAGTTACGTCCTCATCCTCTGGTACATAACAAATTCACCGGAGCCCCCAACACTCCCAGACATGAGCTGAGTACGAAAACTCAAACACATGAGCTGACCCTTTTGTGCACACCCAGACTGGATTCCTCGTCGCTAGCAGTTGTCTTCCATGGGTACACACAGGCTTGTGTTCAAACTTAGCTTCCCCTTGTGCTTACACCAACACACAGTGGCCCCTGTGTATGATCATCCAGCACAAATTCACTCACGCAGCATCTCCCGTCCACAGTGAGGCATACACAGACTCACAAATCACCCCAGCGTGTTCCACTCTGCACACTGAAGTGTGCTTGCTCACAGAAACAGACTCGGCCCTCTGAACCTCATACACAGACACTCAAACCCAAGCCCCTGACCCCAGCCTTCCGCCTCCCTCCCTTGGCTGTGAAGGGTGGAGAAGGGCTGGGAAGGTAGGAGGCTGGCTCAGCCCTTGTTCCCTCCCTCTGCCCGCTGGCTCGCTCCCACTCCCTCCCATCTGGCAGAGTCAGCCAGCACAGCCCTGCTCCAGCAGCCCTGGCTTTTCTGGGCAAACTCTCTGCGGGTTGGTCTCTGCTGATGCCGCATCAGCAGCAGCAGCAGCAGCAGGGGCGAGAAGGCTGCGGGCGACTGCCAACGTGGCAGACGGCGGGCAGGGCGGCAGGAAGGAAGCTGGGCCCATTCAGCGCCCACTCACTGAGGGAGACAAAACCAAGGTGGCTGGATGAGCAAGCAAGGCAGCTGGGCAGGGGGACCTCG
Organism: Lasiurus cinereus; assembly: GCA_011751065.1. Classification (NCBI taxonomy): domain Eukaryota; kingdom Metazoa; phylum Chordata; class Mammalia; order Chiroptera; family Vespertilionidae; genus Lasiurus; species Lasiurus cinereus. The sequence goes on along the minus strand of JAAGEH010000030.1, from coordinate 87,217 downwards.
TGCCCAGCCTGGGCTCTGGGCCCATATTGGCCCCAGACTCACTGGGTGACCTTGGGCCACTTGCTCCTACTTTCTGATCCTAGTTCTCCTTCAGCAAGTGAACATTCTAGACCGGACACTTCTTCCCGCTCCAAATGCTTATGTCAGTTCAGTGCGGACAGCTCAGGAGGGAGACATGGGTTCACTCTGTGGCCTCGGGCTAGCCCCTTCCCCTCCCAGAGACTCCACCTTTCCGTCCAACAGTAAAACGTCCTCATCTCTGTACAGTTGTCACTGTTGACAAAATGCTTTGTAGCTCCCTTTTACAGATAAAAAAAACTAAGGATCAACCCTAGCTGGTTTGGCTCAATGGATAGAGCGTTGGCCTGTGGACTGAAGGGTCCCAGGTTCGATTCTGGTCAAGGCCACATGCCCGGGTTATGGGCTCGATCCCCAGTAGGTGATGTGTAGGAGGCAGCTGATCAATGATTCTCTCTTATCATTGATGTTTCTATCTTTATCTCTCCCTCTCCCTTCTCTGAAATCAATAATAAATAATAATTACATTAAAAAAAAAAAGAAAACTAAGGTTCAGAAAAGTCAATGATGTATCCAATATTTCCCAGCAAGAGAGTGGCAGAGGTGGGAGAGGAACTCAGGGCTCCTGATTTGGTCTCTAAAATCAATGCTATGCTGTCTCTCTCATCTTCCAGTCATCCCACATACCCCACGGCCCCTCTGAGAATCCCCTCTTCCTCCTCCCCGCCCCGCCCAGCCCTGGGCCCCACCAGAGCCACCTGGTTCTGCCCTGGGGAGACAGGGTGCAGAGGCCAGACAGGCCTCCCACCAGCATTCCAGCTGCCACTGGGAACACAGCTGTCAGCAGGGCCAGGAGAGCCAAAAGCCGCCTCCCAAGCAGGCCCACATAATTGGTACATTGTCAACTCCAAACAGAGCTGCTGGGGGATCTCGGGCAAGCCACAGTCCTCTCTGGGCCTTGGCTTCTTCCTCTGGCTGCAGTGGGCTGGGCCAAACCATTTGCAAGGGCCCTTTCAGCTTGGCCAGTTGCCTAGGGAGCGACCAGGAGAAAGGCGATGGGGGAGCGAGCCATACCAAGGTGCCCGGCTGGCCGGCTGGCCGTGTGTGTGTCTCAGGTGCTGGGGACAGCGGAATTCGGCCCCTGCCTCACCTCTAGGCTGCGGTTGCGTCTGGTCCTTCTCTGAGCTCCCACTCCGGGAGAGTTTGCCGGACAGATGGATGGACAGACAGATGGATAAACGAAGGTGTGAAGGAGAAAAGGGAAGAGAGGCCTTCAACCAGTGCTTAGCACCCCCTGAGGAGGAAGGAGAACAAAAGGCAGAAGGAGGCTCTCCCCCTAACCACCTCCTTTGTTTACTCCATAAACCTCTCCCTCGGCCGATGCTACAGGGCAGTCTGTGGGGAGGACACTGTGGGGCAGACACATCCCGCAGGGAGGTGAGTGCTGTGGAATCTGTCCCGGGGGGCACTCTGCAAGAGGCGCCCAGCTCACCTGTGGGGGTGAAGGACAGTTTCTGAGAGGAGTCCCAGGCATTGAGCTCCGGCTTCTGGGGAAGTCCGAAGAAGCCTGGTGCCGTATGCATGCTTGAGTGTGTGTCTGTACAGGCGCAATTATGGTCCCATTCTACAGAAATCAACACGCAGAGCTGAGAGCTAGAGCCGGGCCTTACACCCAGGCCTGCCTGACTGCAGAGCCAGTGTTTTTGTGCTCTGCCACAATGCCTCCCAAAGGAGTGAACTGCTAATGGTGGCATTTCAGACTTCAGATGTAGTGACAGCAAACTAGGGAAGAGGTTCTGGACAGATGGTTCCCAATCGGGTCCCTGCCTCGGGCTGTCAGGGCAGGCAAAGTGCCCTCCCCTCCATTCCTCTCGTGTGTGGGATGCAGGCAGGTCCCCCCCACACTCTCCTCACCATCCCCCTCCAGCCCTTTGGCCCTGCCTGGGTGACCTGCATGAGCTCAGCTTCCCAGCAGCCCTGCGGAGGAGTCAGCCAGGGCAGAGGCTGTCTCTGCCCTCTCACTGCTTGGCAGTGCCAAGGAAGGCGGGGCTGCGGAGGGGATGGGGGAGCTTCCCAGCCACCAGGCCTCCGGTCCTGTCCCCCAACTCAGGCGCCCCCTGGGGTTTGCTGCAAAAGAGGAGGCTGCGACAGGTGGTGCAGGGCTGGGGCACGCTGGTCAGGCCCGTCCCTGTTGCTGCAGCCTTGTTGAGCTGCCATTAACAAGTGGCCGGAGGTTGCCGTGTCTCCATGGAGACCAGACAGTCAGTGCGGCTCCTCCGGGGTGAGGGCCATGATTAGTGAGTGTCAGCTTTGCCAGCCCTGCTCTTCCCACCGCCCTCTCTCCGCAGGGCTCAGAGACAACAGGCCTGAACGGGGGTGGTGAAGGATAGGGAGGGGGCTCTGGGCTCCCACAGGCAGCGGGCTCCCCAGCCCAGCCCCAGGTGCTATGTCTTTGTCTCCCCCTGTGGCTCCTCCATCCCCCCTGCCTTACCTCCTGATCCATCTTCCACTCAGCCCCCAGGGCGAGCTTTCAACAACACAAGCTGAATCCTGACACTGCCTTCCTTAAGAACTTTCCATGGCTCCCCATTCCCTGGAGGCTACGAGTCAAATTCCTTATCTCAGCATTCAAATCCTTCCTTCCTTCCTTCCCGCATTCGTGCAGCAGGTAGAGGCAGTCGATAAAAAGAGCAAGATCCCTGGCTTGAAGGACCTTCCAAATCAGTGAGGAAGACACACTGTGAGTAAGACACAAACCAGCAGCTCCCCGGTTACAATCACGGGGAGTTCTGGGAAGGAAATGGAGAGTGTGTATTGGTAGAGAACAATTTTTTTTAAAGGAGTATTTGCTCTCTTTCTCTTGACCGATTTTAGGGAGGGGAGAGAGAAACATCACTTTGTTGTTCCACTGATGTATGCATTCATTGGTTGTTTCTCGTATGTTCCCTGACCAGGGATCCAACTCACGACCGTGGCTTATCAAGACAACGCTCTAACCAATTGAATTTGCCCAGCCAGCGTGGTGGAGAATAATGTGTAGGGGTCAGCCTCGTTAGGGCGGCCAGCGTGGCTTCTCTGTGGAGGCCATATTTTGGCAGAGTCATGGACATTGTTGGGGATCCCACTCTTGGGGAGACGGAGAAGTGGAGCATTCCCAGAACAGCCTGCCCCAGGCCCCAGTCTCCAGACCGGGCCGGGTCCTCCTGCCCCCCATCCACCCCCACCCATATTTCCGATCTTGGTTAAAGGCATCAGGGTTTATCCAAAGGAGCTGCCTCCTGAGTTCTCAGACACTCTTTCTTTTCCCTGGGGCTCACCTTCCATCAGTCATGTGTCCTGTCAGTTCGCTCACTCTCGCTCCTTGCCACCGCAGACCCCGTCATTTGCACTCGGCTCTCACACCCCCTCTAACTGGTTTACCCATTCACTCCCTGGTTCATGCCCTCATCCGGTCAGGGGGTTGCGTGTCCTCCATGTGCTGTGCACTCTGCGGGGACTTTCGGACACGGCCTTGAGCAGGACCACACAGCCCTGCTCTGGTTAGAGTCACTCGGGGAGATGGACACGCCCCCCAGTGCCCAAGAGGAGGAGGAGGAGGCGCCTGGAGGAGCTCCCAGGAGAAAGTGTGGTGAGGAGAGACCTGGAGGAGGGTGAGAAAGTGGCTGGACAAAGCGGGAGGAAGGATATCCCTGTCCCGGAAAGAGCCTGTGGATGGGCGGGACGTCAGAGAGGGCAGAGCCCAGCCTGTAGGCTGGTGGGGGGCCATTGAGGGGACTTGAAGCCACAGAGAGCATGCTCAGCTCTGCTCCCCGACATCCAGGCTCTCCCCTTCCGGTTCACGCTCCACACGACAGTTCGAATCATCTTTCTAAAATAGGCACCATCCTGTCCCTGCCCAGCTCTGGAAGTCCTGCTTGTCCCCAGTCCTTTAAAGTCTAAACTCGGCAGCCAGGCACTTGAGGCCCTTGAAACCGCCTTTCCAGCCTCATTTCCTATCACTCCTCCCAGCTGACGCTGCTCAGCCACACCCCGACAGGCCACATCCTTCCACATCGCTGGGCCTTTGTCCACGTAGTACATTCCTCCTGGAATGGCCGCCCCACTTCCCCAGGTGAATTCTTCATTCGTCGGGGCCCAGAATAGCTGTCCCCTTCTCCAAGAAGGACCTGACCCTGTTCCCCAACAAGAATCAGTGTGCAGCCTGTGCCCTTCATTACAGGTAGTCAATACTCATTGAATGCTTCTTCCTATGTGCTAGACTTTAGAGAAGAACTTTGTCTTGGTGACATTATTTAATCCTCATGGCTACCTTGTAAAAAAAGTATCTTATCATCATCCCCATTGCACACATGTGAAGCCGAGGCCCCACAAGGTTGAGTGACTGGCCCGGTTTCCAAAGGTAGTCAGTGTGATTCATCTAGGGTCCCCAGAGCCTAGCCTAGAGCTCTGTGCACGGGAGGGAGATGGGGGAGCAAACATGTGCAGGATGAATAGATAGCATCAGCTAGAACACTACCAGCGGGTTGTGAGATGGGCTCGCAGACAGGCTTCTGAGGGTAAACCAAAGCCCTCTATTTTGAGTGGCTCTGGTTATCCTCCTGGGAGAGACACCATACCCAGCCAGCACCTGGTTCCTGGCCCAGAACCAATAAGGATCTGCTGGTGACCTGGAGATCCCCATTCCTTGGCTAGCAGCCCCTTCAGAACCAGATCCAGCTTCAACTACCAGCTGTGCCCTTCGATCTAGCTGTGTGACCTCCAGCAAGTGACTTTACCTCTCTGAGTCTCTTTCTTCCTATTCTAAACAGGTTGCATAGTGCCTGCTTTCCAGGTTCCTTATGAAGAGAATGGGTGACAGCCATCCTTACTTTCGCCCAAGTGTCTACTCTGTGCTATGCTGGGCTTTGCCATTTACTCCTAATTCGTTCGGCCCTTAGGCCCAGGCAGCCGGGGAGACAGGAGCCCCTGCGTTTCAGAGGGCCCACTCTGGCCCAGCCGTGTCAGGCTGTTCTTCACCAAGTGAGAAGCCTGACAAACCAAGAGGCCATGCACACTAGAGCGCACCCCTAACCCTCTCTAGACCACCGCTGGGTACCCAGACCCTAGAGTCCCTTCAGGTAGTTTCCAGGGCTTGTGTGGGCCCTTGCCTAGTCTAGACCCTACGTTCAGGGTGGATTCCTAGGCCTGAGAGGTGGCCCAGGGGCAGCTCTGTTCTGGGGACGGGTGACTAGAGCTTGAACATGCAGAAGGTGGGCCAAGGAGAGATGGGAGAGGAGAAGGGCCTCCGATGAACCCTTATTAGAGACCAGCTTGCCCTTACTAATCGCCACAAAGGCCCTTGAAGGCAGGAATTAGCAGTATTTTCCAGATGACGAAACCGAGGCTCAGGCTAGAGGAGCGATTCCAAACTTGCCCATTTCGCTGCCTCTGAAGTGGCAGTGCTCTGTACTCACATACTGTACATCTGTTATTTCCTTTAATTCCCACAACCCCATGGTGTAAGTAACGTGATCATCCCACTTTACAGATGAGGGAATTGAGGCACAGAAGGGTTAAGGGACTAACCTAAGCTCACACAGCTCATAAATGGCAGATCTGGGAGTGGGGACCTTGGCAGTTGCGCTCTTAACTATAAGCGCTGCTGTGTTTTGCCATTATCATAGTTATAACTCAGTTTCTTTTTTTAAAATATATTTTGTTGATTTTGTACAGAGAAGAAGGGAGAGGGATAGAGTTAGAAACATCGATGAGAGACATCAATCAGCCACCTCCTGCACGCCCCCTACAGGGGATGTGCCCGGGGATGTGCCCAAAACCAGGATACATGCCCTTGACCGGAATCGAACCTGGGACCTTTCAGTCCGCAGGCCGACGCTCTCTCCACTGAGCCAAACTGGTTTCGGCATAACTCAGTTTCTTAATTTGGCTAGCAACCACTCTGCCTCAGTCAGTCACCTGCCTAAGGAATGGGTATAGTAGAGGGGCTCTGAGTGCCCCCTGGTTGTAAAGCCAGGAAGAGGCTGAAAAGTGATCCCAGCGGGAGGGAGGGTCCTATGGACGGAGCTTCCGGGACTGGAGCTTGACTCTGCTCGGCATCCTCTGCAGCCCAGCATAGCCAGGCAGGGCCCTGGGGGCTGCTCAGAGAGGCCCCTCTGGCCTGAGCTCACCACCATGCCCTGCTTCCCAGCCTGCGGCCTGAGAAGACGGTGCTTTCCCAGGGCCTAAGCAGAGGCGGCCCCCGAGGCCCCCCGCTCCCCCCCCCGCCCCTTAAAGCCCAGCTGTGGGGCGGCTGCCCAGGCTCCCGCCAGCCCCTCCTCTTCTACTCCCTGGCCAAGTTGCTGCTCTGTGGTCACCTGGACCCAATTTCCTCCTTCCTGCCTCCTCCCATCTCTGGGAAGCGCCCCTAGGCTGCCCTGCCAATTTCCAAAGGCTTCTCCCCCAGGAAGCCATTTCTGTCTCAGCCCTCCCGGCCCCCCCAATCCCAGGTCTCCTACCCCTATTTGGAACTGCAGCTCCTCTCCCTTCAGCCCCACACACAGAATCGCTTGGACCATCCGCCCATTTTCCATTTGGTTCCTGGCTGAACATTGGGTCCCTCTGGCCAGACGGCGAGTTCCCTGCCCCAGGGCGGTTATCACATCCTGTGCCGCCCTCTCCCCCAACAGTGCCTGGCAGGGAGGAGCCCGCAGCCGGAGTTGCCCCCGCTGCAGGAACTGGACCTTGATGCTCAGAGGCCCAGAGCCAGCATCTCCGTTCTTCAAGTGTGTGAGGTCCACCCGTGCCTCATTTTAGGCGAAGAGACCCAGGGAGCCCAGGGAAGGGAACAGATTGGCCCAAGGTCACCCAGAGGTCAGGCCAAGACTCAAACCCAGGCCTTCTGAGGCTCAGGCTTCTGACACACTCACCGCCTGCATCAAGTTTCTAAGCCTCCCAGGCCGTTTGCAGGGAGGAGACCCAAAGCGTCCCTGACAACGTATTTTCATAACCCAAGGAGGTAATTTTGCCCCAAATGCCATATCTGGAAAAAGCTCCAAAGCGATTATTAGTCCAACCTGTCTCCACCCACCTCCCTTTCCTAAACAGAGACCTAAAAAGCAGAAATGACTTCTTCAAGATCACACTGAGCTGGAGATATTAGATTCCATGTCCAATTTTTTGAAGAAGAATTAAGCATCACCAACTAATTCATTCATTCCACAAAGATTTCTTTTTTGAGAGCCTAATAATGCCTGTGCTGAGTGCTAAAAACATAAGGGTTAAAAAAAAGATAGTTATAGCTGCCCGGAACATGAGGGGGCTTCTAGGTACAGGAAATGTGCAGCATCAGAATGTTCTATGTCTGAATCTGGGTACCATTACACAGTGTGTGCAGTTTGCGGGAATTCACCAAGCTATATATTTTGATATAGTTCAGTAAAAAGTTTTTTAAAAGACAGTCACAAGCATGGAGCTCACAGAGCGAGAGTATACTCAAGGAGATGCCATTTAAAACAAGTAATTACAGAAACAATTACTTAAATTACAAGTGTAACAAATGCAACAATAGAGGGTCTATGAGCTGTAGAGTAGGAGGACGACCTCATGCAGGAGTAGTCATGGAAGGCTTCTCAAGGGAGGTGAGGCATAAGCTGAATTGTAAAGAAGTAGGAATGAACAGAGTGGAAAGGAGTCTCAGTCCCTACCTGGAACCACACAAAAATTAATTCAACCTGAGTCATGGACCTAAGTGTGAAAGCTAACACTACAAAGCCACTAGAAGAAAATATATGGAAATATCTCCATGACCTCGGGACAGGCAAGGATTTCTTAGGCATCAAAAGCACGAAACATAAAACAAAATTGTCAGGGGATAGTGGAAAGCAGTCAAGACGGAGAAAACAGTATGTGTGAAGGTCCAGAGGAAAGAAGGGGCCAGGTCTGGTGGAAGAACTGAGAAAAGGCCAGAATGAAGCGGAGGCAGCAGGAGAGTGAAGGGAGAGAAAGTCCAAAAAGCATACAGGGCCAGACCATCCAGGGCTTCGTGAGTTGGGTTAGAAGTTAGGGCTTTATCCCGAGGATACTAGGCAAACAGAGAAGGGTTTAAAGAGGGGGGAGTGGCAGGAGCAGCAATTGAAGCAGCAGTTGGGGAAAGTGTGACCTTAATCTAGGTTTGCAAAATTGAGAATTACCTCTTTGATGTACGCCAGGATTGCAAGGTGTTGCCTACACAGAAAGGAGAATAACAAAAGGAAACACTCCCTTTGCTCCCTGCTCAGCAACCGGACAGGCCAGGCTTGGATTCTGCTTCCTTGCAAATCAAGAAGCAGCTTTACAACTTGAAAAGTCACTTAATCCATGTGCTGGGATGAGGCAGGGCCTTGCAGGTGGGGACTGGGGCTGTGAGGATCTGTCCTGCCACGCCCAACCCTGGCCTTAGAGGAGCTGGAGTCTGCCAGCTCCCACCCGCACTGCCAGCTCCTGCTATAGCTCCACCTCACCCCTGTTCAACACCTGGACCTCCTATGCCCGCTCCCCCTCTGTCTCTCTCCCTTGGAAGATGGAAGCGTGTCTGCCACGGAGAAAGAGCCCAGAGGTCAGGAGTTTCCTCCGTCCACTCATACACAAACCAATACGCCCCGAACCAGAGCTGAAGTAGGACTTGAGCAGTCAGGTACCAGCAGAATCCAGCTTTCTCATCACTCGCGTCTCCTCCCTGCAAGGTACTCGAGAAAGGCACTGAGAGTGGGGACTCCATTCACTTCAACCAATATTTATTACCTGCTGCATGCCAGGCTCTGTGCTGGAGTTCAGAAGGGCACTATAGCCCTAGCTGGTTTGGTTCAGTGGCTAGAGCGTTGGCCTGTGAACTGCAGGGTCCCAGGTTCAATTCCTGTCAAGAGCACATACTCAGTTGCAAGCTTGATCCCCAGCCCTGGCCAGGGCACGTGCCGGAGACAAGCATTTGATGCGACTCTCTCAGATTGATATTTCTCCCCCCCCCCACCTCAAAAAAAGAAGAGAGAGAGAGAGAGAGAGAGAGAGAGAGAGAGAGAGAGAGAGAGAGGGAAGGAAGGGAAGAAGGAAAGAAGGAAGGAAGGAAGGAAGGAAGGAAGGAAGGAAGGAAGGAAGGAAGGAAGGAAGGAAGGGATGCATGCAGGCAGGCACTATTGTTCCTGCTCTCAGGGAATTCTTGGGGTAACGGGAGAAAGAGCACACAACATGACATGTGCTTTAGAGAGGTGCAAAGTGCAAGCGTGTATAGAGAGTGAGGCTGATTTCACTTGGGGAGCAGAGTGTGAATATTAAGGAAAATTTCTACCAAAAGGTGACATTTGAGTTGGATCATAAAAAATTAGTAAGACTGACAGTGAGACGTGCCCTTGGTGGCAGAGGAAAGTACAAGAACTACAGTGACTATTCAGTCTCAGGTACTGTGCTCAGCACCTTATGTATTCATCCCATCCCTCCAATGATGTTAGGAAGTATGTATTGTAATTACGCCCATTTTCCAGATGTGGTAACTGAGGCTTAGAAAAGGGAATTGATATGTTTACAAACACTCACAGCAGGTAAATGGTGGAACAGAATGGAGAACCAGGTCTCTCTGCTTCTATGCTCTTAACTTCTACTACGTACTAGTATAGTAGTGGCCTGGGCAGAGGACATGTGGAGGAGAGGGGCAGGGGTGAGGCGAGATGCGTGGGGGGAGGGTTTGGGTGGTGGAAGCCTTGATGAGGAGTGTGGGCTTTATCCAGAGAATGACAGGGAGCCACGTTAGTGAGGAAAAGGGTAAAGGGGGATGGCACCCCAATTAGTTTTCTGTTTTTAGAGGCCCACTTTGAAGTTCAAGACATTAGAGACAAAGAAACCTGTGTAAGAGTTGGTGCAAAAAAATCCAAGAAAAGGCTAGAGACCGAGGGATGAAGAGGAGATGCATGGGGGAGAAGCCATGCAGAACTGGGGAGGGACTGGCTCTGGCAGATGAAGGAGGAGTCAGAGCTGATGCCCCAGAAAGACACCATTGTTCCTGCACACAGGCCTGTGTGCTCCAGGAAGAAGCCCACTAATTGGTCTTTAACAACAGAGTAGCCCCTCCTTCCCTGTGGGGGATGTCCAAGACCCCCAGTGGATGCCTGAAACCACAGATGAGTACCAAACCCTATATGTACTATGTTTTTTTCCTATACCTACACACCTATAATAAAGCTTAATTTCCAAATTAGGCACAGTAAGGTGTTAACGATAATAATAAATTTAACAATTATGCCTGCAGGTGTGGCTCAGTGGTTGAGCGCCAACCCATGAACCCAGAGGTTGCTGGTACAATTTCTGGTCAGGGCACATGCCTGTGTTGTAGGCTCAACGCCCCCAGTAGGGGGCGTGCAGGAGGCAGCCAAATGATGTTTCTCATTGATGTTTCCATCTCTCCTTCTCCCTTCCTCTCTCTCTCTCAAATCAATTTTTAAAAAATAGAATTATAACAATGTGCTCTCGTAAAAGTTATGTGAATGTGGTTTCTCTCTCAAAACATCTTCTTGTACTATACTCACCTTCTCACTCCAAGGAAGCACTTTAAGCTTCTTTCGGGCATGTCCAAATTGCCACCATAAACAATTCTGCTTTGGCCCATTATTAAGTAAAACACAAGCACTGTGCTGTACTGATAGTTGATCTGATTGATAACTGAGGTGGCTACTAAGTGACTAACGAGGTGACAGGGAGTGTATACAGTGTGGATACCTGTACTGGGCAGGACAGAGTGGGTCAGTGAGAGATTTCATCATGCTGCTCAGTATGGTGCATTATTGAAAACTTATGAATTGTTTATTTCTGGAACTTTCTATTTCATATCCTCAGACCTCAGTTGACCGCAAGTAACTGAAACTGCAGAAAGCAAAAAGGCATAAATGGGAACTACTGTATATCAGGCACTCCCTCCCCTCACCATGGCTCAGCTCCACACACGGTCCTGAAAAACTCACTCCTGGAAGGTGCTTTATTCTTCTCCAAATACTCCTGTGCACTCATGACCTGTTTATGTATTCATTCACCTACTGTTTGTAAACGGAGCACTTACTATATACCAGATGTTTGGGGAGCACTGTAAGCTTCTTTTGGGCATGTCCAAATTGCCACCATCACTACTCTTTTGCTTTGGGCCATTATTTCCTGGGAATAGCCAGGAAACAAGCTGACTTATTAGTGGGTCATGGTTATAGCTTGGGGTCTGGGTTTGAATCCTGGTTCTGCAACTTCTTTGTGCTAAATCCTGGCTCAGCCCCCAACCTGCTGTGACCTCGGGTAACTTAGGGAACCTCTCCTTGTCTCAGTTTCCTAATCTGTGAGATGGGGAAACTAACAGTCCCTGCCAAAGGGACTAAGTGGGTTAGTGAATACCTGTAGTCGCTGGCACCAGGGAAGCATTCAGTCAGTGTCAGCTATTATTATTACAGGGTTCACATTTTAGTGGGGAGACAGATACAATTACACAATTAATTATTTAATTAGCGCAGTGATTAATACCCTGCAGGAGCAGCACAGTCTGGAGGGGAGGGGAGGCTCCCCAGAGCAGGGGCTGGTTCTGCTGAGTGAGTAGGGGCGGGCCAGGTGAGGCATGAGATGGGGGCGGGGGGCATTTGTGGAAGAGGGGTTTCTGAGTAGGCATTTCTGTAACCTCACCTCTTTGGAAAACAATGCTGAGAAGTCAGGCAGGCAAATACTCTGTTCCCCATTTTCTAGAAAGGGCATGGAGATCCAGAGAGGAACAGCTCAGTCATTAGCTGGTCAGTGACCCGACCTCCTGGTAGACTCTCTGCCCCCACCGATCCCAGGGGCTGGAAGGGACAGGCCTGAGAAGAGGCCTTTGTCCCTTTGCCCGCTGGGGTGGGAGCAGCAAGAGCTGAAGCCGCAGCTGGCCACCAGCAGCTGTGGCGGCCAGAACTGCATTCCTTCCCCTGCCAGCAGAGCAAGCCCAGGCTCATGTCAGGGACTGGAACGGTTCTTTTTGTCTTAAAAAAAAAAAAAAAGGCACTGTAGTCAACATTAAGCTTTCAAACAGACACAGCTCCTAACTGTCCTCCCAAAGCCTGGGTCTCTCCAACTCCCCAGGGCAAACCCCCAGGCAGCCAAGTTTCTGGGAAAGGGAATGAGGCCCGGACGTGGAATCCAGAGACTTCGTGATGAGTCCTGGCTCAGCTTCCAGTTTGCTGTGTGACCTTGGGCAGGTCACCAGCCCTCTCTGGGCCGGCGTGTCCTCTGCAAAACAGGGAAGGGAGGGTTGGATGACATCAGGTGGGGTGGGGAGCCCAACAACCGGCTCCAGCCAGCTGTAGCAGCTTTACTGCCCTTCACGTTTGAGGCATTGGGGCCTCAGGGGTCCGGAAGCTGGGGACAGGCAGCCTTTCATCTCTGCTGGCCCAGGGTCGCTGCAGGTTGGCAGGCCCCACATCCCGAGATCGCATTTCAGGCTTGAAGGGGCCTTCCTGTGACCTCAGCTGGCCAGCCCTGCCCCTGCCCCCCTCTTCCCCATTCTTACCAGAGGAAAGCAGGCAGCCTCCCGCCCAAGGTCACCAGCCAGAAAGTGGCTGTCCTTCAGCCTGCCCTTCCCTCCCACCCAAGGCAGCCCCCACTGGACTCCCTCTGTAAAGCCTCAGGTCTCCTGGGCCATTAGGAATCTGCCAGGCAAGGCGTGGTCTTTTTCCTCTCTCTTGTTTCTTGGCTTGTTTTCATGGTTCTCCAACAGCCGCCTCCTGCAAAAGCCTCCGGGTGCGTGTACAGGAACATTTTTCTTGAGAGAGAGAGAGAGAGAGAGAGAGAGAGAGAGAGAGAGAGAGAGAGAGAGAGAGAGAAATACAGCCATATTTTGGGTAAAAAAACAACCAACTCCTCGATCCTTCCCTGTAACCTCTGATTCCTCTGGTGGGTTGGCTCCAGCCGCTGGGAAGAAAGGCCCTGCTGGGGTGAGAGGTCTGGGCTTGGGTCCCGGCCCTCCCCATCCTCACCCGCCTCTGTTCTCCGTCAGAGTTTGGTCTGACTTCTGGAGCCAGAGCCCAAGCTGCAGGGCTCAGCAGGGCTGAGGAAGCAGGGGCGGGCGGAGGGGGTTGGCTGAGGCCTCTGCCGCTCTGCCCACTTGGCCACCTTCTAGGGAGGTTACAAGAGCAGGATGCACCCCTAATCGATGGCCTCCACTCCTGCTCGCATTCCTTGATCCTCCTGTCGTAGGAATCATTGATCTCTCCACTGCGCGTTCCCTGAGCGCCATCTCCCATTTTGCCACCTCACTGTCCAGCATGGCTTACCTTTCTTTTGGTGGGAGCCACACACTTTCACACTCCACGCCTTCAGCCATCCAGGCACCTTTGCAGGGGCGTCCCTGCCATGTCTTGCTGTGTCTGCAGAACCCTTAACGGTCTGTTGCCGCTCCAGCGCTTAGGTCTGTGCTTGAAACATAGTAGATACATGGTGTCTCTTGAATGAATGAATTCAAACCATAAATAAGTCTCTAGAAATATTCAGAGTGATCTCACAAAAAGGACATTTGATTATGACAAATCCCTGTTAAAAGTGCCTTCCCAGCACCCTGAGAATTCAGTCTCATTTCCATCCTCACCGCTTTTACTCACCAGCTCCCTCTAAAGATTTCCTCCCTCCCCACCAAGTTTTCTCTTGCCTCCCGGGTCCTTGGCAGGTGAAATTCCCAGTGTCTGCCACACCCTTCTGCACCTCCCACCTGCTGGACTCCCTCTGGCCTATCACCCTGTGAGATTACCCAGTGAGCGGAATTTTCAGGCCAGCTCGCAGGGCTCAGTGGTTGCGTGTCAACCCATGAACCAGGAGGTCACAGTTCGATTCTGATTGGGCTCAATCCCCAATGTGGGGCATGCAGAGGCAGCCAATCAATGATTCTCTCTCATCATTGATGTTTCTATCTCTCTCCCTTCCTCTCTGAAATCAATTAAAAAATATATTTTTAAACAACATTTTCTAAAAATAATTTGATGTTTGACAATTTAAATATATATATATAATTTCAGAGAGGAACAGAAAGACAGAAATATCAATGATGAGAGAGAATCATTGATTGGCTGTCTCTTGCATGCCCCCTACTGGGGATCGAGCCTGAAACCCAGGCATGTGTCCCAGACATGTGCCTTTGATCAGAATCAAACCCAGGACCCTTCAGTCCGCAAGCTGATGCACTATCCACTAAGCCAAACCGGCTCCTATTCTTACTTTATAGTCAGTATTGTTTTTATATATGGGCTGGGCTGGCAGTAGGTGACATAATCCAGCTCTGATCTTTAAGTATCAGCCTAGATATTAAATACTCCTCCAGGAAGCCTTCACTGAACCTGTTTAGGTCTTTTTATAGCCCTAAAGCTTCTGTGGATGCTTCTTTAATATGAATATTTTTACTTTACTTGTTGCTTTTTTTGTTTTTAATATTTAAAAAATATATATATATTTTTATTGATTTCAGAGAGTAAGGGAGAAGGAGAGAGAATAGAAACATCAATGATGAGAAAGAATCATTGATTGACTGCCTCCTGCACGCCCCCCACTGGAGATGGAGCCCGAAACCCAGGCATGTGCCCTTGGCCAAAATTGAACCTGAGACCCCTTAGTCTACAGGCTGCTGCTCTATCCACTGAGCCAAGTCGGCCAGGGCTGTTTTTAATTTTTTTTTTTATTGATTTCAGAGAGGAAGGGAGAGGGAGAGATAGAAACATCTATGGTAAGGAAGAACCACGGATTGGTTGCCTCCTGCACACCCCCTACTGGGGATGGAGCCTGCAACCCAGGTATGTGCCCTGATGGGGAATCGAACCTGTGACCTCCTGGTTCATAGGCTGATGCTCAACCATGCCAGCTGGGCTTTACTTGTTGCTTTTTATCCCCCTACACCAAACCTGTAAGTTCTCTGAGGGCCCAGTTAATATCTTTCCACCTCCATACCTGCAGCACCCAGTGCAGGGCTTGCCTCTCCAGTCTTAATTTATTCAATCCCTTTTGCAGGGTCTGCACTATACATCGTATTCTATGTTCCCATTTCATAACTCTGTTTGAGGAACTCCTGCTCATACTTCAAGACCCCACTCAAATGATCCCCCCTCCATAAACCTGCCCCAACTCCCAGTGAAGTTCTATGCTTCTGTGAGCTCACAGCTCCTGCTGAATTGGCATCTCCCTCTTTAAAAAAATTTTTTTTCAATTTATTTATTGGTTTGAAAGAGAAACATCAATTTGTTGTTCCACTCATTTATGCATTCACTGGTTGCTTCTTTAGGTGCCCTGACTGGGAACTGAATCCACAACAATGGCATATCGGGACAGTGCTCTAACCAACGAAGCTACCCAGCCAGGGCTGGTGTCTCCCTCTCCTTTTGATAAATTTTATGTATGTGTCTTCTCCTTCAACAGATTGGAAGCCACTGACAGGCAAAGACTGGGGGTATTGATCCTTGGGTCCCCAATGCCCTGCATAGGCCTGGCCCTAGCAGATAGCAATATATAAGAGGTGCTACAAAGGAGGGAAAATTCAGGCAGGATTTTGAAGGTAGGAGGAAAGAGAATAACATGTACTTACTAAGGGTATAGAGTCAGTATAGATAAAAACAAATAATCCTATATAATAAAAGGCTAATATGCAAATAGACTGAATAGCAGAACAAAAACAACTGAACAACCAGTCTCTATAAAGTGTGCACACCACCAGGGGGCGTGTGTGGAAGATAGCAGGCGCTGGTCACGGCCAGATGGTGGAGCAGGTGAGCAGAGGTGCCAGACCAAGGTGGATGCTGGTCGCTGTCATTGGGGCAAGCCTCTGGTGGTTACTGAAAATTTGAAAATTCTTTGTTCCTGCATGCTGCAGTCCCGCCCAGTTGCTCGCACCCACTGCCAGAGCCAGCCCCGCTGACAGCTGGTGCCGGAACCACTGCTTGCATCCACTGCCAGTGCCCGGCGCCGGTCCCAATCACTTGGCGCCATCAGTGGTGCAGGTGGCAGCTGCTGGCCCAATTGCCTCTGAGGATCTTCTCCACTTCCCCCTGCTCCAGAGGGGCAATTGGGGCAGCAGCCTGTTAGTGGGTGCAAGTGGGACCGGCACCATTCATGTGTGGGAGCAGGGCTGCTGGCATACAGTGGACCAGGGGCCGAGGTGGGAGGGCCCAGGTGGGGGTGCAGAGGATGGGCCGAGACCTGCCCTTGTGCCTATCACAGCTTCACAGCCCACAGTCCCTTTCAAGGTACACGAATTTGTACACTGGGCTCCTAGTATTAACAATAATAATGGCCAACTATTACTGAGCACACCATAGTGTAGTGGGTGAGAACAGAGATTATGTTCTGCCTCTTACTGGCTGTGTGACTTTGGGCAAATTATCTAATTTTTCTGTGCCTCAGTTTCCTCGTCTGTAAAATGGAGATAGTAATGGCATCTGCCTTATCAGGAATTAAATAAGCTAATATGTGCAAGGTGCTGAGAACTGTGCCAAGCACACCTGGGCATGTGTCTTTGCTGTCATTGTTATTTTCTCCATTACTGAGCACTATGGCTGTGCCAGGCACTTTCATCTGGCATCTCAGTCCTCACGGCAGCCTGAAAGGAAGGGACTGTTGTGTCCTTTTACAAAGAAATGTGCTGTAAGCAGACCACTCACTGGGTAAGTGGCAGAAATGGGGTTTAAACCCTGGTCTCTCAGGCCTGCCGCCCACCAATGTTCCTTGACTGCGGCACCTGCCTGCAGGAGGAGGGGGAGGAAGAGAAGATGGCACAGTGGGAAGGCAGGGAGGCTTCACCAAGCTGAGGCCTCGGGAGCAAGAGCAGCAGGCGTTTTTCTAGAGCTTTCATTTCCGTCTGCCTCTTCTGAGCAGGTGAAAAACCCCACAGAGGGCTCTTCACTGAGTTCTCCCCCTCTTCCTCCCCCTCCCAGCGCTGCCTCATCCCCAGGCTGGGAGGGGGAGGTCAGGCATGCAGCGTGGGGCGTGCAAGGGAGGGGAGTGAAGAGGTGGGGGAGCATCATTCCAGATCCTTTCCCTCCAGCATCCGCCTCGCCTCATCCCCATCAAAGGCACTCCGGGAGGAGCGAGCATTCCAGGTGGAAGGAATGCCAAATGCAAAGGCTGTGGATTAAGGATATGGAGGTGGAGAAAGCCTTGGAGCTTGGTTGGAACTGAGGATGGGGCCCCCTGGGATTGCTCAGTGGAGAAGAACTTGTTTGACAAGAGAGGGGAGAGAGAGAAGGATAGAGAGAGAGGCGAAGGGAGGGGGCGGGGGAGGGGGGGGAGAGAGAGAAAGAAACCAGCTGAGCTGAGATTCTGCCAGAAGTAGGGTAGTTAGTGGCTGGAAACCATTCTAGACTCTGAGCACAGAGCTCTCTACTGTCTTCCCCTCAGTAAGGGGTGGCATGGAGGGGTCAGGGTGATTCCTTTCTGGTCTCTTCCCCTAGAATCCCTTAGCAGGCTTCCCTCTGCCAGTTCTGTACCAGCTACTGACGCATGACTTCTTATGCAGTTTCGTGGTTTCTTCCCAGCTCTACAAGATCAGCGTTATTCACTCCATTTTGTAGATAAGAAAACTGAGGCTCAGCCAGGTTACATAACTTGCCCAAAGTCACACAAAGGGGAAAAGGCAGATCTTGGACTCGAACCCAGGACTATTTTTCAGAGAAGGTTATTTTGCCTGTTATATGGGTTTGGGCTGCTTTCCCAGAGTACTTGCCATCCCCATAGCAACAAGGAGAGGAACTCTTGTGCTAATAGCACTTTATAATTTATGCAGGCCTTATTTTTTTCTGCTCTTCACAACAGCCCCACAGGCAAGACTGTTAATGTCCCTATTTCAAAGATGAGAAAACTGAGGCTCAGAGAGGGGGTGTGACTTGGTCAAGATCACAGACCTATTAAGTGGCACAGTTGGGACTCAGACCCAGTTCTGGTGACTCTAAATATCTTTTATACGCCTGGTAGAGGAAGAGGGTCTGTTTTCTGCTCTTACCAGCCTCAGGGGACAGGGAGTAGACCTGGGTTACTTTTTAGAATTGATGTGAACGGAATGAGGGCTGGCCTTGGGAACCTGGGGACTTGTTACTGACAGTGAAAAATTTTGTTTGTAAATCCTCACCTGAGGATATTTTTCCATTGATTTTTAGAGAGAGTAAAAGGGAGGGGGAGAAGCAGAGAGATAGAGAGAAACATCAATGAGAGAGACACATTGGTTGGTTGCCTCTCAAATGTGCCCAGATTAGAGCTGAGAAGTGAGCCTGCAACTGAGGTGTGTGCCCTTGACTGGAATACAATCTAAGCCTATGCTCTACCCACTGAGCCAAACCAGCTAGGGGGCGGTGAATAATTTTATCTCTCTAAATCCAGGTGATAACTCTAATTCTTTGAATAGAAGAGAGAGGGCTTGCCCTCAAGAACAGCAAACCACCCAAAATCAAAGTCTGATTTAAATTCCAGCTGTGCTGCTTCCTGGCAAGTCACTTAACCTCTCTGTGTTCCCTTTATCTCGTTTGTAAAATGATGATAATAATAGGATCTAACTTGCAGGACTGGCCATGCAGATTTATTTATTTGTGTTAAAATGTTTGGTTTTTTAAAAATTGAATTTAAAGAGGAAAGGAGAGAGAAACATCAATTGGCTGCCCCTTACACACCTCCTACCAGGGATTGAGCTGTGACCTGGTCATGTGTGGAACTAGTAACCAAACGGATGACCTCTAGGTGCCTGGGACGATGCTCAACCAACTGAACCACACTGGCCAGGGCATGGCTAACGCATATGTAGCACTTAGCACATAGTTGGCCCACAGTAAATAGTCAATGTCAGTGCTTATTATTACCACCATTAAAATGACAGCATCACCCCCTTTGAAAGCAACTTGTCTGTTTTTATTGTTTAAAAGCAGAAACTAAGGCTCCTATTGCCAGATAACTTTCAAGCAAAGTCCCAGAGTCTTATCTATTATAAGTAGTAACAGATGATATTAATAATAATTATTATTAAAAATTAACATTCAGCCCAGCTGGCATACTCAGTGGTTGAGCAGCGATCTATAAACCAAGAGGTCACAGTTTGATTCTGGTCAGGGCATATGCCCAGGTTGTGGGCTTAATCCCCAGTGTAAGGCCTGCAGGAGGCAGCCAATTAATTATTATTCTCTCTCATCATTGATGTTTCTCTCTCTTTCTCTCTATCTCTCTTTCTTTCTTCCTCCTTGAAATCAATAAAAAATATTTTTTAAAAATTTAACATTCAACAACTGCTTACTATGTGCCAATCACGGTGCTAAGTGCTTCACATTTATTATCTTACGAGAGGCCTGCTGCACGAAATTCAGTACTGGGGGAGTGCTGTCCCTCAGCTTGGGAGCCATTGGGGGGATGTCCAACTGACAGCTTAGGCCCACTCCCAATGCTGCGTTTGCCAGCCGTGAGCCTGACTTCTGGTTGAGCAGTGCTCCCCCTGTGGGAGTGCACTGACCACCAGGGGGCAGCTCCTGCATTGAGTGTCTGTCCCCTGGTGGTCAGTGTGCATCATAGCTACTGGTCATTCTGCCATTCAGTCGATTTGCATATTAGCCATTTATTATATAGGATTTAATCCTCATAGCTCTGGGAAATAGAAACAATTATGATCTCCATTTTATGGATAAGGAAACTGAGGCTCAGATAGGTGAAGTGATATAACTGTGATTTGAATCCAGGTTTGTTTGTCATTTTTTTCAATCCTCCAAGGATATGCTTGTTGATTTTAGAGAGAGGGAGAAAGAAAAATGTAAGAGAGAACAATTGGTTGACTACCGTTTGTGCTACAACCAGAGATTGAACCCACAAGCTAGGAGTGCGCCCTTACTGGGAATTGAACCTGCAACATTTAGGTATATGGGACAATGCTCTAACCAACTGAGCCACAGTGGCCAGGGCTGACCCCAAGTTTGCATGGCTCCAAAGTCTTCTGTGACAATTAAGGTCAGATGACAACTTGCCCAGTGTATAGACTCTTGCGTCAGCTTTCTCCCAGATGCACGTATCTGCTGCCTCTGTTACCTCAGGTTCACCTCCCTTTGTGCTGGGACATCCAAGCACCATTTTACGGAGTGCCCTCATGTGCCAGAATGCTTTGTTCATATTTCCACATTGAATCCTCACCTCTCACCTTATGGCTCCCTATTATTATCCCCATTTTTCAGAAGAGTAGCTGAGGCACAGAGAGGTGTAGTGACCGCTCAAGGTCACACAGTCTAAAATAAGATGGCAGAGCCAAGATTAAAATCCAGATGGGTTGGCCTCAGAACTTGCATTCTTTCAGGAACGATCAGAAAAATATAGATACCTGTGGCGAATAGGCCCACTTTCAAAGCTAGGTTTCCTTTCCTACAACACCAGTGAGCTTTGTCCTCCCTTCCCATTGCCACTATCTCTATTGGCCTAGATGTCTTCCACACTCTCTCCCTAGGCCCGCAACCCTTCTCTCAACTACCTGCTGCCTAGTTCCTCCGCACCCATCTAGACATTATCTCTTCAGAAGCTTCCTCTAACCCCACCCCATCCCTTGACATTTGCTCTTATAAACACATTGCACTTTGCCTTCTGGTTCCTTATCACAGGTTCTAATTGCATTTTGACCAATTGTTTAACAACTTACTTCCTCACCAAACTCTAAGCTCTATGAGGGTCTGAGTCTGTTCTGTTTGCCATCACTAGCAGGCTGCCCTACATGATCAATAATTTTTTTTATTGAATAAATTTATGAATGAACAAATAGCTACTAGGCACTTTCCACAAACGCCTCATTAATTGCACAATTATTCACTGAGTCCTCAGAACTATCCAGAGTAGATGTAGGTGAAGCTGAGAGAGCTAAGAAAGTAGTGGAGCTTGGATTAAATGGAAGGTCAGTCTGACCCCAATGAATCTCTGCACAGCACCTGCTGTCTACCAGCACCCAACCGCCACAGACAGTATTTAAATAGTCATTGATTGTCAGACCACATGTCCCATTTTGAGTCTGGAGGTCATGACTCAGCCAGCACTGGGGCCAGGGACACCACCCACTTGGTGGTCTCTGTCCTTCTGAAGTCTTAGACAGCTTCCCCTCCCCACTCCCTCCTTGACTTCCTTTTTGTACAGAGAGGAAAATTACTAGAAATTACAGCCAAGGCAGCCCTTCTGGGAGTAACCATGCTGCAGTGAAAAGAGCACTGTCCTGAGTGCAGAGACCTGGATTTAAGTCCTGGCATGGATGCCGCCCCACTGAGGGCCCACAGTGGCGTCACAGCCTCTCTTGGAGCTTGTGACCTCCTATGGGATTCTGGGTTGCTGACCAACCTGTCATCCCTTACTCACTTCCTGATTCTTAGGATACCAGAAACAGCTCAGGCACACCCGGAGGAGGAGTACTTTTCCCCTGAAACCTTAGTGATTGACAAGAGCTTTGGGGGTGGGGAAGGGGCACTGTGCCAGTCTTGTGTGACCAGAGAGATGGGAAACTGGCCTGGCACCCTCAAGACCCTCCCTGAATGCTAAGGGTTTGGGGGAGGGAAGTCTTTCTCAGGGAGACATACAGGAGAGGAAACCAAAATAAATGGTTTGCGTCCCACGGTTGTTCCAAATTCCCTGGGGTGACCCCAAGATAAGTCAGAGAGTTTCTCTTCTCCAAAACAAGAACACTATCTGCCTTACAGAGTTGCTCTAGACTCTAGAGTCTGCAGTGGTCGGCACACTCATTAGTCAACTCGCGAGCCGCAGTTTGCCCACCACACTGCTCTAGAGAATTAAATGAGGTATCTTTGCTAACATGCGAACGTCACGTGGATATCCAGCTGCAGCCTTTTATAATCAACAAGATGCACATATACCCACTCACGGGACTGCTCCTATTTCGCAGGACAAACTGGGACCCCGATAAATTCAAGGGAGTCGTCTGAAGTCGTAGAGTTAGCCGAGGGCTGGACTAGGGTCCAGGTCATCTGAGTCGGCCTTTCTGAACCATCACCCAGTTCCAGGACCCAGGGCCTCCCCCCCACCGGATTGGACCCTGCAGTGGAGATTCGAGCCAGTGACTCACTCTCTCCACCCAACTTTCGGCCCCACCTGAGACCGGGAGGGAAGAGACAAAACTATGCGCAGCTTGAGGGGTGTCCACAGCAGGTTCAGGAGCTTCGCCCCTCCGCTCCACCAAAAACACAGGTTCTTTTTAACACGCAGAAAAGGAATTCGTCTTTAAATACACTTCGCATGAGTTTTTACGCTTTCTTAGGTGGAGCTCTCCTCCTTTGAATTTAGGAGTTGATTTAATGTCATCTCCACCCCCCCACGCCACTTGGCTTGCCCCTCGCTGTTTACTCCGATTGCGGAAGTAGCTCGGGTGGAGCTCCCGGGACTGTTCCCCGGAGTACGTCTTTTGCGTGGCTGTTTAACTGGCACTCCGTCCAGGCCAATGAGAGGCCCGAAAGCCCCAGGCGGGCGGGGCAGAGAGCCAATCAGGACCGTTGGCGGGGTGTGGCTGCGTCCCAGGGCGGGGAATCGCGTAATGGCGGACGCGGGCCGGTGAAGCACGGCTGGGGGCGTAGCGCACGGAGCGGGGTCCGGCACTGTGGCAGCCGCCCGGGCGGCCCTCCGGCACAGACCCGAGGCGGAGAGAGGCGACCGGCCGGCCCGTCTGTCGCTCAGGGCGACTGCGCCAGGCCAGGTGAGCAACAAGTCCCTCTGGGCCGCCCCGCCGGGAGGTGCTGGGCCCGGCCCGGCTGCCCCGCCCGAGCTGCGCTGGGTCCTGCGGGAGTGGGCGCCTCGCCTGTCAGGGGCCCGCAGCGGCCGGTGAGCTGTCGGCGCGGGGCGGTGTCGTACTCTCCACTCCTCCTCCTCCTCCTCAGAGCGGAGGGGTATCCTGCAGATCTCCTCTGGGGCTGGGGGGCACCGGATCCGTGAGGTTTCGCAAGTGCCCTGAGCTGACTTAGCTCTGCCACCCACTCGCTGGGGCAAGTGACCTTGGGCAAGTCCCTTGCCTCCCTGGGCCTCCGTTTCCCGGTTTTGGAAGCGGAGACCTTGCAGTCATATGTACATGAGTTGGGTCCCGGACGTTGTCCGAGCTCTCGGGCAAGTTCTCCCTCCGGCGCTGGAGCCTCAGTTTCCATCTCTGGGCCATGAAGGGATGGAGGAGCTTGTGGAAACCCCTGGCTTGCTAAGTTGCCAGATGGCGGTTGGACTGTGCGTCCGTGTGTGTGTGTGTGTGTGTGTGTGTGTGTGTGTGCAGGACGGGACCTGGGAACCTGCCGAGTGAGGGCGGTTGGCTAAAGGGGCTGTTCCACGAAGGCTTTGGATGGACCCCAGAGTGGGATGGAGTGATGTCGGGGTCCTCCAGGACCCCAGAGCCGCTGCGATGGAGAAAGTGTTATTACATGGTTCGCAGCCTCAGAAGAGGAAGGAATCCCTGGCGTCTCTGGGGGCTGGGATGGCCATTGATGCCCCAGAGAGTTCAGGAGGACTAAGGAGGAGGACAGAACAGGCGTGGCGCTCCTACTGTGTGTCAGACCTTTTAGGCATATATTGCTCTCTCATCTTTACAGGTTGAGAATTTTTACCCCTAAAGGAAACTCGGTGAAGGAGTTTAAATAACTTGCTCACGATCACCCAGGTGCAGAGATTACCAAGGATAAGGCGTGTTTCCTTTCGAGACTCCCTGGGCATTGGGGAAGGCTCTGTCCACTTCCGAGAAGTTCGCTCTGCCGCCCGTGGGGTGAGGGCTCCGGTCCCAGACACTGCTGGCATGAAGATGAGCTGGGACTTGATGTCCCCTTTCTTTGTTCCGTCTGGGAGGAGTTGGAAAAGACCATTTTCCAAGTGGCAGGCGTCCCTTTGGAAGCGGGTTAGAACCTCGGAGAGCTCAGTTTGGATCCCGGCGGGATGGCCTGCAGGAGAAAGGTCACCACCGGCTGTGGGGTGGGTGGGTGGGCTGCACACTTGTTTCAGAGTGGTGCCAGCCTGGCGATTTTTCCTCCTCCCCATGAAGGCCAAGTTTTCTTGGGATGGGACGAATTTCCCATTTAGGTCAAATGTCTTTGGATTCTTGGAGAAAATAGTTGAATAGCCTTCATGATCTCTGTTATCCAAGTTCTAGCTGGTTAAAGATTGTGGACCTAGATGGGGAGGTACGTAGTTGGGGACTATAAATTGCGGTGCTTAATTTTTCCAGACCTCAGAGCTCTTTTGGTTAATCAAAATGGTAGGATTGTCAATGGGCATTGTTCTCGGATGTCAATGGTGGGGAAGAAAATTGGAAGAGGAAGTTGCAGGGAAAGAGGGCGTTCCTTAGCAGTGGAGCCAATATGTATTTCTTTGTTTGAAATTCTAAAACCAGAAGGCAGCAACTGCAGGAGGAAGGAAGGAAAGGACTGTGAAACTTTTTTTTTTCTCTTCCCTCCTCCCCCGTTCAAATATATACAAGAGCTGTCCCTGTCCAACTCTGCTTTTACAGAAAAAATCAATTGTAATTTGTTCAACGTTTAGAAATTATAATCTGGAATAAGATCACTTTAGATCTTAAACGCAGATAAAAAAATTTAAAAATCAGAACATTTTACTGGGTACGGTATGTTACTTATCAGTAGATGATTCTTTTTCTCAACATAATTAACCAATTGCAGTCCTTGGTTCTGTTTTACCTATGATTTAAATCAGTGCATTTTAACCTAAGAGGAGTTGGTCTAGATATTGGGTGATGCAAATATCACCATTACTTAAAAAACACATGGTATTTTAGGGTTTTGACATTTTTTAAAAGTCTTTTTAGTGCTTTATTTTAAAGGATTGTGTACTGTGAATTCCTTACAAGACACTGAATTTATTACATGTGAATATCTACCTTTATTCCCAGTATGGGTTATATTTTCCATATAATATTTAACTTTAATTAGAATACCAGTCCAAAAGTACCTTGTGGCTAAAAAAAAAAAAAAAAAAAAAAAAGTTCTTGGGGCTGCAGTGTTTCTGAATTTACAGTTTTTGGATTTTAAAAGTGGAATACGGTAAACGTACTGTGGTTATGTAACATCCAGAGAGGTATGGGGCAGCACCTTGTAATCAAACACTTTACTATTTCTGTAGTAAAATGTCAGAATATTGGAACCAAGTGGGATAAATAAATACTATAAATAGCCTCATGTCATTTCACATTAGGTTTAGCTGCCAAATGAATAATGAAAAACTTGGTTTTGGCAGCCTTTTGGGTTTTGGAATTGAAGTTAAGGGATGGAGAACCTCTATGGGTAAAACTTACATGATGACAAGAACAATTACAAGAAAAAACATTGTAACCCAAATTAATTTCAAAGTCATGGGTTCTAAGAACAGTGTTACATAGAAGAGACTTTTTTTGTTTCTTTCATATAGTAATCTTATTCTAATTAATATGTGCCATTGTGCATTTTTTCTTAAAGTACTAAAAATTGCCTTTTTTTTTTTTTTGAGGATCTGCTTCTGATGCTCCCTAATCATTTCTTTAAATTGTGCTTATTTATTTATTTTTGTTAATCCTTACCCTAGGATATTTTTCTCAATGCATTTCAGATAGTATAAAAAAGGGAAGGAGGGTAAGAGACAGAAGAGAGAGAAAAAAACATCAATGTGAGAGAGAAACTTTGATTGGTTGCCTCCTGAACAGACCCCAACCCAGACCAGGGATGGAACCTACAACCCAGGTACATACCCTTAATGGGGAATCGAACCCAAGACCCTTCATTTCGTGAGCCAATGTTCTAACCATTGAGTCATGCCAGCCAGGGCTAAATTTACCTTTTAATATATTCATTGGTCCATGTTTTAGATGTTTGACTGATACCCTATTATCCTCCCTCCCCTTTTTATTTATTTTATTTTAATTTTTAAAATATATTTTTACTAGAGGCTGGGTGCATGAATTTGTGCACAGGTGGGTTCTGGCTGGCCTGCCCTGATCAGGGCTGATTGGGGCTAGGTCAGGCAAGGAGAGGGGACCCATGAGGTTGGCTGGTCTGCCCCACCCCTAATCAGGGCCAGTCGGGAAGGCAGTTGGTGGGCCGGCCCCACCACCTCTTCAAACTCCCAGTTGAGTTCCCCAGGGGAGGTGACAATTTGCATACTAGGCTTTTATTGTGTAGGATTGGCTTCAGAGAGGAAGGGAAAGGGAGAGACAGACAGAAACATCAATAATGAGAGAGAATCATTGATTGGCTGCCTCCTGCACACCCCTTACTGGGGACTGAGCCTGCAACCCAGGCATGTGCCTTTGACCAGAATTAAACCTGGGACCCTTCAGTCCACAGGCCGATGCTCTATCCACTGAGCCAAACCAGCCAGGGCCCCACCTCCTTTTTAATGTTTTTATTGATTTAGAGATAAGAGAGAAAAACATCTATGTGAGAGAAATGTTGATCGGTTGCCTCTCCCACAGGAGCTCAAACCCCAAAACCTGGACATGTGCCTTGACTGGGAATCGAACTATTGACCTTTCAATGCCCAAGACTACGCTCAATAAATGGAGCCACACTGGACAGGGCTACCCCTCTTTTTAAAGTAATTTTAGTGTCTTATGCTCCTCTTTGTATAGCAATTAAGAGAATTGCACCTTTTCATGTAATTCAGAGAAATACTTATTAGGTGAGGATATGTAGATTCACGTTTGCAGAATTTAAAGCTGATGTTCCCTTCAGGGAGGTATTTAGTATAAATTATCACTGCTGGATGGTATTTATGGCAAAAAATTTTATTTTTGCCCTAACTGGGTAGCTCAGTTGATTGGAGCATTATCCTCTGTACATCAGAAAGATTGCAGGTTTGATTCTAGGTCTGGACACATACCTAGGTTGTGGGTTTGATTCCCTGGTTAGAATGCATATGGGAGATAGCCCATCAATGTTTCTCTCATATCGATCTTTCTCTCTCCCTTCCTCTCTCTCTCTCAAAAAAAAAAAAAAGAAAGAAAAGAAAAGAAAAAAGAAAACACAACCTTGTATGAAGATTTAAAAAAAAGAAGAAAATTATTTTTAATTTATGAAGCCTCCACAATTTGCACATCTTGGAAAAGAGTTTTCTAAAATATGTTTAATTTAGAGTATTTTTATTTTAAGTATAGCTATATGAGAAATGTGAGTTAACTAGGCTTCTGCATTTGGGTGATTTCTTTAAACGGCCAAGGACCTCTAAGAGCATATTTTAAAAAACTCAGTCTATTCTTTACTTTTCTTGAACATGCTAACTATAGACTGTGGTGACTGGTATTTTGGAAGTTAAAGAATTATTTCTTTCTAGAAGAAGTTCTATGACAGCATGAATTTGAGAGATTCTGAACTTCTGGATCCCACATATCCTTATCCTTCTACGTGGGGGTCTCCACAGTTCCTGAGAATAACACTGTCGCTGTCTGGAAGATAGAAGGAATGTGGAAAGGTGTATCAGGAGTTGCAGGTGGAGTTGGTGTACAATTGGACTAGGGAATAGGAGCAATTCTTACCCAGATTTCTCCAGTTTCTTCTATTTCATAAGCACACATAATATTGTAAAAGGATTACAAATTAGCGGACTAACATCCTATACCGAGACTGTTGTGATTATTCCTCAAGATAGGAACTCTGTCTTATACTTCTTTTGTATTCTGTAATGCCTAAAGGCCAGAGAATGAAACTTATTTTGTGTCAAAATTTACCATTTAAAAATAACTCATATCTGGCCTGGGAGCTTTGGTGTCAATGCACAACCAGGATTGAGGACCACTGACAAGCACATTATCAGTGCTCAATATATACATATTGATTAATTCACTGGCATGAATAGGGTCGTTTGAAAAAGGCCCCAGATTTTTTTTTTTTTATCAAGTAAAATAGCTTTCCAAGATACCAACACACATCTTAATAGTTGGCAGATCTGGAGACCCATAGTCAGTTCATTGCTAGCTACTCTGCCAACATTACCACCCTGATTTTGTGACCTAGGCATGATTACTCTCTGTGTCAACAGGCTTTTCAAAGTTTTGTTTACTTCTCGAGTGGTGGCCTTTCTAAGATCTATTTGGGTGACAATTGCTAAATGAGGAATAGGTAGAAGTACAAGATTGTTGGGGTTTTGGGTGAGGGAGTTGGATTGCTAGACACCAGTGATGCCAGGGGAAGAAATATGGAAAGTTGTAATTTTACTGGGTCTCCAACACATAACACAGTGCATGGAACATAATTGGTATTCTGTAGCTTTTTGTTGACTGAAGAAATGAATGGCTCTCTGGAAAGAGGCATATGAATTGTGAAATAAGATGCCTCCTACTCATCCTTCAGAACTGAGCTAAGATGCCATCTATTCCATGAAGCATTATCAGGAAAAGATGGGTAACTCCCTTGTATGTTTTCTCCTTTCTTAAAGCATTTATCAGATTACCAGATCTGATATCAGACAAATTATAAAACTCTTTCCCTTGTGAGTTCCTTAAGGACCAGATCGTATTGGTTTATTTTTGTATGATTGGTATTCAACATGCAATAAAAGATGTAATAGATGTTAAATTATGGCCTCTGTTTTCTTCATTTTAGTAGGCTTCTCTTTCTTCCAATTCATGGTCTTTTTTAGTTCAGATCAGAAAATATTTATTATTCTAAGACAGTGGTTCTCAACCTGTGGGTCACGATCCCTTTGGAAAATGCAGATATTTACATCACAATGCATAACAGTAGCAAAATTTCATGGTTGGGGGTCACTACCACATGAGGAACTGTATGCAAGGGTCGTGGCCTTAGGAAGGTTGAGAACCACTGTTCTAAGAGGTAGGTCTTTCTTGAATATTGAGGTAGAGTTTCTCACCCTTGACATTATTGACATTTTGGGCTGGTAATTCTGTAATTGTGGAGGGCATTGTGGCATGTTCAGCAGCATTCCGGGTCTCTATCTACAACTTGTGACAACCAAAACTGTCTCCAGATATTGTCAAATCTTTCCTGAAGGGCAAACTTGCCCCCCTATAGAGCTACTAAATCAAGGGTAGGGGTGGTATATAGTTATAGAGAGAAGTGAGTATAAATGTCATTGAGTGTACACTCATATTCCTTCTTTCTAGTTATATAGTCTTTTGTCTCTGACTTTTGGATAAGAAAGAAAAATGAGGGAAATCAGGAGGTGACAACCTTAAAATAGCCCCATTATTTTTATTCTGTTCAAATTTTATTTGATTTGATTTAAATATATTAGAGCAGTGCAGCTAGCTGAATTATTTATGCAAAAAGATCTGTGTAAAATCAGTCTCTACCACTGATTAGATGGAGTAAAGAACTAGGATATTACTACCTTGCATAAAAGACTTTCAGAAAAGTTCATAGCTGAAAAGTTGAACACCTAAAGAATAATCAGCATTAGTTTTATAGAGAACTTGCCAGCACTTGTCAGGATCCTTTGCTAGATGGCCCTGCATAGATACCCTATAACTCTCAAAAACATCTTTAGGCCCTGACTGGTGTGGCTGAGTTGGTTGAGTGTCATCCCATGCACAGAAAGGTGGTCCCGGGTTCAATTCCCTGTCAGGGTACATATCTAAGTTGTGGGTTCCCCCATCAGGAACCCACAGGTGGAAACCGATCAATGTTTTCTACCATATCAATGTTTCTCTTTCTCTCTTTCCCTTTAAAAAAAAAAAATCAATAAAAACATAGTTTAAAAAAAAAGCCAAAACCGGTTTGGCTCAGTGGATAGAGTGTCAGCCTATGGACTGAAAGGTCCCAGGTTCGATTCCGGTCAAGGGCATGTACCTTTTTTTTTTTTTTAATATATATATTTTATTGATTTTCTACAGAGAGAAAGGGAGAGGGATAAAGAGCCAGAAACATCGATGAGAGAGAAACATCAATCAGCTGCCTCCTGCACACCTCTCACTGGGGATATGCCCGCAACCAAGGTACATGCCCCTGACCGGACTCGAACCTGGGACCTTTTAGTCCACAGACTGACGCTCTATCCACTGAGCCAAACCGGTTTCGACAAGGGCACGTACCTTGGTTGCGGGCACATTCCCAGTTGGGGGTGTGCAGGAGGCAGCTTATCGATGTTTCTCTCTCATGGATGTTTCTAACTCTCTATGCCTCTTCCTTCCTTTTTGTAAAAAAATTAATAAAATATATTTTAATAAAACATAATTAAAAAAAACACACACAAAAAAACACAGGCATGTTTTACCCAATAGGCATCTTTTTCTAAGCTCATTGATTTTTGTAATAAGTAGATTGGTCAAGGCTGCAATCCTTGGTCCCTTTGGGCATTCATAAAATGATGACAAGTTAGTAGTAACACTTGGGGACTTGATTCTTCTTTGGCCAACTCTCCACAAATAGTATTATAATCATTCATGTCTTAGTAATCATTAAAGTGAAGTTGAATGAGTTTTTTTTCCTGTTCCCTTAGAACAGTGGTCAGCAAACCGTGGCTCAAAAGCTGCATGCAGCTCTTTGGCCCTTTGAGTGTGGCTCTTCCACAAAATACCACAGCCTGGGCAATTGTATTTTGAAGAAGAGGCATTAGAAGATTTAAGTTTAAAAAATTTGGCTCTCAAAAGAAATTTCAATCGGACTGTTGATATTTGGCTCTGTTGACTAATGAGTTTGCCTACCAATGCCTTAGAAGTTATGAATGGTACTCTAGAGAATTCAAATGTATAGTTATGAATGGTATCTCAGAATAGTTACCATTCATGTATATGAAACACTCTTTTTAATTTAGAAACCAAACAGTTGAATTGGAAACAAGATTGTTGAATGGTTGCAGAAGAAATAACGTTCAGATATAGAAATACCTCAGAAAATTTTGATCTTCATCATGATTTCCACACACTAATAAAGAAATTGATTGCTTGTGATATTTTTCAAGCTGTTTTTCTTTTTTGGCAAAATGTTGAAAAGTATGAGACATACTCCTTTAGTTATAAGAATAATTCCACTTGAACAGAATTAAGTTTCTTGGTTTTTGAATATAGAAGACATTTGGGGAAGAAGCAATGGTTCATCCTAGTTCTAATTTGAGTGAATATGTATGTATGTGTATATGCACACATACACACACACATATAAATGATGGCAGCATTTAAACTTTTTAACTTACATAATAAAGTAACAAGAGCAATTCTTTTACTCTCAAGCATTTCGAATTGAGACCCTTTTCTCCCCTGATAATGCCATTGCTCTAGCAAGTACTCAGTTTATACACTTTCTCACAAATTGTATCTTGAGAAACTGTTTAACTGTGTAAAAGGAAGTCTTATGTCCATTCATGTTTTCTTCTATTCACAATTGAGAACTGGAAGTAAATTTCCCTTTGTAAGAATACTGATAGCCTTTAAGGAATAGTATTTCTGATGACAAAGGCATCTATGGAATTAAGAGAAGTATAAGACAAACTTTGCCCCCTTCTTTATTTTAATTTTTTCCCCTTCTTTATTTTTAAAGCTCCTTCAACATTCATTGGGTGGTAATTTGCAAAGCACAGTGCTCCCACTTTGATCTGTGCTATTACAGTCAGTCCTCAACACTTGAGACAAATTCTGTTATATTAGTAGCTACATTTTATAGATAAACAAGCTCAGAAAGGTTAAGTAACTTCCTTAGAATCACTCAGTTAATAATGGATTTGAGATTGAACCTTGCCCTTATTTTTAATCTTCACCTAAGGATATTTTTTCCATTGAGTTTTTTAGATAGAGTGGAAAGGAGGGAGAGTGGGGGGGGGGAGAGAAAAACATCGATAAGAGACACCAATTTTTTGCCTTTTGCAGGTGACCCAATAGCAGGGGCGGGGGCGGGTGGATGAGGATTGAGCCTGCAACTGAGGTACGTGCCTTTGACTGGGAATTGAACCTGCAACTCTTTGATCTGAGTGTGGACATTCTAACCACTGAACCAAACAGGCCAGGACAAGTAAGTCTTCTTCTTTTTAAGATTTTTTTTTTATTGATTTCAGAGAGAGGGAGAGAGACTAAGAGATAGAAACATCAATGATGAGAGTGAATCATCCATCAGCGGCCCCAAGCCAGCAACTCAAGCATGTGCCCTGACTAGGAATCGAACCGTGACCTCTCAACCAGTGAGTCACACCAGCCAGGCTCCTGTCTTTTTTCAAATGAGATCTTTTAAAGGTAAAATTTACACACAGGGAAATGAATAGAAATGCAAGTATATTAATTATATGAATTTTGACAAATGTAAATGTGTAGCCAACACCCCAAACAAGAGAACATTTCAAAGTTTCCTCACACTCCTTCGTCAATCCCCATTGTCTTTTAGATCGGTGTTCTGATTTCTATCACATATTAATTTTGCCATTATTAACTCACAGTATGCACTCTTTTTTTGTCTGAGTTCTTCTGTCCAACATAAAGTTTTTGAGATTCCTCCACATTGATGTGTATATCAGTATGAACTCTAAGTCTTTTGATAAATGTCTAGAGTTCTTTCCAACAAACAGTAGCTTCTAATTTGCTTATTCTTATATCACGTCCATTTTTATTTTTGCTTTGATATCCATGTGTAATTTATTTCCTTTTCCTAATATCCTAGGTTTATTTGTTTATAAAATCTCTTTGAAATTACAAAAGTAATACATGCTCATTGCAACAAATTACACGACCAGAAGTGAATAAAGAATGACCGTTTCCTCAGATTTATTTTTATTTCTGCCTTTTTCCAATTATGAAAATGAGTGCTCTTTGTAAAATAAAAAATAAAAAAAGCGATGTTAAAAAGTAAGAAGCAGAATAAGAATCACCCATAATCTCACCAGTTAGCATTTTGATATATTTTCCTCTTTCTCTACACTTTGTTTACCATAGCTGAGACCGTAGTTGAGGAATTTTTAGGCTTCCCTTCTTATATTAGGCTTGTCATGTGCTCATTAATCAGTTCTTGTTATTTCAGTGTTCATACTTGAGGCCACCCTAAATCTAAGTAGCTGCTAGGACCTTGGCTGGGTTGGCCTTGTCAGGCAGCATTTTTGAATACTCAACCGTACTCCTACTTGTAGAGTAGGAGGCAATATAGTTCTGTGGTTATGAGTGTGTAGATTCTGGAGTCCCTCCATTTGGGTTCAGATGTTGGTTTCTCTGCCAGCCCATGTGGCTCAGTGGTTGAGTGTTGACCCAGGAACCAAGGGGTCACTGGTTTGATTCCTGGTCAAGTCTTCTGCAAGCTGCTTTCTCGACCCCCTGCCTTGGGAGGTGGGAACAAGCCCGCAACCTAGGCATGTGCTCTGACCTCTTGGATCATAGGTTGATGCTCAACCACTGAGTCACACACTTGCCGGGCTACAGGTTGCTTCTTGTCTGTGCCCTGACTGGAGATTGAACCCACAGTCTTGGCATATTGGGACAGTGCTCTAACCAACAGCTACCTGGCCAGGGCTGAATTATTATTTTTTATATTCTGCACTCCCCATCTGAGTTATGAATTTTAGCACTTTATTTACTGAATTGGGTAGTAAACTATTACGTCTTTTTGTTTTGTTAATCCTTACCTGACAATATTAATCCTCATCTGAGGATATTTTTTCTATTGCTTTTCAGAGAGAGTGGGAGGGAGGGCGTGGGCGGGGAGTGAGAGAGAGAAACATTGTTGTAAGAGACACATATTGCCTGGTTGCCTCTTGCAAGTGCCCCAACCGGAGGTAGGAGCAAACCCACAACCCAGGTACATGCCCTTGATCAGGAATTGAACCCAAGACCCTTTGGTGCATGAGCTGATACTAACCACTGAGCCACCGGCCAGGGTGAGTAAACTTATTTTTTATTGGTCCTAATAAAAGCAATAGCTGCTGAGAAGTAAGTATATACCATGTGCCAGGTGCCTTGCCTCTCCCTATACCAGTGGGCCGCAGTTTGCCGACCACTGCCCTACACCAATCCTTCAAATTAGTTATTTACAGATGAGAAAAGTGAGGCTCAAAGAAATTCAGGAATGTGCCCATGAGCTAGAATTCAAAACCAATCAAACTCCCTCCTTTCTCTCTCTGTCTCTCTTTCTCTTTCTGACATTTATGATTCTAAAATCTGGGCTTAAAATTTTTAAAAAATACACTTACTTGGCAGGGGAGATACCATGATCACGAAGGTGGTTTTCCCAGGGTGAGGCTTATCCATTGCACTCCGGATGTGCTGACCCCTGCGATTTCCCCAAATATGGGAAACTCCACTGCATAATTTGCGGTAGTGGGGATTGCATTCTCGCTCTCTCCTATTACAAAAAAAAAATTTTTTTTAAATAGACTTTATTGTTTCTTTAGAGTTTTGGTTTATACTAGTAAGTTATAAGATTTGGTGCAGTCTTTTTTTACTATTTCATTCCTTTTGTTTCATAATTTAAGTGTCCATATTTATATCTCTCTTTTTAAAAAATCCCCATGCATGCAGAAGTTCCTCTGTCGTTTGGTCTATTTGGATACCTTTCTAGATCTTCTCTATTTTACCTTTTTTTTTTTTTTTTTTTTTGTGCTACGATGACTACAATTGTACATTCTATTCTAGGTACTGATACGCTTTGGTTTGTACAAGGGCAGGATAGTGTGCTCTGTGTTTCCAAAGCTTTCCTAACAACTAGCATTTTGTTGCCTTTTGGTAGCTGTATTCAGGATAAGTCCAGGGACTCGGAAACGCTTTTCTTTAGAGCTCATCACCTAATAATTCTAGTTTGGACTACTTTTCCATTTGCATTACTTTATTTTTGTCTACATGGGAGCTATTTTTCACATTTCTCAATATGCAGCTTTATACCATCATACTTCAAGCTATTGCTTTACATTTATCTGCAAATTGAGAAAAAATCACTAGTTTTTTTCCTAGATAATTTCTAAAAGTGTTTGATTCAATATCAATCCTTGGGTGATCCCTTTGTTTATACATCTTCATCTAGAGAAGGGACTGTATCAGAACTCTTCTTTCTGTTTCTAAATTCTCAGGGGGGGGGGGGGAGGAATTAGTCTTCTTAATCATATTTATCTGCTGTTTTCAGTAACCTTTGGAAGAGGTTTAAAAAAAATTCTGTCTAATTTTTATTATATCATGCATCCTCTCACTTCAGGTAAGCATATATGTTACTGAGATCTGGTAAATTTACAAAGTGGCTGCACCGTTTTACATTTCCATCAGCAGTGTATGAGCTAATTTTTCTACATTCTCATCCATATATATATATATATTTTTTAATATATTTTATTGATTTTTTTTTTTACAGAGAGGAAGGGTGAGGGATAGACAGAAACATCGATGAGAGAGAGAAATCGATCAGCTGCCTCCTGCACGCCCCCTACTGGGGATGTGCCCGCGACCAGAATACATGCCCTTGACCGGAATCGAACCTGGGACCTTTCAGTCCGCAGGCCGACGCTCTATCCACTGAGCCAAACCGGTTTTGGCTCATCCATATTTTTTATTGTCTTTTTAATTATAGTCATCCTGGTAGGTTCAAAATGATAACTTATGTCTTGATTTATATTTCTCTAATGATTAATGATGTTGAACATCATTTCATGTGTTGGCTATTTGTGCATATTCTTTGGACAATGTTTATTTAAATGGTTTTACCTGTTCTTTTTTTTTCATTAAAAATATTTTTATTTATTTTATTATTTTTTAAAATCTTTATGGTTGAAAGTATTACATATGTCCTCCTTTCCCCCCTTGACCCCTCACCTGCCCTCTTACTGATTTTAGAAAAAGGGGAAGGGAGAGGAAAGAGAACGCAACACTGATCAGCTGCTTCCTACGCGTCCCCTACCAGAAATCAAACCAATTTCTTTCTTTCCCTCTATTTTTCCTCATATAGATTTTAGAATACCTTTTAATTTTTATTTATTTTTAATTAATTTTTTAATCCTCCCCAAGGATATTTTTCCATTGATTTTTTTAGAGAGAGTAGAAGAGAGAGGGAGAGACAGAAGAAATATTGATGTGTTTGATTGGTTGCCTCCTGTATGCATCTGGACCAGGGCCTGGGTTGGGGAGGAGCCTGCAACTGATGTATGTGCCCTTGCAGAATCAAACCTGAGACCCTTCAGTCTTCAGGCCAATGCTTTATCCACTGAGCCAAAACTGCCAGGGCCAGACTTATTTTTGTTAGTAAATATTTCATTATATATCTCTCAAATACAAGTATTTCCCCATTGGAGCATAATTATATCAGCATTGTCATATCCCAATATCTTTAAATATCCAGTCACTTAAGGAGTTTTAAGCCCTGAGCGGTATGTTCAGTTGGCGAATGAACTGAAGAGTTGAGAATTCAATTCCCAGTCAAAGCACATATCTGGGTTGGGGCACTTGCAGGAGGCAACCAATCTCTACCACCACCTCCCCTTCATTCTCTCTAAATATCAATGGACAAAATATCCTTGGGCCCTAGCCCGTTTGGCTCAGTGGATAGAGCATTGGCCTGCAGACTGAAGGGTCCCAAGTTTGGTTCCAGCCAAGGGCACATCCCCAGGTTGTGGGCTCGGTCCCCAGTAGGCAGCCCATCAATGACTCTCATCATTGATGTTTCTATCTCCCTTCCCTTCCTCTCTGAAATCAATAAAAGTATTTTTAAAAAATATCCTCAGATGAAGATTAAGAAAAAATAAATTTTAGGCAGGGGTGAGGGAGTAGGGAAGGTATATATGATAAGATTTCTATTTTTAAAAGATTAACCCAGTTGTTGCAAACAAAGTGGGTTATCTGGAAGGAGGAATTGATTGTCCCAGGTAATGCTAGATACTTCAACTAGGTTGATGGAAAAAGAAATGGAAAGTGGATGTATTTTGTATATATTTTGAATGATGATGGATTAGATAGGAGGGTCAAGGGAGAAGATGAGGATTGATCATGCCTTCCTTTTGAAAATTCTTTTCTTAGCTTTTGGAACAAAGCATTGGTCTGATTTTCCTTCTACCTTCCTTAATGCTTCCTTCTTTGTCAGTCTCTAGGTTATATGTGACCTTGTCTCTCTGTCTGTGCTTTTATATTGGGAAGTCATCTCATCTACTCTTTCATGTCTTCAAGTATATCCTCTATGTAGTAACTCCCAAATCTGTATTTGCACCTCTCAATCCCAGTTCCAGAATTCTTTGTAAAAAAAATAATTTAAAGGTAAATTTTCTTTTAAAAAATATGTTTTATTGATTTTTACAGAGAGGAAGGGAGAAGGATAGAGAGTCATAAACATTGATGAGAGAGAAACATCAATCAGCTGCCTCCTGCACACTTCCTAGTGGGGATGTACCCTTGATCAGAATCGAACCTGGGGCCCTTCAGTCTGCAGGCTGACACTCTTATCCACTGAGCCAAACTGGTTAGGGCTAAAAGTAAATTTTCTATTGCAGTTGACATACAACAGTCCCAGAATTCTTATTGGATCACGCCACCTGGATATCCCTTTTGCATCTCCAGCTTTTTGTAGACTGGTTGCTCTTGGGAACTAGTGGTGAAATTTGTATAACTTATTTCCTCCTTGCTTGGGAGATACATTTACAGGTTTTATGGATGGATGTTACACCTTTTATACAGGTTTTAATGATGGAGCTTTTGCTTTTCTAAGGAAGATGCTTAGCACACTTGGGCAGCAATTTCCTTCAGGGCCTTGGCTTCCTCATAGGTTAAAATGTGACGGTTAAGTTTATTTTCTGCCCCGCCAACCCCCGTACCCCCATCTTCTATGATGTGCGACCCACAGGTTGAAAACTGCTAGCAGGGTCGCCTGATACATTACCATTGGAAAACACAAATATTTACATTACGATTCATAACAGTAGCAAGATTACAGTTATGAAGTTATCCTGACTCACAGGTTTCATTCATTCAGTCAGGACTGATATAGAACTGCCAACATACCAAACATTGGCTCCACTATTTCCCAGATCATTCAGATGTAAGGCCTTAGTTACTGTTGACTTCCCTGAACGCCCTATCTCTTTTCATACCAAGACACTCTCAGGTCCTTCCCTGTCTTTTTCTCCCAGTACTCCAGTTCAGATCCCTTGTTACCTTTTGCCTTGACTATTGTCCCTACTTCCAATCTTCCTTTCCAGCTCGATTCTGTTCTGTGCTTAAGTGAGATAGATGTATAGCATCTTCCTAAATATTCTGTAATCTATGACCCCATTTGTGTGGCTCTTATCATTTAATGACTAAAGTATAGATTCGGCCTGGTAGTTAAGGTTCTGTGATCTGGCCCAGCTTGTCTTTCCAGCCTTGCATCCCACTACTTTTGCAATATTGTACTCATCTTTGTTCCCTAGAAATCTCATATTTTCTGCTCACACTGTCTATTCACCTTCAGTAATACTCCTTGTCACTGCATGCCCCAATCCTGCCTTTTTTCCCCCCTAATCTTCACCTGAGGATATGTTTCCATTGATTTTACAGAGAAAGGGAGAGGGAGGGAGAGAGAAATATCGATTGTTTGCCTGCCCTTCTGCACACACCCTGACCTGGGATGGAACCTACAACCTTGGTAAGTGTCCTGATTGGGAATTAAAACCATGACCTTTTGTTGTATGGGATGAAGCTCCAACCAATTGAGCCACATTGGCTAGGCTTTTGCCTTTTTTCTTTCTTTCTTTCTTTTTGTCATTTTTTTGTTTGTTTGTTTTGTTACTTCTCACTCAAAGGTAAGGTATTTTTCCATTGATTTTGAAAAAATATATATGTTTTTATTGATTTCTTTTTGAGAGATAAGGAGAGAGAGGGATAGAGCTATAGAAACATTGATGAGAGAAACATCAAAGATCGGCTGTCTCCTACTGGGGTTCAAGCCTACAACTCAGAATCGAAGTGGTAACCTCTTGGTTCAACACTCAGCCACTGAGCCACACCAGCTAGGCTCCATTGATTGTTAGAGAGAGTGGAAGAGAGGGGGAAAGACAGAAATACCGATGTGAGAGAGAGAAATATATCAATTGGTTGCCTCCTGCATGCGTCCTGACCAGGGCCCGGGCTGGGGAGGAGCCTGTAACTGAGCTATATGCCCTTGACCAGAATCGAACCCGGGACCCTTCGGTCCGCAGGCTGACAATATCCACTGAGCAAAACTGGCTAGGACAAAAAGAAAAAATATTTTTAAGAAAGTAAGAAGAAACAGGTGAAATTCATTTTACTAATATTTTGATAACCTAATAATTGCAAACTATTAGCATTTAAACAGACAATAAAAAATTATTAATATTATAGTTTGCATTCTTTTTTAAATACTAAGTCTTTGTGACTTGGTGTGTGCTAAAGCACATATCAATTCAGATGTGCCATATTTCACATGCTTGATATCCACATGTATATAGTAGCTACCAATTGGACAGCATAGCTCTAGAGCAGCGGTTCTCAACCTGTGGGTCGCGACCCACAGGTTGAAAACTGCTAGCAGGGTCGCCTGATACATTACCATTGGAAAACACAAATATTTACATTACGATTCATAACAGTAGCAAGATTACAGTTATGAAGTAGCAATGAAAATAATTTTATGGTTGGGGTCACCACAACATGAGGAACTGTATTAAAGGGTCGCGGCATTAGAAAGGTTGAGAACCACTGCTCTAGAGGCTTTACTTGAATCAAGTTCTTGTTTTGGCATTAACACTTAATAAATGGTGTTGTATTCTTCCACTAGGAGACTTACAATGTCCAGGTGTGTGTTTTTGTATCATGGATATGTATCATGGATAATGATTATCCAGATCCTTTATTTCATTAGACGTTTGCAAAATGATGATATTATAAATCTATCATTATTTATTAGCTGAAATATTTCAAAAAAGAAAAACTTTTTCTTATCAACTCTTTGGTTACCCTGAGATTTGATTTGTGTGAGAAAGGCAGGATATATACTTGATTCTTTCCTTTTTATTTCTTTGTTTATAGATTTTCAGAATAAGTTGGTTCTCTGACATACTCTGAAGCATAGTAACCTCTGTCTTGGGTAAAAACTGCTGTTTAAATTTTAATCCTGCTATTCTCCTAAGGGGCTCTGAGGTTTTTTTTCAAGCATCATGAATTTATGGGTTTTAACATATTTGTTATTCAATATGTTTTAATTTCAATGAAGTTATTCTTAATGATGTTCCGTTTGTTCCTGTATGAGCCTATTCAGGTTGGCTACTGATTCCTTTTGACATAACTGCAGTGGTCTTTGATAGTGTCCCTTGCTTTCTAGTATGAGAAGGGGTTCCAGACTCTTCTCGTACATTTCCTGCCCTTTAGCCAAAAAGCTGTGGTTCCTTTTAGTGAAACATTGTATTTGGAGACCAGATTGATATTGGCTCCTTTATTAAATGATAAATGAGGAAACTAGAGGCTAAAAAAAGTAGAGTGATTTAAACAAGGTCACATGATTTAACAGCATAATCTGGCCTAGAACCCTAGCCTGATTCTCTGCTCTAGCATTGCTATTTTGTTTTGCTTCCTTTACCTAGCTTCTAGGACAGGTGGTTAACTGCATTTGTGCTTTGACTCTAGGACATCAAGAGAAATAGTGTTCTTTGTTTTGTTTTGTTTTTTAATATGTTCTTATTGATTTTAGAGAGGAAAGGAGAGGGAGAGAGATAGAAACATCAGTGATAAGAGAGAATCGTTAATCAGTTGCCTCCGCATGCCCTCCATTGGGGATCAAGCTCGCAGCCTGGGCATGTGCCCTTGACTGGAATCGAACCCGGGATCCTTCAGTCTGCAGGCTGATGTTCTGTCCACTGAGCCAAACCAACTAGGGCGAGAAATAGGTTTTGTAGGTTACCATTGGAGGTACAATCAGAACTCATTAATTTGGGCTAATTGGGGTAAATCCTAATGAGATTGTTGTATGTTGTTTTTCTTTAGGTGCAGCTGTTATTTGGAGTCATACAGTAGCTGAATCTAGGCTAATAGTGTTACTAGGTTATTTTGTTAGGTAGAGATCCTTGGAACCTGGTTTAATGAATAGCTGAGAATGATGTGCTATTTAATGTTAATTGTATATAAATTAGACTCCAGAAATACTTAAAAACAATTCATTAAACATTTTCCCCTGCATTCTTATTTACACTGTTTTCTTAGCCAGTCTTCTTTAGAGTGCAGAGGTAAATTTCAGCTCAAGTCTGAATTTTTTTTTTTTTTAAAGATATTTTATTGAGCCAAAACTGGTTTGGCTCAATGGATAGAGCGTCGGCTTCAGCTCACGTCTGAATTTATCTCAAGTTTCAGATGTGTGGAGTTTGTGTTAATAAAATGTTGCTGCAAAGATCAGGAAATTTTAGAAAGAATATTTGAGAAAGTAAAGAGGAAGAACATCTGAGCATGAGATATCTGGCAGTTTCGGCCAATCAGAATGCAACTCTTTGCATTTAAAAGTAAGCTGGTCCGGGCCACTGTGGCTCAGTTGGTTGGAGCTCTGTCCCATGCACCCAAGGGTTGTAGATTCGATTCCTGATCAAGGCATGTACCCAGGTTTAGGGTTCATTTCCCATTGTTAGCCAATCTATGTTTCTCTCTCATATGAATGTTTCTTCCCCACCCCCTTTTCTCTCTAAAAACTCAATGAAAACCATATCCTCAGGTGAGGATTAAAAAATAATAAAATAAATAAAAAATATATAATAATGTAAATAAAATTTAAACATGCATTTGAGTAGCAAAGAGCTTTCAGAAAGCTTGTTCACTTTACCTCAAAAGCAATTACCACCTTCAGGCTTCACTCAGAGATACTTGTGTATTGAGGAATAGAAGATCCAGGTGTGTGAGAGCTGACTGTGTTGCCTGTTGGCCCTGTGGCACAAAGTAAGTCATTTGACCTCTCTGAGTCTTAATTTATTCATCTATAATAAGGTAGTTAAAATTGGGAGTGGTAATACATGTTCTTTTTACCTCATAGATTTCTTGTGAGATTCAAATCAGCCAATTAATCAAATAATATAGTAGATACTTATTGAGTTAACTAGAGGCCTGGCGCACAAAATGTGTGCACTGGAGGGGGTTCCTCAGCCCAGCCTGTGCCCTCTCATAGTCCAGGAACCCTCAGGGGATGTCCAGCAGTCAGACATCCCTAGAGCTGCCATGGAAGCAGGAGAGGCTTCTGCCACCGCTGCTGCGCTCCCCAGCCGTAAGCCTAAATTCTGGCTGAGTGGTGCTCCCCCATGGGAGTGCACTGACCACCAGGGGGAAGCCCTTGTATTGAGCATCTGCCCCCTGGTGGTCAGTGTGCATCATAGCAAAACCAGCATTCTGACATCCCTGAGGGGTCCCAGGTTGTGAGAGGGCGCAGGCCAGACCAAGGGATCCTACCAGGCACAATCAGAGCCAGGGAGGGACACAGGAGCCGGCCAGCCAGGGAAGGACTGTGGGAGGGCTCCAGGGTGTTATCTGGCCCATCTTGTTCAGTCCCAGTTGGCTGGACCCCAGTAGCAAGCTAACCTACCAGTCAGAGCATCTGCCCCCTGGTGGTCAGTGCACATCATAGTGAGTGGTTGAGTGGCCTTAGCATATTAGCATATTACACTTTGATTGGTCAAACAGCCGACTGAACATTTAGCATGTTAGGCTTTTATTATATAGGATGAGAGATTATATGAAAGTGCTTTTTTAACTAGAAGCTTTGTATGACCCTAAGCATTATTAGAATAATATAGATTAGGTATACTAATATATACTAGTGATCAGAAGCAAGACAGCAGAAGGAAGAGATTTAAGAAGTCTATCCAGAACTTTATAGCCATTTTACTACAAAGGCATATAGCCCTCACACCTCAGGGCCTCTGAGAGCATTGCAGTTTATAGCATAGTACCACTGCTGATGTGAAGACCCTGAGTTACCAAGAAAAGGTTAAATTATGATTAATATATTCTATTTTAAGAAATAATGGATATGCACAATATATTTTACAGTGTTTTTTTTTTATTTTTTATAAAATGGCTTTAAAAAAGTATAGTATCTAAAGAATTATTGCCATTATCTGACAATTCTATCTTATGTGGAGTCAGTCATTCTCCAAAAGCAGCTAACAACTGCATTAAATGCCAGTTTCTACTCTACATTCTTTATGTATATTTTCTCCCAATATCCCATGAGATAGGTACTATTATTAATCTCCATTTCACAGATAGAGAAACTGATATACAAAGAGATTAAGAAATCTGCCCATGATTCTGGATTGGGATCCTGGGTTGAGGGGAAAAAAAAACCCTATAAATAGCATTATTGGGATGCTAGTAGAATTTAGATACGGACTTTTTGTTAGTTGATTATGTGTCATTGTTAAATTCTCTAAGATGATAATTGTACTATAGTTTGTTCTTAAGAGTTGACTTTGACTCCCTGAAGTATTTAGAGATATGGGTACCATGTCTGCAACCTATTATCAAATGGTTAAAAAATTAGTAAGAATGGCAACACCATTTCTGCAACCTATTATCAAATGGTTAAAAAATTAGTAAGAAAATTATGTGTGTACTAGTATACCCTAGCTGGTTTGGCTCAGTGGATAGAGCGTCAACCTGTGGACTCAAGGATCCCAGGTTTTATTCTGGTCAAAGACACATGCCCCATTTGTGGGCTTGATCTCCAGTAGGGGGCATGCAGGAGGCAACCAATCAATGATTCTCATCATTAATGTTTCTATCTCTCCCTCTCCCTTCCTCTCTGAAATCAATAAAAAAATATTTTTAAAAAAAAGGAAAATGGGGAGAAACCAAGATGGCAGCATAAAGTATACACCTGTACGTGCTGCCTCTCACAACCACACCAAAACTACAACTAAAAGACAAAACGTCTATCACCCAGAACCATGGGAAAGCTGACTGAGTTCTAGTACAAGTAGAAGGAAAGAGAAAAGAGCATTGAGACTGGGTAGGACATGCACAGGCACAGAAAAGCAGAGGTACGGAGGCGCGCAAATTGGGCTATACTGGGTGCACTGTTTTTTTCAATCTGAAGGGAGACAGAAGCTCCCGAATGCCCTGAACTCCAGTTTCTGACGAGACTCTGGGGACCCGGACTCCTACGGGGAGAAGCGGGACTGTCTGGCATCAGGTTGGAAAGTGAGAGCGGCTCTCTTGCAGAGGTGAACGCAGGAATCATTGTTTACTGTGCTGGGGTGCCGGACCCAGGGACGCAGAAATGTGGAGATGCACAGAGGGCTGACTGGCAGCCATTGCTGTTTGCCATGCCTAGTGATTCCCTGAGACCACACTCTGCCCAATTTACAAACCCAGCTCGAGCTGTGCGCAGTGGCTTTTGCATATGAATGGCCTGCCCTATCGCAGCTTAACCTAACAAACTGCAATTGGGTTAGCTCGAAAACTTCCAAA
Organism: Lasiurus cinereus; assembly: GCA_011751065.1. NCBI lineage: Eukaryota > Metazoa > Chordata > Mammalia > Chiroptera > Vespertilionidae > Lasiurus > Lasiurus cinereus. Next base: position 42,936 of record JAAGEH010000030.1, on the reverse strand, counting down.
CCCCAAGCAAAGAGGAGAAATCTGCAGATCTTGCTGTAGCTCCTGCTGGGTAGCTGACCTGCCCCTCCTTGGGAGATCCAGGATCCTGTGTACCTAGTGGTCAGTGTGAGACAACACCAGATTTCAACTTCTCATTCCATAAGTGACACACTCAAGAGGCAAACTCAGTGAGCATCAAAGCCCCACTGAAGCAAGTCCTGCCCCGTAAGGGTGTCTCCGACACAGCAGTTCTGTCATTATAGACACAGCTGATTCTCACAGCAATTAGCCTGGAAGTCAATTCCTCTCAGTGAACCAACAGCTATCAAGGCTTAATTACAACAAGACTGTGCACACAGCCAAAACCAGTTTGGCTCAGTGGATAGAGCATCGGCCTGTGGACTGAAGGGTCCCAGGTTTGATTCTGGTCAAGGGCACGTACCTTGGTTGCAGGCACATCCCCAGTAGGGGTTGTGTAGGAGGCAGCTGATCGATGTTTCTCTCTCATCGATGTTTCTGACTCTCTCTCTCTCTCCCTTCCTCTCTGTAAAAAAAATCAATAAAATATATTAAAAAAAAAAAAAGACTGTGCACACAGCCCACAAAGAGGTACACCAAGAGTGTCCACCTCAGGTGATTGGGAAGTCTGAACCACTGGGCTCTATAGGTCACATACCATACAAAGCCACTCCATCAACACAGGGAAGCAGCCAAAATGTGGAAACAAACATGTCATGTTGAAAGAAATGGAGGTAAGCAAACTACTGGATATAGAGTTCAAAACCACAGTTATTAGGTTACTCCAGAATCTTCTAGAAACCTCCGAGGAACTTAGTGAGACCTTCGAGGATCTTAATGAGAATGCCAAAAAAATGGAAAAGAACCATTCAGAAATAAAGATTACACTGTCAGAAATAAAGAACAATATACAGAAATTCAACAGTACACCAAAGAACCCCAAGAATCAAACCAAAGATTTGAAATTTGAGGAAGCAAAAAAACACCCAACCAGAAAAAGAAAAAAAGAATCCAAAAATATAAAGATAGTGTAAGGAGCCTCTGGGACAACTTCAAGCGTACCAATCTGAATTAAGGGGGTGCCAGAAGAAGAGAGAGAACAAAATATTGAAAACCTATTAGAAGAAATAATGACAGAAAATTTCCCCTACCTGGTGAAAGAAATAGAATTACAAGTCCAGGAGGCGCAGAGCACTCCAAACAAGAGGAATCCAAAGAGGACCACACCAACACATATCATAATTAAAATGCCAAGGGCAAAAGACAGAATCTTGAAAGCAGCAAGAGAAAAACAGTTACCTACAAGGGAGTGCCCATACTACTATCAACTGATTTCTCAACAGAAACTGTGAAGGGAGTGGCAGGAGATATTCAAAGTGATGAACAGCGAGCACCTACAACCTTTTTCCCCCAATTGATTTTAGAGAGAAACATTATTACACTTAATTTATGCATTCATTGTTTGTTCCCTGACTGGGGATTGAACCTGCAACCTTGGTGTATTGGGAGGATGTTCTAACCAACTGAGATACCCATGTTCTTAATCACAATGCTGTTTTGCTGTTATATTCATGATGTTAGATAAATGAGGTAAATCTATACTAAATGTTGCATAATTAAGACTTTGCTTGGATTCTGAATATTAGCAGTTTTGCCTCCTGGTTCCTCAAGGATAGAGTTTTCATATAACTTTTATTATTGTTAATCCTTACCCATGGATATTTTTCCATTGATTTTTTTCTTAAGAGTGAAAGGAAAAGGGGGAGGAGGAAGAGAGAGAAAGAAATATTGATGTGAGAGTGACATCAATTGATTGCCTTTTACACGTGCCCTGACAGGGGCCAGGGATCGAGACTGCAACCCAGGTACACGCCCTTGACCAGGAATCGAACCTGCGACCCTTTGATTTGCTAATTACTGAGAAACACCAGCCAGGGCAGGTGTTCATATAATTTATTGTGTAAACCAGTTCACTTTTTAAAAAATGACTTTCAAGAAAGAAGGGAGAGGGAGAAATATTGATGTGAGAGAGAAACATTGATCGGCTGCCTCCTATTCACACCCCAACCAGGGATTGAACCTGGAACTTGCATTTGTACCCTGACTGAGAATTGAACCTGCAGCCTTTAGGTGTACAGGACAAAGCTCCAAATAACTGAGCCACACCAGCCAAGGCTAACCAGTTAAAAGGGCAGTAGCCAGTTAGACTCAGTGGATAAAACATTGGCCTGTGCACCAAAGGGTCCCAGATATGATATATCTTGGTTGCAAACTCCTCCCCAGGGCCTCATGCAGGAGGCAACCAATAGATGTGTTTCTCTCATATCAGTGTTTTTCTCTGTCTTTCCCTCTGTCTTCCACTCTCCCTAAAAGTCAATGGAAAAATATCCTCAGGTGAGGATTAACGACAACAAAAGAGTAAAAGGGAATACTGTTATTTACTCTGGAATAATTGATGTAAACCAAAATGGATGGACATTCTAAAAGGATACTTCTTGGTAGAGTCCAGTTTTAATAAATATGATAAGACATGATAATTGCTTCATTATAATTGAATTTTGTTTACCATGGATTCTTGTTTACACAGTACACTTTTTTTCTTCTGCCAACAGCAATCCTTCACCTATGTTTTCATATTTTCTCCTCTCCATTTTGTTAATTCTTTTGCTTCCTTTTTTTTAAGAATTATGTTTTTATTTATTTTTTAAATATATTTTATTGATTTTTTACAGAGAGGAAAAGAGGGATAGAGAGTTAGAAACATCTATCAGCTGCCTCCTGCATGCCCCCTACTGGGGATGTGCCCGCAACCAAGGTACATGCCCTTGACCAGAATTGAACCTGGGACCCTTCAGTCCACAGGCCGATGCTCTATCCACTGTTTCAGTTCTTGTGCTTCTTTTAGACCATTTGTGAGGTATTCTTTGTCAAACTTCATTTCGTCTAAGTTTTGAAAAATACCAACGGGAATTTCTGTAACATTTGTCCAGTTTTTTAAATTTTGACATTTAAAACCATAAATACCCAAGCATCATCATTAACATGATTTCTACAAGGAGAGGAGCTGGTAAAATGCATCTGTGTTACTGGATTGGCAGAGAAGTATTACTATTGTTAACTTCCCACAGATATTTGGGAACATCTTATTGAATGGTAACTGGAGGCTGTTAATGTTTGTTAAAAAGTATTATACCAGTTTAGAATCAAAGGTATGTGTGCTGTCTCATTGATCTATTGCTCAGGCAGTGTCCATTGTCATTTTTCTAATTGTACTTATTTGTAATGTACTCTCCTGGAGCTGTGTTCAGTTAAAGGTAGAAAAACAGTATTTTTTGGTCAATCTCTAAAAAGCTTTCAAAATTATTCTAGTACAATCTGCTTTGGATATTTAAAGATCAAACTGCCTCTTTGTTTCTCCTTCCTCATACAGAATGTACTTAACCAAGTACATAATCCACTAGAGCAGGAGAGGGTGGTATAGGGCAAAGACACTAGAATTTAAATCAGAGTTTTCATTCCCAGTTAGCTATTATGGTATTAAGGTTTGGGGGAGGAGTGGATAAAACAAATGACTGGCTAACATAACTTGTTATTTTATTTTATTTATTTTTATAACTTGCTTTTTAATCATTAAAATGACTTAATTTTTCTTAAATCGTTCAATATGCTTTCATAGTAACAAGTCTTAATTACATTTTTTTATTTCAAAGCTGATATATTTATTTTTTCTGCTAATTTTCTTTAAGTTCAGTGTATTCCTGCATTTTAACGGGTAGAAGGAATTTTACATTTAATTTAATGAATGAGAGTAGCCTCTGAAGCTAATATTGTACTTAATTTAAAAAATCTTTATTTTAAAGAGAAGTGCAAATGTCACTCAGGTCAACCGTGTATTAATCAAAAATCAACTATTACAATTATATAAAACCCGTTGAGTTATCAGTTTTGTATTTTTTATTTGATATAGGAAATCAACAAATACTTTTGAGAACACATTATATACAAATGATTATGCTAAACATGATCCCCTATTCTTTTTTTTTAATGTATTTTTTATTGATTTGAGAGAGAGAGAGAAACATCAGTGATGAGAGAGAATCATTGATTGGCTGCCTCCTGCACGCTCCCCACTGGGGATCAAGCCCAAAATCTGAGCATGTGCCCTTGACCAGAATCGAACCTGGGACCTTTCAGTTTGCAGACCGACACTCCGTCCACCGAGCCAAACTGGCTAGGGCATGATCCCCTGTTCTAAAGAAGTTTATATTCTAGGAACACAGAGAACATGAAAATGTTGTAATATTGTGAAATCTCAAAGCTTTATGTCTTGGATTTTTTTTAAAATTTATATATTACTGGGAGCCCAATGCGCAGTGTGAAATCGTGTGGTGCTGCCCACCCTCGAATCGCCGGTCTGGCCCTGCCTTGCTGCCTGGGCCCCACAGCAGCCACAGCCGGTGCTGTCTGGCCCTGCCTCCCTCTCCGGCCCTTGAAGCAGCCGAGGCCGCTGCTAATCAGACTCTCCCCCAGCGCAGGTGTGCAGAGGCTCCTGCTGCCCGCCCCAACACTGCACGCAACCTCCTGTCCGGTCATCTGTTACTGCATCCTGGTTAATTAGCATATCTCTCTATTTATAGATGTATATTGTTGACAGTATTACAGATGTCCCCCATTTTGCCTCCTTCGCCCCCCTCCACCCACCAAGGCCTCCTCCCACCCTCGTCCCACCTCTGGCCTTCACTACATTATAGTCTGTGTCCATGGGCTATGTATGCATACATGTATATAAGTTCTTTGATTAATCTCTTTCCACTCCCTCCCCCAACCCCCTTTAGATTCTTTTCTCTGCCATTATTTCATTCTCCTAGCCATTTTGTTTTCATAATAATATATTTTGCTAATCATTTTAAGGAATATATGGTAGCTATGTTGATTTATATTACAATTTAGGTAAAATAGACTAGTAGCAAAAGATAATGTACCAAGATGACACAAGAAAAATTTGAAAACCTTTAATGCAAGTGAATTAAACTTGTGCCCTAGCTGGTTTGGCTCAGGGGATAGAATGTTGGCCTGCAGACTGAAGGGTCCCGGGTTCAATTCCAGTCAAGAGCACATGCCTGTGTTGGAGGCTCAATCCCCAGTGGGGGACATGCAGGAGGCAGCCGGTCAGTGGTTCTCTCTCATCATTGATGTTTCTATCTCTCTCCCTCTTTTTTCCTCTCTGAAATCAATAAAGATATTTTTTAAAAAATTAAAGTTGTAATTAAGCAACTTCTACAGAAAACAGCCTATCCAAATAATTCCCAGATGAATTTCAAGGTATAGGCCAAGGTTTTAGAGTCAGTTATAAATTCCACTTTTCTATGCTATTGTCCCCCATTAAGAAAGTAAGTGACTGAATAGTTTACATTTTCACTTCCTGCCCTTTCTGACGTGGGTCTCTATAAAAGGGAACTAACTGTCACATTTAAAAAAAAATTATTTCAGAGAAAGAAAGGGAGAGACAGAAACATCAATGATGAGGGAGAATCATTGATCAGCTGCCTCCTATAACCCTCTACTGGGGATCGAGCCTGAAACTCAGGCTTGTGCCTTGACTGGTAATCACACCTGTGGTCTCCTGGTTCATTGGTCAAGGCTCAACCACTGAGCGACACCAACCAGGCCTAACGGTCACATTTTATTCTTCATTATCTCTCACTCCCTTTCTCCTTCCTTGCTTTTCCTCTGATTTTTTTCCTTCATAGTCAACATGAGTCAGAAAGGATTTTTCCATTGTTTGGAGGCTGACACCCCTCCCTTCCCCCATCTTTCTATCCACTTGTCCAGTATTTTATGAAGGATTGATGGGTGACAGAAGTGCTGCTTAGCACCTCAGGATTAAAAGATTGTACTTTCCCTCAAAGAGCTCACAGCGTATCCCTGTTAAAACTATAATATGGGATGGATGCTATAAAAGAGGAATAATAGGTGGTTTTAGAAGTGGAGGAGGGCTTGATTAACTTTCTGGAGAACAAGTCAGGATGACTTTGTGGGAACAATTACATTTGGACTGGGAAGGGAAAGATTAATAAAACTTCAAGAAGCGGGGGGACAAAAATGGTGGATATTCCAGGAAGCAGAAAATGTTTTGAATGAAGTCACAGAAGCATGAGAGTGCAGGAGGGCCTCGGTAGTGAACAGTGGTTGAAGTGCAGAGTATTGGAAAGGTATGGACAGAAAGTAGGCTAACGAAGTATGTTGGTGTCAGATAGTGAAAGGCCTTAAATACCGCATATTTGCCCTGAATCATTCTCTCTCTGATTTTCTTATCTCAGTCTTATTCTAAAATACTTCTTACCTTCAATTCTCAGATGAAAAATTTCAGGTTTGTTAGGTAGAAGGTGCAGGTTCAATCCCTGGTTTGGATGCATATGGGAAGGCAACCAGTTGATGTTTTTCTCTCACATCAATGTTTCTCTCTCCTCCCTTTCTCCCTTCCCTCTCTCTCTAAAAGTCAATAAACATGACCTCAGATGAGGATTATAACACACACACACACACACACACACACACACAAATAAAAAATAAAATTGAGGCCTAGAGAGGTTAATTTAATTGTTCAAGAAAGTTTCTCAGTGACCACCTAATCTCAAACTCTATATAGAGCACTATCATCTTATGTTGATGTTGCAATTTCTCCTTATGTAGATTTTGTCATTCAATTAGAAGTGTTTCCACTTGGATTATTGCCCCAGTCTTTCACCCTTCATGTAGTAACTTCTCCACACTGCTTCCAGAGGCTTTCCAAATGCAAATCCATCATGTCAATTCTCTGGCCTCAATCTTAAATAGTTCCCCATAGCCTTCTGCACACTCCAAGTGCTGTAGTGTGGCCTACAAGCCTCTCTGTGCCTCTGCTTCTGTTTCCCTTATTAGCTTCATCACTCATGACTTCCTGCACTTTAGCCACACCAAGCTATTTGCTGTTCCTGGAACATTGCCTCTGCACACTCTGCTCCCTCCATCTAAAATTTCTCTTAACTAACCTTTTTTGTCTTAAGATACCCTCTCTCTCTTCTTTAAAATATGTTTTTATTGATTTTTAGGGAGAGGAAAAGAGATATAGAAACATTGATGAGAGAGAAACATCATCAGTTGGCTGCCTCCTTCACACATCCCTACTGGGGATTAAGCCTGCAACCCAGGCATTTGCTCTGACCAGGAATCGAACCCACCACCTCTTGGCTTCTGGGTCAATGCTCAACCACTGAGCCATGCCAGCTGGGCAAGATACCCTTTCTTTTTTTTAAAAAAAATATATTTTATTGATTTTTTTACAGAGAGGAAGGGAGAGGGATAGAGAGTTAGAAACATTGATGAGAGAGAGGCATCGATCAGCCGCCTCCTGCACGCCCCCTACTGGAGATGTGCCTGCAACCAGGATACATGCCCTTGACCGGAATCGAACCTGGGACCTTTCAGTCCGCAGGCTGAGGCTCTATCCACTGAGCCAAACCAGTCTCAGCAATACCCTTTCTTTACTTACCCCTTCTACCCCCAATCAGAGCTGGATGCCTCTATAACCTTGAACTTATATTTATAGTCACACATCGCAGAATATTATTGTCTACTTTATCACCTTCAGTAGCTTTTGAGCTTAATGAGGGCATGGGCATTGTTGAATTATATCCAGTCTGGCACAGTGCCAGGAACATAAGGTTCATTGAATGAATAAATGAAAAAACTAACAAATAATTGGATATCACTTTATACAAATCCCACATATAGTTTGAAGTCATTTGTTTGTTAGATCTATAAAGGCAGAAAAGAAAGGGAAAGAGAAAGGCATGTGGGGCGGGGAATATTGAGGGAAGGGAAGCAGGAAGCTGATTTGGGAGGGAAAGGAAAGGCTCTGAGGTTTGTATCATTTTAGGCCAAGTGCCTGGTGATTTTAATGACAGCTTGGATTTCTTTCAAGCTTTGGACATGTGCTAATTTTGATGACTTGCCCTATTCAGACCTTCGTTAGCTTTTTTGAAAATTTATCTCCTTTGGCTGATAGCTATAATTTCTTTCTCTTTATATTAGAGAATAAGAGCTTTGAGGTGCATGAATAAAAGGGAGGTAGTGAATAGTTCATGTTGGTCAGGGTGGCCTTGGTTTTTAATTTTTGATGTCTCACTCTTCTCTACTAGATTAAACCCCTGATCATTTTCTAGGGCTTGGAGAGTATATGTATATTCTGTCTTGTGATCTGGTGAGCTACTAGGGATTTTAATTCTAAATCAGAGGTAGAACTTGGACTATTCAGATTGGGTTCTCTTCTCTGCTATAAGACTGGAGGTCCAGACACCCTCCCCAGCCTCACCTTTCGAAGGGCCAAAACACAAAAGCCACTAACTGTGGCTTCATTCATTTGATAGATATGTATTGAGCATTCTTTCTGCACCTAGCTTGGTGATAGGCATTAGGATTAGGGGTGACTGATCATCACCCTTAAAAAATTTACAGTCTAGTGGGAGAGCAAGTAAGAAAATCAGTCATTTTAGTGCAGTGTGATGAGCCAGGCATTCACAGGATGTTATGGAAGTTGAAAGAATGTGCAGGGGAGGGAGAGCCTTTGGTGTAAGGCATGTCAAGAGATATTTCACTTGAGCTCAGTCTTGGAAGACCTTAGAAGTTGGTGGCAGTAGTGGTGGGTGGTCAGACTTGAGCAAAAGTATGAAGGCAAGGCAGGCTGGTGTGGTTCAGTGGTTGAGCTCTGACCCATGCACCAAGAGGTTGCTGTTCAATTCCTGGTCAGGGTGTGCAGGAGGCAGCCAATGGATGTTTCTCTCTCCTTCTCCCTTCCTCTTTCTGTAAAAATCAATTTTTAAAAATATTTTTTTAAAAAAGTATGAAGACAAGGAAGAACATGATGCAATGGGGAGCTATGGGAAGGTCTGTAGATTTCATGGAAGAGTATGTATGTATGAAGATGTGATAGATGAACCCTATAAAGGGACCATATTGTGAAAGACCTTTTCTACTTTCCTAAATAAAATATTTATCAAAGGATTATCAATTAGGAGTCTTTTCATTCATCCAGTGTTAGGTGTTTAGTGTTTCTCTTACCGTTGTCTATGATAAAATAGGAGTTTTATCATATTTTATTTCTTTGATTTGTTCTTTTTATGAGATCTGAATTTGGAGCCTTCTTTCATTTTATGCGTTAAGTGACTCCACTTTAAGTACTATCTAGTCAAACCCTACATTAGGCATTGTGGAGTGGATGATGTATAGCTTTTAAGGCAGTTGGAAGGAGGAGGAGATTTAAATGACCTTCAAAGGCTAATGTCAGGCCCCCATGTCAGTGTCACTGCAATTCATGCATGCATGGAGAATGGGAAAAGGAATTTAATTATGGAGGAGGGGAATCGTAACCCTGCTTGAATGAGTAGCTGAGCGTCCTGGGCCTGCCCCTTAGTCTCAAAAAAGACTTCTTACATTTGCTGCCAACGAGGTCATAGGGAGAGCTCACATAAATACCATCTTCCCTCTTAGGTGTGTGATCAGTCTGTCTTTGCTTCCACAAGTGCAGAATAGGTTCACCAAATAGTTTTCTGATCTCCATTGGACAGAATTTGACACCTTATTGTTCTCTAAAAAATCAGTTCCTTTAAAGCATGAAACATGGCAATTGTAGGTCAGCAGACATTTAAAAAACTTTCAAGGGCTGGCCTTATAAAATATATTTTGTACAAAAGTACCAGTTTATCAAAATGAGACTTGAATCATTTAAATCTTGAAAGGGGCTTAGTTTTAACTGCTGATGTACCTTTTACCCTCAAAATTCTTACTGTCTTTTTTTTTTTATAATATATTTTTATTGATTTCAGAGAGGAAGGGAGAGGGGAGAGAAAGATAGAAACATCAGTGATGAGAGAGAATCATTGATTGGCTGCCTCCTGCATGCCCTCCCACTGGGGATTGAGCTGGCAACCCCAGGCATGTCTCCCGGAATTGAACCTGGGACCCTTCAGTCCACAGGCTGACGCTCTATCCACTGAGCCAAACCAGCCAGGGCAAATTCTTGTTGTCTTTTAATGGTGCTGTCCTTCAGGAGGTTTGTGATGATCAGATGTTAGGCTCCTTTCTTCTGCTAACATTTGGTAACTGTTCAGAAACCATTACATTGTTTGGGATGAGGAAACCCACAGTGACCCATGTCACTATCGTTTCAGATTATAAAATAACTTTCCATAATTAGCTTGGATGACAGTAGAATCCAGCCTTATGCAGTCAGGAACTGTTCCAACATGGCTACAGTCTGAATGATCAAAGAAGTAGTCACAGTCAACCTCCTCCATCTCATTAATTTGTTTTGGGAAATGGTATCTGTGAGGCAGAGCTGTATCTTTGGCTCATCAATACAGGAAAATCTATTTCTGTGAAATCCTTGAGAATTGCTGAAACTCTTAGTATTTTAAAAATAACTTATTTACTTGGGAGGGAAAATGCTATACAAACATGGCCTCAGTTGCAGTTCTTGCTATTTCTAAAGTTTGGGGAAAAGTTTTATGTTAATCTAAATAAAATTTTAATTTTTCTAAATACATATTCTTAACACTCATTGTTAGATTTTCTTAGGAGGTAGAAAAACGAAGTTCAGTCTTAATTTTTTATCTGTGTAAGCCTTTCCCCTCCGTTTTAATAGAAATTCTTAAGTGCCCAGCCTATGACAGAGCCCATTTTCAAAGCTGTTCATAGAGATTTAGCCATGCAATTTATTTACCCTTGCTCACCAAGAAAGTAAAAACCAAAGAACCAGGTGGCTACTGAAGGAAAAATGTAACAGCAAATTTTTGAGGGGTTAGAGACCAGAGAGCAAGAATGCTCGGGGGGTGGTCTCAGGGAGCTGTGATTGGTAGTGACAAAATGGAAATAAGTAATGGAAATGTTAGGCTACTAAATACTAAAGATAAAATTCCATTTTGGCTTGGAATTGTCTTTCTAAGGGAAGCCTTTGTGATGATTGAAATGCCACAGAATTCATCTGACTTTTTGTCCCCATGAAGGCATTAGGATTTAAAACAGAACCTTTAACATGATTTATGGGAAACAAGAAATACCAGTTCAATTAGGGCAGGTGGTATTTAAATACCCTTCTCTGTGGGAGGGGTCTATTCCCACTAAAATTGTTTGTGGGTAAAATCACAACAAAGAAACATCAGTTTCTTCTTGCGTTTTGCTAAGTGTTAAAGGTTAATTTAAAATATTAATGCTGAAAAGATTAATTTAATATATTAAATCTAGGCAAGAATACATGTACATATTGTAATTACTTCCTTTTTACAATTAAAGTAATTGGATTGTATTTAATGACCTATTTACATTTAATAACTAAAAGGACTTATCTTTTTAGTATTCCCCATATGCAGAAAGAGGTAGGGAAAACTCACTTCTGATATAAATATCTTTACTTGGGCTAAAAAGGGAAAACAACTGTACTTTTTCGAATGGTTAGAAGAATATTGTTTTAAAATATACATATACAGTTTAGGAATTACCCATAGGAATGTATTTTGCTTCATTCTAAAAGAAGATGAAAGATTATCTGCTTTAAAAAAAGAAGTCCCCAATGACAAGATTCGATGAGCTGAACAGTACACAGAAAATAAAACTTAAAGTGATTCTCAGGGACCCTATAGATAAAAGTAACCCGTCAGAAGTGATGGAACCCCAAATGCCTAGCTGTTTGAAAACAGAAATTTGTTTGAACAGCATCTGAACATATTATCTGAGACTGGCACTTTAAATGAGCCAGTGTTTATGTTGTTTAAAGTGAAAGTTGTGAAGCCTCTGAGCAGCTGGCTAAAATTGGGTGTAGAGAGGGAGAGAGCAGTGTGTTATCCTCATTAACACCATTTCAATTCTAGGGTAAATATGTCAGGAAGGTTTTCTTGTGTTAGCCTACAGTCTTTTTTTCAAGGGGGAAGAAACTAGTGTGGAGTTTGGTGGCACTTGAATATGAAAAGGAGAAATATGGGCATGTTTGTCTAACTTCTTGATTCAGACATTTTGTGAAGAGTCAGTGCAGTGTTGTGGAAAGAGCATGAAGTATGGACACAGATGGGCCTGGGTTTAAACCTGTGTGACTTTGATAAAATTACAGAACCACTTTTAGTTTTCAGGATGCTACTACTTACTTAACCTTGAAGAAGTGTTTTGAGGATGAGAGATATTAAGTGGACATTATAGAATACAAAGAAGTTTTTTAAGAATCCCACCTTGTCGAAACCGGTTTGGGTCAGTGGATAGAGCCTCAGCCTGCAGCCTGAAGAGTCCCAGGTTCGATTCCAGTCAAGGGCACGTACCTTGGTTGTGGGCACATCCCCAGTGGGGGGAGCGGGGGGGTGCAGGAGGCAGCTGATCGATGTTTCTCTCTCATGGATGTTTCTAACTATCTCTCTCCTTTCCTCTCTGTGAAAAATCAAAATGTATATATTTTTTAAAAGAATCCCACCTTAACTCTAGATAGCTGCTTCTATTAGGTTTAAAGTTATTTTGTTTCTCAGTTCCTGTACTCATAGAGTTGTATACTCCAAAAACCTGTGCTACAAAATAGAATATAGTGACTGCCATTAAAAAAAGGTTCAGCATACCTCTTTGGAACTTTTGGAGAGGAAGACATGACTTCAGATTAGAAGGGTCCAGGAAGGCTTCTTGGAAAATGGCAACATTTGCCTTGGGCCTTTAAGATGAAAGGATTTTGGTTTGATTGTGTTAATCCTCATCTGAGGATCTTTTCCCATTGATTTTTAGAGAGTGGAAGGCAGGGGAAGAGACTGAAAGAAATATCCATGTGAGAGAGAACATCAGTAGTTGCCTTCCACACAGGCCTGTACAGGGCTTGGGATCAAGCTTGCAACTGCGGTATGTATGTGCCCTTGACTAGAATCAAACCTGGCACCCTTCAGTCTGTGGGCCAACACTCTATCCATTAAAAAAAACTGCTAGAGCCCTGACTGGTTTGGCTCAGTGGGTAGAGCGTCGGCCTATGGACTCAAGGGTCCCAGGTTCAATTCCAGTCAGGGGCATGTGCCTTGGTTGCAGGCACACACCTCGTAGGGTGTGTGCAGGAGGCAGCTGATTGATGTTTCTCTCTCATCGATGTTTCTGGCTCTCTGTCCCTCTCCCTTCCTCTCTGTGAAAAATCAATAAAATGTCTTAAAAAAAGAAAAAACTGACTAGGGCAGATTTTTTTTTTTTAAAGAAATGCCACAATCCCGATAATAATCTCTTTGAGACTATTTTACTTTCAAAGTTCCTAAAGTGAAAATACTGAGTTGACTCTTGACTCTGATTTTGGAAGACTGATACTCTTTGTCTTAATTCTTAAAATTGGCATAATATAAGCAGGGGCCATCCATTTCTTTCTTAGAATTTGTCTCCACACTCCTGGAGAGCCTGTCTCAGAAGGTAAGAGGCCTACCTACTACAAGCCTCCACTGAGATCAAAGAAAAGAGACCAATTAGAAGAGATGTTTGTATAATGCTCAGTGCTATTTAATTTGATCTGCTCTCCTTAGATTGTTTCATTACCATTAGGTGAGTCCAAATAAACTCAGCATTCCTTTGAATTAGTAATAATGAGAGATGTCAGTTACTGAGTACCTACTGGTGCTAGACACCTCTCTAGAAGGCTCACATATGTTATCTCATTTTATCCTTAAAACCATCCTATGTGGTTGGTTTTATTTTTCCCATTTTACAGATGAAGCTCAGAGATTAAGCAGCCTGAAGTCATACAGCTAGTGGCTCAGGGCATCCTTGATTCCCTTGACTGAATGTGTCTCTGGGTTCACTATTGATTTTTAAATGTAATTATCACCTATATGAACATTAACTTTAAAAAAGAAAAGATAAATTGTCATTGTTTGTAATTGTGGTCATTCAAAAGGATAAATATGTTATTCAAGTATGTTATATACTTACAGTGATATTGCCTTTTCTATTTGCTATGCTTGTTTGATTTCAAAACACCTACTTTTTCCTGTTATTTCTTTCTTTTAAAAATTTTTTAAATTTTTATATATATATACTAGAGGCCTGGTGCACAAAATTCATGCACAGGGTGAGGGTATCCCTCAGCCCAGCCTAATCTGGGATCCCTCTCACAGTCTAGGACTGCTGGCTCCCAACTGCTCACCTGCCTGCCTTCCTGATTGCCCCTAACCACTTCTGCCTGCCAGCCTGATCACTCCCTAACCACTCCTCTGCCAGCCTGATTGATGCCTAACTGCTCCCCTGCCAGCCTGTTTACCCCTAACTGCCCTCCCCTGTGGGCCTAGTCACCCCTAACTGCTCTCTCTGCAGGCTTAGGTCCCCCCCAACTGCCCTTCTCTGCAGGCCCTGTCGCTCCAACTTCCCTCCTCTGCTGGCCTGGTCACCCCTAACTGCCCTCCCTTGCAGGCTTGATCTCCCCCAACTGCCCTCCCTTGCAGGCCTGGTCCCTCCCAACTGCTCTTCCCTGCTGGCCATCTTGTGTCCAAATGGGGGCAGCCATCTTGTGTGTTAGAGTGATGATCAATTTGCATATCACTCTTTTATTAGATAGGCTAGAGGCCTGGTGCACGGGTGGGGGCCAGCTGGTTTGCCCTGAAGGTGTCCTGGATCAGGGTGGTGTTCCCTTGGTGCATGGGGTGGCCCCAGCGAAGGGCCTGTGGTGGTTTGCAGGCTAGCTACGCCCTCTGGCAACCCAAGTGGAGGCCCTGATATTTGGGATTTATTTATTTATCTTCTGTAATTAAAACTTTGTAGCTTTGAGCAGAGGCCTGGGCTGGCCAGGATGTGCAGAAAGTGTGGCTTCCTCCATTGCCAGGGAAACCCAAACTTCCTGCTCTCTCCAGTTTTGTGGCCATGGCCATCTTGGTTGGGTTAATTTGCATACTCACTCCTGATTGGCTGGTGGGCATGGTTTGTGGGTATAGCAGAGGCATGGTCAATTTACATATTATTTTTTTATTAGATAGTGTTTTGTGTTTGTTAGTTTTTCAGAGAGAGAGAAAGAGAGAGACATCAATTTGTTGTTCCACTTATTTATACATTCATTGGTTGATTCTTGTATGTGCCCTGACTGGGAATGGAACCCCCAACCTTGTATGGAATGACGCTCTAACACTGAGCTACCCAACCAGGGTTCCTGTTATTTCTTCTAAAAGTATTCATGATAAACACTTATTAAAGATAAAATTGAAATTAGTCTGACTTGAAGAATTTTGCAATAGCTCTTTATGATTGGGGACCTCGCAAAACTACATTGGAAATCAATTCTGACTTCAACAGAAAGCATGGGCTGTTATTCCTTTTGAAGGAAAATAAAGGAGGGAAAAGCCGTGTGATTACCCTGTCTTTCTGTCTAAATCTGTTCTAACCATGGAGCAGGGTGGAGGATCTCAAGCAGAGATGTTCTTTTGAAGAGACAGAGATTGTAGTTCAGAAGAGGTTGAGGAATCTAAAAGCTGTGAGGTGGAGTTCTGGAATGGTGAGCTGTGCAGAAAAAAATGACTCTAGGAATCTCCTCAGGGCCCCCTTCAATCTTCGCTGACCTCACACAGGCCTGGAGTCAAACTGCAGGAAGTTGGGGAAAGATGATCAGGAATCCCAGAGCAGGGAGATGTTCGAGTTCCTACCAGCCAGAGTGAAAAGCCCATGTTGCTCACTGGGCATGTTCAGTAGAGATGGTAGAAGGTCCACATCTTTGTACTAGAGTTAAAATAGTCATAGAGTAAAGAGTACTGTAGACCCACCCTAAAAAAACTTAAAAACAAGCTTTCAGAGGTACCAAACTGGATGGAAAGTAACTTAACTGCCTATCAAAATAAAGCTTAACATTCTTGAAATGAAAATAATACTAGATACTCAACACTGTAAAATCACAATGTACCAACATCCAATCAACAGTTAACAGACTCGCTCAGTGATTGAGTGTCGATCTATGAACCAGGAGGTCAGGGTTTGATCCCCAGTTAGGGCACATGCTCGGATTGCAGGCTCAGTCCCCTGTAGGAAGTGTGCAAGAGGCAACTGATTGATTTATTTTCACTCACATTGATATTTCTCTCTCCCTTCTTCTCCTTTCTTCTCTCTCTCTCTCAAAACAATAAACACAGCCCTGGTCAGTATGGCTCAGTTGGTTGGGTGTGATCCCATGCACTGACAGGTCATTTGTTCTATTCCTAGTTGGGGCACATGCCTGGGTTGTGGGGTTGATCCCCCAGTAGGGGACATGCAGGAGGGAGCCAATTGATGTTTCTCTCCTTCTCCCTTTCCCTTCCTCTGTTTCTAAGCTCTAGCTGATTTGGCTCAGCAGATAGAGCATCGATCTGCAGACCAAAGGATCCCAGGTTCAGTTCTGGTCAAGGGACATGCCCTGCATTGTGGGCTCAATACCCAGTGTAGGTGGGGGAGTGTGCAGGAGGCAACTGATCAATAATTCTCTCTAATCATTGATGTTTTTATCTCTCCCTCTCCCTTCCTCTTTGAAATCAATAAAAAAAAATATTTTTTTAAAAAAAGAAGTCTGTAAACATCCTATATATAATAAAAGGCTAATATGCAAATTGTCCCCTCGACCACAAGTTCTACCAGGAGTTTGACCAGGGGTTGGGGCCGTCAAGCCAACCTCCCATGTCCCCTCCCGCAAGTCGGCCTGGCCGGATCTGACCTGTGCACGAATTTGTGCACTGGGCCTCTAACACTATCTAATAAAAGAGTAATATGCAAATTGACCATAACCCCAACACAAAAGATGGCTGCTCCTATGTGGACACAAGATGACCACCACAAGATGGTCAGCAGGGGAGGGCAGTTGGGGGGGGTACCCGGGTCTGCAGGAAAGGGCAGTGGGGGGGGGGCCCCCAGGCATGCAAGGGAGAGCAGTTGGGGGGGACCAGGCCTGCAGGGGAGGGGAGTTAGGGGCAAACAGACTGGCAGGGGAGCAATTAGGCATCAATTGGGCTGGCAGGGGAGTGGTTAGAGGGTGATTAGTCTAGCAGGCAGAAGCAGTTAGGGGCAATCAGGAAGGCAGGCAGGAGAGCAGTTGGGAGCCAGCAGTCCTGGATTGTGAGAGGGATGTCCGACTGCCTGTTTAGGCCTGATCCTACCGGGCAATCAGACATCCCTTGAGGGGTCCCAGATTAGAGAGGGGGGCAGGCTGAGCTGAGGGACACCACCCCCACCCCTGTGCACGAACTTCGTGCACCAGGCCTCTAGTATATTATAAAAATAAAAACATTTTTTATGAATTAAATACTGGAGTATGGATTGTGTCTGTCTCAGTCTCTCGCTCTGTCTCTTTTTGTTAATCCTCACCTGAGGATATTTTTCCCATTGATTTTTTTTAGATAAAGTGGAAGAGATGGGGAGAGAGAAAGAGAGATAAAACATTGATTGGTTGCCTCCCATATTTGTCCCAACTGGGGCAAGGGAACAAACCTTTAATCCAGGTCTGTGCCCTTGGCTGGGAATGGAACCCAAAAGCTGCCACTGAGCCACACCATGCAGGGTTCATCTCTATTTCTGTTATTTTTGTTAATTCCATAGTGTTGTTTGGTGAAGTTTGAATATGGTAAGATAGTTATAGAATCAGCATTTTAGGGTTGGAGAGAACTTTCTTTTTCTTTTTTTTTTTTTTAGCCTTACCTGAGGATATTTTTCTATTGACTTTTATTTGTTTTTAAAATATATTCTTTATTAATTTTGAGAGAGGGTGGGAGAGGGAGGGAGAGATAGAAACATCAATGATGAGAGAGAATCATTGATTGGCTGCCTCCTGCACGCGCTCCCTACTGGAGATTGAGTCCAAAACCTGGGCATGTGCCCTTGAGTGGAATCTAACCTGGGACCCTTCAGTCCACAAGCTGATGCTGTATCCACTGAGCCAAACTGGCCAGGGCAAGGTTGGAGAGAACTTTTAAAGATCATCTTGTCTACTCTCACATATTATAGAAAAAGAAATATTATATTTTGTTCTGAGATGTACATTTTCTTTAAAGAAAAATCTTTATTGTTGAGAGTATTTCAGATACCCCTTACATTCCCCGATTGCCTCCCTTTGCCCGGTTCAGCCCTGCCCCATACATTTTAACCTCTTAAGTCATGATGCAACTTAACAGTTAGTGGTATCTTAGATTTGATGCAATATGGTAAAAGCCCATTAGGATTGTGGCTTCTCCATAAATTCTTAGTGCAATGGTCAGCAAACTGCAGCTCGTGAGCCACAGTTTGCTGCTCTGTTGACTAATGAGTTTGCCGACCACTGGGATATAGGGGCTTAATCACAAGGAATAACAATAGCCTGTAATTATTGGAATCGAGAGTCTAGGTCAATGGTTGGCAAACTCATTAGTCAACAGAGCGGCAAACTGTGGCACACAAGCCGTATGTGGCTCGTGAGCTGACCACTGTCTTAGTGGTACAGTCAAGGCTTCTGCTTATATTACTACCTGGAAAACCTTTCCTCTTTATTTTTTATATCCAAATTCTGCTCAGATCAGATTTTTACCCCAGGAAATCTTCTCAGTCCCTTCAGTTCACAGTGATCCTTCTGTTTTTCCTATTGTCATTATTGACTACATCATTTATTTGATAATTGAACTTGTATTTATTTGCTATACTAGAGGCCCAGTGCACGAATTTGTGCATGGGTGGGGTCCCTCAACCTGGCTGGTGATTAGGGCTGATTGGGGCCAGCCAGCTTGGGTGGGGGAGAATGCGGGAGCTTGGCTGGCCATGGGAGGTTGGCTATGGGAGTGCACTAACCACCAGGGAGCAGCTCCTGCATTGAGCCTCTGTCCTCTGGTGGTCAGTGTGTGTCATAGCTATCAGTCGATTGTCTGGTCCTAATGGTCACTTAGGCTTTTATACATATACTAGAGGCCCAGTGCATGAAATTCATGCACGGGGTGGGCGTGTCCTTCAGCCCAGCCTGCTCCCTCTCCAATTTGGGACCCTTTGAGGGATGTCCGACTGCCTATTTAGGCCTGATCCTACCTGGATCAGCCTAAAAGGGCAGTCAGACATCCCTCTCACAATCCAGGACTGCTGGCTCTCAACTGCTCACCGGCCTGCCTTCCTGATTGCCCCTAACCACTTCTGCCTGCCAGCCTGATCACTCCCTAACCACTCCTCTGCCAGCCTGATTGATGTCTAACTGCTTCCCTTCCAGCCTGTTTACCCCTAACTGCCCTCCCCTGTAGGCCTAGTCACCCGTAACTGCTCTCTCTCTCTGCAGGCTTGGGTCGCCCCCAACTGCCCTTCCCTGCAGGCCCGATCACCCCCAACTGCCCTCCCCTGTTGGCCTGACCGCCCACAACTGCCCTCTCTTGCAGGCCTGGTCCCTCCCAACTCCCCTCCCCTGCTAGGGATCTTTTGACCACATGGAGGCAGTCATCTTGTGTTGGAGTGATGGTCAATTTGCATATTACTCTTTTATTAGATAGGATAGAGGCCTGGTGCATGGGTGGTGCCCAGCTGGTTTGCCCTGAAGGGTTCTGGATCAGGGTGGGTGTTTCCTTGGGGTGTGGGGTGCCCTGGGCGATGGCCTGTGGTGATTTGCAGGCTGACCACTCCCCCAACCCTCCCCCCGCCCCCCCCTCTCCCCAGCAACCCAAGTGGAGGCCCTAGTATCTGGGATTTATCTTCTACAATTGAAACTTTGTAGCCTGGAGTGGAGCCAAGCCTTCTGCTTGCTCTGCCACAGCAACCATTGAAACTTTGTTGCCTTAAGCTGAGGCTTCAGCAGGGTAGGTTGGCTTCCTCCATCACCAGGGGCAACCCAAGCCTCCCTCCTGCTTCTCTGTGGCCGTAGCCATCTTGGTTGGGTTAATTTGCATACTCGCTCTGATTGGCTGGTGGGTGTGGCTTGTGTTATAGCAGAGGTGTGGTCAATTTGCGTCTTACTCTTTTATTAGGATATATCTAATTATATTGGTTCTTTCTTCGCCTCTATAAGTTCTTGGAGTCAAGGGAGGGATTTTATACTTTGTGTCTTCTAGTATCTGCTTGATAAATATTTATTGATTGATAAGAGTACTATAATTAGTAGTTAATGAAGCTTATTAATCTTCTTTAATGGTGAAGAGAACCACATATAAAACATTTAGAACAGTGCCTGGCCCATAGTTAAATGCTAGATAGTTAGATGTGGAACTAGTACTTCCACAATCACTATCTCTACCACAACTACTACAATAATCTATTCTGTGCCAGGCATCATGTTAAGTGTTTTATACATACATTTAGAAGCCCAGTGTACAAAATCACATGGCCCCACCCACCCGTGTGCGCCTTGCTGCACATGCAGCCCTGCCCACCCACATGCATCTTGCCATATGCAGCTCTGCCTACCTGCATTCATCTCACCGCACATGCAATCCCACCCATCCATGTGTACCTCACTGTACATGCAGCCTCCTGGTGACCGGTCTTTGGTCATTATGGCATTACAACCACTGGGTTTTTATTTTATAGATTTATTTTTCTTCACGACTTTACAAACTAGGAATCATTACACTAATTTAACAGTTTAGGAAACAGACTAAGAGATTTGACTGCTCACCAAGATCCCAAAACTAAATTTGCCAGTAGCGGGTTAAAACCCACACCTCTACCTCTTTTTTTTTTTTTTTTTTTTACAGAGAGGACAGGAGAGGGAGAGAGAGGTAGAAACATCGATGAGAGAGAAACATCAGTCAGCTGCCTCCTGCACACCTCCCACTGGAGATGTGCCCACAACCAAGGTACATGCCCCTAACCAGAATCAAACCTGGGACCCTTGAATCTGTAGGCTGACGCTGTATGCACTGAGCCAAACTGGTCAGGGCCACACTTCTACTTCTTAATGTCTATGTTCTTGCTGCTCTATGCCACTGCTTATTTGGTTATGAGAGCTTTAGTAACACCCTGATTAGATAAATATTTAATTTATGAGAAAGAATGGGTACTTAACTTTCCTTTCTGCTTGTGGACTTTTTCTTATAAATACCACATATTGAGTGGTGAATAAACCTTGTGAGAAGTAGATGTACCCTGCCCTTTGCTTCGGACTCTTAGTTACTGATGGCTTGGCTGTTAATGACAGGTGTGTGTGTGACACTTTTTCAGAAATGAATTCTTGTTACAGATAGCAGAATAGAATGGTTGATATGGAATTATATGTCTGTCTGTTCCATAATTCCCCTCCCTAGTATTCAGATGTAATTGTGATTGCTAGGTCTCATCAGTTAGTGTATTAACAGTCACATCCAAAAAAACACAGTCACATCCAAGACTGCTGCTTCTGCCTGCTCCATGACCACACAGTGTGTTTGTATATTGCCCTGAGCTGTCAGCAAGACATTTTGCTGAATATCCTTTTTTGTTGTTGCTCTGCAACCTTTTTTCCCTGGCCTTTCTCAGTTGTGTGAAGTAAGTTTCTTTTTTGGCCTTTCCATCCCAAAGAGGGAGCAGTTACTGCAGAGAAGCTTGAAGTATGAAGTTAGGCATCATAGAGATGAAAATGAATGGTTAGACAGCTGGCAGGATGAAATGAGACTTACTTGGTGCCTGGTGTGTGATTCGGCTCTGATTATCTCCTTTCTCCCTCATTTTCAAACCTGCCTCTGTATCTAATCCACCAGTGGGTACTCCAGTACCTTGTCTATAGGGAGCTTAACCTAGTGCAGTACTCACTGGTCCTTGCAGGAACCAGGAAACAAAGGTTACAGCCTAGCCCCATTCTCTCCATCTCTGAGGAAGGTAGTAAAGTGGGATTAGACAATCTTCCATAAAAAACAACTGTGTGCTTCCCATATGGTAGCACATGCCCAGGTTTGGCTTCCTCCCAGGTACTCAAGCCCAGGTACTTGGAGAAGAATAATGCATTTTGTATCTTATCTCATATTTTCGAGCACCTCCAACTGGAATTCACTCTCTTCTGTCAGGGTATAAAAGAAAGGAAGCTCTTTAAAATGAAGGTTATTAGTATCTATTATAATATTGCAAGTTTTATAGATATATATATATGTTATTGATTTTTTTATAGAGAGGAAGGGAGAGGGATAGAGTTAGAAACATCGATAAGAAACATCCATCAGCTGCCTCCTGCTCACTCCCTAAAGGGTATGTGCCCACAACCAAGGTACATGCCCTTGACTGGAACTGAACCTGGGACCCTTGAGTCCGAAGGCCGATGAGCCAAATCAGTTAGGGCAATATTGCGAGTTATTGACATATTTCTAGTAATCTTGTGAACTGATTTGTGAACTGATTTTTTATGTTGGTGTTTATTTTTCAAAGCGACTTAGTTTTTTTTTCATGTTAAATTCCCCTGTGATTTTAAAACGCTCAATTAATGATTATGGCTCAAAGAAATCTGGACTTGAGTACCCACAAATGTTTGGGGTAAGATTTCTCCATTTCTGAGTAAGATCATTTATAATTTATATTTATCTAATCAGGGTCTAAAGGTAAGCCCATTTAGATAGGTAGTATGGAATATTTCAAACCATACCATTGTGATGAATTGGTTATTGCTAGAAATTGGCATTAAACTGGGACAGTAAAATGAACTTGGTGTCTGTGACAAAGACATCAATGATAACACTGTAGACCTCTGTATAATTTAAATGGATACATAACAGGGAACTTGAGCCAAGATAGAGATACAAGAAATGTTTTATGTCAATAAATCTTTTCTTTGGAGTTCAGAATACTTCGCAAACAAAATCCCAATTTCATATAACATCTTTTAAGAGTTGTTATTTTTTTAGTGCAGCTCACAGCTGAACCAGAGGATAAATTGAGACTCCCCTCTCAACCCCACCACACCTCACTCCACCCCACCCCAACCCCCCAATTGCCAATCATCATTAGACTAAGGCCTGGAATCCAGGTTTCTGACTCACAGGTTTTTGTTTTGTTTTTAAATATATTTTATTGATTTTTTTTTACAGAGAGTAAGGGAGAGTGAGAGAGTTAGAAACATTGATGAGAGAGAAACATCATTCAGTGCCTCTTGCACATCCCCTATTGGAGATGTGCCCACAACCAAGGTACATGCCCTTCACCGGAATCGAACTGGGATGGGACCCTTGAGTCCGCAGGCTGATGCTTTATCCATTGAGCCAAACTGGTTAGGGCCGACTCACAGTTTAAATCTATTTTCTTTTGGACAACCAGATGGATTCTACTCAAAGGAAAGCCTGATTTTGACCATTTAAGAGGCAGTTCTCTATGGGATAGGCGAAACTAGAAGAAACCAATTTTGAATGGAAAATGATCCCCCAATTTTAGTTTTAAGAGCAAAGCTGTGATTAGAGCTTGAAGAGTAATAAAGGTAAGAACAAAAGGTGGTACTTCTTCCAAAAGATAATAGGAAATTACAGAATTACCAGGTGTAAATGGTCCTTGGTAAATATACAGTGTGTTCAAGAAATATACCGTGGCCTGCTTGCTCAATGGTTAGAACATCCACCTATAGACCAAAGGGTCACTGGTTTGATTCCTGGTCAAGGGTGCATATCTTGGTTGCAGATTCCCCAGCGCCTCACACCCACTTTCAGGGCATGTGCAGAGGAGGCAGCCAGTTGATTGATGTATCTTTCTCACGTTGGTATTTCTCTCCCCCTCCTCCTCCCCCTTCTCTCATTCTCCTTCCCTCTCCCCTTTCCCCCATCATCCCTCCCTTTCATTCTCTAGAAATCAATGGAAAAACATCCTCAGATGATAAATTTTTAAAAAAAGTGAAATACTAGAATTTAGAAGTCCTCTTTCCTGAGCTGCTTTCCCCCAACCAAATCAGGACAAGAAGGAGCCTTTACATTTATTTAATGTAGGTCCATAGCTGATATTCCTTTATGAAATTAGAAATTTCTCCTTGTTTTACATCGCAAGTAAGCTCTTTTTTCTTGTTTCTCCCAGATACGTTCTCTGTCCGTCCTGGGAGTTCCATTTCTGTCTTACTCTTTTCCACATTACTCTAGTGACCTAAACTAATTTGTCAGTAACACCTTGTGTTTGGAGAGAGTCTGGTTATATTTGTAGGTTCAGCTCCACACTGAATTTCAACAGGATGTGGGTGGGTGCGTGAGTCTATAATGAGGCATTCCTGCTTGTGGTTGTTGCATGGTAGTGAAGATGGCTATATTCAACAGTAAATTCATGCTTCTTTAAACATTTTAGTAGATAAACTTAGATTACAGTAAGCCTGTGTGCTGGCTCTCATTTTTAAGTTAAATGATTATTTGACTTTTCAGTTGAAATTCTTTATGCATATTCTTTAACATAAAGAATCTTATGTTCTTGAAAGAGAAAACTGGTCTACAAAGTAAAGCTCTTCTCATATGCCCCCATCCAAAATGCTGTTAACTATAGAACAGTGGGAAATGCTGAAGTGAAAGCAGAAGTCCTAATTGCCACACATACAACATCCCCACATGTTGTCGTCCTCTACTATTGCTTATCAGCTTTTTGGAGGTGTGTTCCAAAAGGAGCTGCCTTAAAAGGCATTTCTGTTGTGGTGGTTATTGGTATGAGCTCAGATATACTTGCCTTTGGTTGTGACTATAGAAATATAATGTTATCTAAATGAAGTGTTTATTTATAATAAACATCATTGCCGGGATGAGCAGTGAGCAGTTATTTGTCTTCTGTCCTGTTAATAACAGGAGTTCAGAATATGGGTTATAAATGCTTCCTCCCTTCTCACATACAGCTTTCCTTTATTACCTTCTTCCACCCTACCAATTCCTACTTCTCACCTCTTTCTACTCCTGCCCCAGTCCGCAGAATTTTAGTAATTAGTTTATGTGAAATGAAAAGGTTGGAAATCTCTGGTCTAGACTAGTCAGGCCATGGCTGAGAAGGAATGCCTGAAATCTTTTCTTTGTTCTCACTCATTCTCAGGTCCCTTGAGCTGAAAATAGTCAGGGGTAAAGATGGGGTTTGCTGGTGAGCCTGGCTAGATGTCTAGAACTGGCCCAAAGATTTTGTTTGTTTGTTTGTTTGTTTGTTTGTTTGCTTTTTTGGGGAGCTAACTCCCAAATCGTTCTGGAAGCCTCCCAGGGTGTGAATAATTAAACCCCAGGACTCTATCTGAACCGTCCTTTGGGCCATTCTGGATCCCTCAGGTTCTGGTAACTCGGTGAATCTAGACTGGAGAAGGTCTTGATTCATGGCCAGAATTCACCTAAACCTGCCATTGACTTTGCTTCAGAATGCAAGTGAATGTTAGCTACGTGAGGAGATTATGGCAGGTTAGGTAAAAGCAAATTCAGAGTTTAAAGCTTCTGAAAGAGTATCTAGCTTAGTCCCTTTATTTTGCAGATGAGGAAACGGTAGCACAGAGAATCATCTTTAATTTAGAAGGCATTGTAAAGTCATCCATTCTGACCTGTCAACATGAACATCTAGGAATGTCTCCCCTAAAATGCCCGACAGCTGGTCACCCAGAGGATGGTCTGGGGAACTTGTAATTTGTAAAGAGAGAACAGTTGTAATTAAAAGGAACTCTCTGAATTGAAATCTCTTTCTCTGTAACTTTTATCTTCTCAACGGTTCTAATTTAATTCCTTTTCCATGTAACATTCCCCAAGGTAAGACCACCTCAAACCCTCAAATTAGCAAATATCACTATAGCATATACTTTTCTTAAAGTATAACCGAAAAAGAACTTTATTAATTCTATAAAGATATGGCATTCTATACTCTTTCATGTATTTAAAACTTCTGAGCTATGAATCACTACTTTTTTGGTTTTCTTCACTTTCTCTTCACTTAGCTCTTCCCTTGAAACTTAAAAAAAAAAAAAACAACCTACATTTTATCACTCTGTGAGTCTAATTGTGCAAACCTACCAGGAGTCTTGGTAGCAGAACTCAACCCTGTAACCTGTCTGTGATTTCTGTTGTCTCCTCTTTAGCCTGTGAAGAGTTTCCCAGTTGGTCTTCTTACCCTCCAGTCTTCTCGTGCCCAAATGTAAATTCTTTGCTTCTGTTAGAATGATTTGTCTAAAATGCAAATTTGATCGTGTTAACTTCCTTAATTCAGTGGTTCCTCAGCACTGAGCGCTTCAGAAATTTTCCACTAAGTGACTACTAATGATAGAGGAGCCTCCATGAGAGAATTAATCCCTGATACCATTAGACATCCATTATATGTAAATGTATTACTTTTCTCCAGTGCATCTAGAATGGTGCTAGTTATGTACAATCTTGAGGAGAATTGAGAAAACAGTCTCTCGAATAATTTGTTGTTGTTCTGTGGCTCAGATAAGGAACCCCGTATGAAAGAGTGGAGGAGAAAGAGAGAATGTATGTTCTTCAGTAGGTCCAGAAGCATGACTTGGAGCCACTTCCAGAAAAAAACCCACCAAATTTCATTTTAAATGTATGTCACTATTGCATTCTACTACCTAATAAGTCCAGGGTTAAAAATGTTTTAAAATATTTATCAATGAAAAAGTTGATTTTCCAGGAAGATTTTCCTAGGGCTCATAGAACTACAAATAACTATATATTTTTTTTACCCCTGTAGTGGACATTTTATATATGATATATTGCTTACTATCTCTAGGGAAATTGCCAAGATCACACAGCTAGTCAGGTGTCAGAGTCCGTGTTCTAACCCAGTATGTCTCAACTCTACAACTTGAAACTGAGTTGAGAGTCAAGAACCTAAAAGTCTTTGCCCATTTCTAAGTTTATCTTCACAGAAGGTAGGATTTTTTTTCGTAGTCAAATTACTATTGTGGTTCAAATCATGAATAATTCCCTACTTCATATGCAAAACATAACTAACCTTGATTATCCAAAACAAAAGTAAGCAGTGATGCAGGTAATTCCATATAACAGGGAATCTTGTCTCTCTTTGGTGGCTCTAAAACATATTAAATGACTTTTAAGTAGCAGATATACTTTTCTAATTGTTTTGTCTTGGTGGTTATTTACATATTGTCTTCTTTTTTTTAATATGGAACGCTTCATGAATTTACGTGTCATCCTTGCGCAGGGGCCATGCTAATTTCTCTGTATCGTTCCAATTTTAGTATATGTGCTGCCAAAGTGCGCACCATATTGTCATTTCTTGAGTACTCTTTAGCTGGTTATAGGAGCTGGCTTTTTTGGCAAGAGGAAGCCATCTTGCTATTGAAAATTTGGTTTTAGATAAATCCAACCCAGGTGGCAGAATTGACTCCATTTTTGTCTGCTTATCCAAAGCACTTGGGAAAGCATAAATGCTAAAGTACCAAGGCCTTAGAAGTTGCCCCTCACTCCCTGCCTCCCCAATCTGGCATTTACCTAGCCATCTGGAATCCAGTTTCTATTAGGTGTTCAGAGAGAACTTCTGGAATGCCCTGTCAATGGCCACATTCAACACAGAATTTCAAGGAGATTTGGCTCTTTTAGCTCCTCTGAGAAGCTGGAACAAGACTGAAATTATTGCTAATGGAGGGAACCACAGTGGCTGTTTTCAATCATCTCTGACTACACCTTTGAATTTCTGGTTCTTTCAGAAAGCTTGAAATGTGGAAGTCTAAGGGCATCCTGAGGATGGTATACAAGAGCCCTGTGAGGTTCTTTCATTCGTAACCTCTTGCTGCCTTTGCTGTTCTAAACGTTCTTTTCACCATGAATTACTAAGGATGGCATCCTAGTACCCGGTACCCTTTCCATTAAGTAAAAGAGAAGAATTAGACTAGAAGGAAAGTCCAGAGTTAAGGTTAGAAAACCTATTGAGTCAAAGGGGAACTTTGCAGAGGAACGGAATGAAAATTATTTCCTTAGTAGACAAATATTCAGGAAACACCTCTGCACCCCAAAGATAGGCACAGCTGCCACGCAGTGCCTATTAAAGGGAGCTTCAGGGTTATGAGCAAACAGCTGATTCTCTTGGTTCTTGAGCTGTTGCTGTTGGTGACAGGAAACCTTGTTCCCCAAGCTGCTGGCTTCCTGTTTTATTTTTACTCTTAGCAGATCAGAATGTCCATAACAAGGAGCAGTCTGTTCCAAAGGGTTCTACTCCCCCTTTGAGCCTGAAGGCTTTTTTTTTTTTAACTTTTGGTTGGACAATATGTTGGTTCACTTTTAAGATCTATGATATTTAGTTTGGTTTAAACATTTTGTATTCACAATCAACTTTTTGGTGATGAACTGGTGTTATAAGAGTTGATGTAAGTAAACCTCTATTTTACTTTGTTGTTGTTGTTAAGAGGAATTTGCAATATTGGGGAATTGGGTATGTTGCCTTTATGTTTCGCCTTTTTATTTAAAGCGAATCTGTCATTTTCCCTAGCATGAAAATCATTGGACTGTTTTGGATAGCTTTCGTCTTACAAAATAGGGAAATAGCACGGCAGCCCAGTGTGCCATGGCTGTAGTCATATACATTTTGTGGAGACTAAAACCTGCTTCTATCCTTGTAAAGCTAGCAATGTGGTAATCTAACTCTAAAACAATAGCTCAAAACGAACCTGAAGTGCTGGGGGATTTCCTAGGGAAAGGGCCGACAGGATAAGAAACAGTAACTGGAAGGTTTCCAGATCTGCTCCAGACACTTCCTGCTGTCTCAAGAGCCTTTTGGCCCAGGTGTGTTGGACCAGATGGGAGGGAGAAAGGGAACTGTTGGGTAGAAGAAAAAGGACTAGGGAATCTTAAAGCACAATTTGCTCGGCATCATGTTTGACATATTGAACATGTAAATTTTTCCTTAATATTCTTTCCGTCAATTTACAGACTAAACTTTAGTAGTGTTAATAGATACTGGCAGCTAGTATTTAGTTATACATTAACAGTCATCCATCAGGGAAGAACTGGAGAAATTATGTCCTGATGTAGATCCATGGAATCACTTTTGGCAATTTAATTTCATTGTGGACATGAGAGTATCAGATGACAAAAGCTCTTTTTTGATCCTTGTAATTGATCATCTGGAATCTGATCTGCCCTGCACACCCCAAGAATAGGTAGGATCTGTACCTTCTAGGATCTGCTAAATGGGCTGTTTTCGGACCATAACTCCTTGCCTCTGGAGATTCTTGTTGATTCGAGCACAGTTGTTTTAAGGTTTTTAGTTTTTTTGTGCTGTCTGTAGTACCCAGCCAGCAGTCACCAGTGCAGAATTTCTGCACTTATCCAGCAATCCTTTACCAAACCTTAAAAAGGTGGTGGTTGGGGGAGGTGTTGAGGAGGTTCTTTAAAAAAAAGAAGAAGAAGAAGAAGATGAAGATGATTTTTTAAAGCTGTTTTAGATCAGAGCAAGACAAAAAGACTTACACAGCCCTAGTGTGCCTGGAATTTGTGGTTGAGTAATACTTTCCTGTTATTTCTTTTTTAGGTTGTTTTTCATCATTCAGAACATTGCCTGAAGCAGGTCCACCATGCCGTTAGTAACGAGGAACATCGAGCCAAGGCACCTGTGCCGTCAGACGTTGCCTAGTGTTAGAAGCGAGTTGGAATGCGTGACCAACATCACCCTGGCAAATGTCATCCGACAGCTGGGCAGCCTGAGTGAGTGCCGCAGAGAGCCTGTGCTTTGCCCTCAGGGGTCGTTGGTGCTCTTTATTTAGTTTCCTTCCCCTCCTGTGTAACTATTTCTCCCCCATCTGCCTTCCCTAGGTAATGCAAAAATGTATCCCACCCCCTGTCCCCAAAGAGAGGCTGCTTTCTGGTACAGACTCTTCCCCTCAACCCTTTCTTCATCTGCCACCACCCCTTAGACTCCCTCCACCTCCCTCTCCACCTGCTTCTAAAGAAATCTGTAGGAAGGGGGCAGGAAGGGCTGCAGCAGAAACTGCAGATGGAATGACGGAGCAGAATTCTGTGTGTGTAAAGTGGGAGGTTCACAGAACAGTATCTTGGGTTGGGGAATGTGCCTGTGATTGCACGAACTGTTCAGTGTAGCCTGACTTTGTTGAAGCCTCAAATGTGCCAATAGTCAGATGTACCCGACATCTCCCTACCCCCCTTCCTCCCAAAGAGGAGGAAAGCAAACATGCACTCAGAAAGATCCTGGCTGACTTGTCTACCCTGGTACACATTTAATTGTGCTGCAAGCCCCCAGGTCCAAGTTCAGGGTACAAATTACTTCTGCAATCTCTGGGGTATTGGGAGTTTTGCAAGCTGCATGAACACACAGTGACACAAATTGTAGCTGGAGCCATTCTTCTCCAGGAGGAGGATGGGGGAAGGGTGTAGTCCAGTCTGGAGCTGAAGGAAAGCCAGCTCAACTGTATTTTTTTTTTTTAATTGGCAAGAATGAATGAGACTATCTTGGGTGGGGTACATACATGTGGTTTGGATTTCATTCTGAATCAAGCTGACTTTGTTTGCTTGAAGCTGAGGTATGGGAAGGGGCAGATGCTTGGATAGGCTGTGCATTTGTATAGTGCCACTCCAGCTCCCCATAAGAACCTCTATCAAAATGGTATTTTAGTTATCTTCCTTAGCATAGACATCTTGGTGTGAATTATTTCAGACATTCACCCCTCTTGTCGAATCACTGTCCTTAGTAAAGGCAATGGAATAGAAAGCCTGCATTCCCCCAGCTAGTAATAGACCCTGCCTTTAAAACAGGGGCCTGAGGAGACAGAGCTCAGTGACCAGATGATATATGTGGGGTCTGAGATTCCTAAGCCTTCACTAACTCAGAGGCTCTCTCGGTTGATCCAGGACTTAGGGAAAGCTGGATGGGCGTCACGAGGAAACGAAACCCTGTCGATGCCTGTCTTACACAAAGGGATGTTGACAGCAGTGCAACAGCAGTGCAGCTGACAAGGAAGCACATGAAAGCTGCAGAGTGCCTCACTGCTTCTTAAAAGCATCATTTCTGCTTCTGTCACCCTGAGAAGGCCAAATGGGTGGAAGGCAATCACACACTGGTTCCTTCTTCATAGGACAAAGGACATCTAGCTAATGATGCTGCTTATTCTCACTCAGCAGGAGCTATGCTGTCTCTCAGGTGTTTTTTCAGGGTAGTGGTGATGGATGCCATTGCTCACTCTCCCATCTGTGATCAGACCACTCCTATCTTAAGGAAGCTGATCTGAGGGCCAGGATCAGCCTGTGCCTACAGAAACAGGATTTCCTTACATCGTGGAGCTAATTACCTTTTATTCATCCTATAAACATCTATTGAACATACTTTATGTTCAGTGCTGAGGGGATACTGTAATAAGAAATGGTCTCTGGCTTTAGTCAGTTTGGCTCAGTGGATAAAGTGTCGGCCTGCAGACTGACAGGTCCCGGGTTCAATTCTGGTCAAGGGCACATGCATGAATTTGGGTTTGATCCTCAGTAGGGGGCATGCAGGAGGCAGCCAATCAGTGATTCTCATCATTGATGTTTCTGTCTCTCTCCCTCTCCCTTCCTCTCTGAAATCAATAAAATATATATATATATATATATATATATAAATTTTTTTTTTAAAGAAAAGAAATGGTCTCTGCCTTCCAGGGGCTTATAATCTACCAGAGGAGACAGAAATAAATAAATCTTAAGGGGAGAATGGGGAGAGGATGAGAAAGGAACTCATATTTGTTGACTGCCTACTTTATGCCATGTTTTAATAGGATCTTGACATAGATTATCTCATTTAATCTTCTCAATAATCCTATAAAAAATAGATGATATTTCTGTTTTTCCAGATGAAGGAATGAAGGCTCAGAAAAGTAAGATAACTTGCCTACAGAGACAGCAGCCAGTAAGAGGCAAGTCAGTCTCTGCTGTGAGTTGCTAAGTGCAAGGCTCCTTGAAGATATTGCTATTCATCAAGGATTTCTCATCTCAGTCCCCTGACTGTCTCTGCCAGGAGGGCCCTGGTTCAGACCTTTGTTGACTCTCCCTAAACTAATCCCCTAGCCTCCTTCTGGCTTCCCTTTCTCTGATCAACCCCTCAATCTATACACCTAAAAATCTTAAAAATCTTAAGCCTATACTCCTGCCACAGCCATCTACCCAAAATGCAAATACCGCTTTTTACTTTTATAATTCTGAGTTGTTTGAATTTTTAAAAGTTAAGGCTGTGTTGACTTTTGTAATTTAAAGTGTTTTTAAACTAAGAGTACAAATGTTAACTATTTATCTCCCCTGTGCCTCACTATGGAATTACCTAAAAAGTTCCTTGGTCTGTTGTCATTCAAGATTCTTCAAGACCTGCTTTACTTTCCAGCCTCATTTTCTGCAGTCCATCTTCTCCCATGTTATAATCTTTTAAAAGTATTTAAAAGGGAAAAAGAGGAGGGGGAGGGTAAAGAGAGGAAGAAAGAATGAATTCTCAACTCCTTGTAGTTCCTCTTAGAGCATACTCTCATACCTTCATACAGTCCCTTGCTGTTTCCCCTACCTGGAGAGCCCTTGCCATCCTTAGAGCTGATCTTTTAAGGCCCAGCTCAGGGATCTCCTCCTCTAAATTGGACTAAGTGCTCCTCTCAGCTCCTATTACATGCCTGTATTATTACATATTAGATGAAAATTATATATCTTAAAAGTTCTTTGAAGGCAGAAGTCATACGTTGTTTGTCCTTGAACCTCAGTCAGTGTCTAGCTTATATAGTATTTGGCACCCAGTAGAAGCTCAGTCAATGTTTGTTGAGTGATTCATACTTGTATTCTCTTCACCATCTCATGCTGTTGGTGCACAGTGAATACAAGGAAGGAAGGAAAGAATACTACCTGTAGGGAGTGGGCACACAGTTGGGGATAGGCAGGGTCAAGGAAGGCTACATAAAAGAGGTTACATTTAAACCAGACCTTGAAAGATGCTGGGATTTCACATAGCAGAGAGGGATGCCGGAATGGACTCTCATGTGCTTCAAGCTCATGAT
Organism: Lasiurus cinereus; assembly: GCA_011751065.1. Taxonomy (NCBI): domain Eukaryota; kingdom Metazoa; phylum Chordata; class Mammalia; order Chiroptera; family Vespertilionidae; genus Lasiurus; species Lasiurus cinereus. Next base: position 10,112 of record JAAGEH010000030.1, on the reverse strand, counting down.
CTTGGCTTCATGTATTGTATTGTAGCCAGAAGTGCTCAATCTAGTAGGGAAAGTGTGATTATAGGATGGATAAAGCACAAAACTAAAAATTCCATAGCTGTGGATTGCTTTGTGATAGCATATCCAGAATTTGTATTTTCCCTTAGTGCAGTGAGATTGGTATTTCACATATAAGGTTGCTATATCTTAGAAAATAAAGGCACAGATAGCTAGCACTTTTGACCACCCAGGAGAGTGCCGCCCCCATTTGAGTCATTTAGAAATGCTATGATGTTGATTTTAATAACCAAGTGTACTGGGGTCATGCCATTTGGGGAGAGAGGTGTTTCAAGAGTCCAACTCAGGCTTCAACAAGAGTGGCTTCACATTTTAAAAAACTCAGTTTTACCTGTTCCAACTCCGTGTAATATTTAGTTTGAAGAGTTCTACTGCAAAGGGAGAAAAATGATGACTGATTGGCAAAACATGATGTCCATTATGAATGTCCCAATATGATAGTGGGTCTATCTTGGTAAGCTGAATGAGTGAAATGTAACTCTGAACAAGGCACTCTGGTTTTCTCCTACAGGTGAAGTAATTTTTAGTACTTGAAGAATAGGGACTATCAAATTACTGACTGGAACTATATTTAAAATTTTTCCTAATCATACAACAAGACTTTTAGATATTCACACTCTTAAAAGTCATCTGATATGGTTGAGTAATATAAGGAAGAATCTCATTGTAACAACTTACATTTAATCCTATGACAACTTGGTGAGGTAGATACAGTTAGCCCTGTTTTACAGATGAGGAGACTGAATCGGAGAGATTGTGATTTGCTGAAGAATGCACAAGTGTAAACAGAAAGAAACTGAGACTTAAATTTTCTGGTTTGAAGGCCATTGCTTCCATGTATCATCTTGTAGCTCTAAGCATACCTTGGGCCTGAATGAGATGTGACGGGGGCGGGGGGGTGGGGGGGGGAGTCTTCACACCACCTCACTTTCTCTTCAAATAGCATTCTCAGTGTTGCCATTTTTATATGTTGGATTTCTTTGTAAGATTTTTAGCTTGAAAACCGCTGTGCTACACAGTAAGCCTCTACTCCCTCTCTCACTGCTCCCTTCATGAGGAGCAGGAAATCCTAGGTACTCTCATAGTGACCTAAAGATAAGTTAATTTGGGGTTTTCTTTTCCTCCAGAACAGCTGGATGGACAACAAATATTTTTGAGCCTGGTTTATTTTCCACATATAATGTTGCATGTTTCTCTGCTTTAGCCTTACATTCACAATTTTCTGTTACCTGGATGAGCAGGATACAGTGTAGTTTGAGCTTGTCAGCCAGTTTGAGTCCTTTGAGTCCAGGATCACAAAACGTTCAGTATGCAAAGATTTGCTCCTTTCCTTGATTAGAAACTCCTTATTGACTATAAATTTACCAGCAGTTCAAAATGTGCAGTTGATTAGTCTCATCCTTACTCACCAGGTTACACTGGGAAGGTGAATTATATATAGTTCACCCTGAAGGTGCAGTTTTGGACTAACCCCCCTCCCCAAGAGTGGACTAAGCATAAATGAAGTTTAGAACCTAAAAATCAGAGTCCATTTTGAATAGTTCTCAAATAAATTATCTTTTGGTTGAACATGGTCACTTATGCCTGCCTTCACAGTGCAGATAAGAAACTCAGATGGGCCCTAACTGGTTTGGTTCAGTGGATAGAGCATCCCGGCTTGCAGACTGAAGGGTCCCAGTTTAGATTCTGGTCAAGGGCTTGTACCTTGGTTGCAGGCACATCCCCAGTAGGGGGTGTGCAGGAGGCAGCTGATCGATATTTCTAGCTCTCTATTCCTCTCCCTTGCTCTCTGTAAAAAATCAATAAAATATATATTTTTTAAAAAAGGAAGAAAGACATTCAGATGGTATATTTGTTTATATGCATGACTTTTTATTCCTAGCAAGAATGTGTTTTGTGGCTTGGAGTGACAATATGAAGGAAGCATCAAATAGCTCTTACATTTCTTTGGCTGCAAATTCTCCTTACATTCCAGGGTTGAAAGTACAGAAATTGATGGAACTCTTTTTCTAAAAACAAGACATTGTGAAAAGAGACCACTGGTATGCTGTTTTTTCATAGAAAGCTTGGAAGTTGAGCTTTTCACTTTTTCCCTGAGATGTGGATTTGAAGGATTATAACCTAGAGCAAAGATTTTCAAAACTGTTGGTTATAAAACACAGAATAAGCTTTTCCCTCTTAAAAGAAGTTTTAAGTCTCTTCTGTGAGCTGCTGGTAAGTTCAAGGCTCCTGGAAGATATCACTACTCATCAATATACTTCAGAGGCTCCACTGAGGATGGAAAGTCTTGTTTTTCATGTTAATTGTAGACACTAGAAGGTCCTTCTAACTTCTCGTCTGTTTTCCAGAACCATTTACAAGGTGCTTTTTCAGAGTAGCAAGGGGTTGAGGGCTATAGGCAAAGGTGTAGACATGTTATGTACCCTTCCAGTATTCATTTTTGTATTATACTTTCGATTTTATTCAGATGGCTTTGAGTTTTGTGACTGTTCATAGTTTGCCAAGAAGACTCAGTTGTAGAACATATGCAGAGTGCCCAGCTATGGAGGCTATGTCTCTGTCTCCAGGAGCAACTATCTGCGTATAACCCAAACAATCTTGAGGGAGAGAAGGCTATTTCAGAGGTGGGGAATATGGTCTTTAGTAGCCAGTTTTTCTAACCATTTATGTCACTTTTATGCACTAATGAGTTGGTTTCTTTGTTCATGCAGGTAAATATGCAGAGGACATTTTTGGAGAGCTCTTTATTCAGGCAAATACCTTTGCCTCTCGGGTAAGCTCCCTTGCTGAGAGGATTGACCGCCTACAAGTTAAAGTCACTCAGCTGGATCCCAAGGAAGAAGAAGGTAAGGAAGCTGAGCTCAGCATTTGCAGGCTCTGCTGAGCAGTTTCTTATAATTTTTTTCCTGATTTAAAAAAAAAGTGAGAGGAGAAATCACAGAAACCTATGGAGTTCTGCTTTGAAGTAGCACAAGCTTGGGTGGTATAGAGAAATCTTTTTAGCTCTCCCACACTCCCACACACTCCCCTCTCCCATTCCCCCAATTCCCTCTTTCTCAGATTCCCCCTCCCCCAGTCTTACTTTGCTACCATAAAAGTACTTGGAAGATTCATTCCTCCTCAGGAGAGGCTGCTAGATCTGGCCACATAGTAAACCTTTGTGTTGCCTCATTTTGTTCAGTCTGAAATGGCTGGGCTGCTGACAGCCTTGTGGGGCTTCCCCAGAGGGGGAGAAAAAAAGCCTGGCTGTAGACAGCCGCAGCCAAGAAATGTAGCAGCTGAGGCCTCTCTGACTGGTGTGACTCAGTGTTTGCTCAAATAGCCTGTCGTCCATTTTCTAATGCCTCCATCTTCTCTCAGTGTCGCTACAAGGAATCAACACCCGAAAGGCCTTCCGAAGCTCTACCATTCAAGACCAGAAGCTCTTTGACAGAAACTCTCTCCCCGTACCTGTCTTGGAAACATACAATACGTGTGATACTCCTCCACCTCTCAACAATCTTACCCCTTACAGGTAACCTGGCTAGCTCCTCCTTTTTCTGACCTGTGGTTAACAATATTAGATTGTCTTTTTATTTAAAGATATTGTGTATGTCAGAGGATTTTGTCAGAAAGCTTACTACCTATCCCAGAGTCACTTGTGGCAGCAGAAACTAACATTTACCACATAAACAGTTGTCACTTATTATTGTTTGGTTTCTGAAATTCATATATTCAAAATGGGCTGTATTATTGTATGCCACAAGTTTAGTGTGATATAGCCAGATCCATCTTGGATTCCACCCAAGGAATTTAGTTATTATAGAACCAAAAGGACTTTGTTACAAGGCAGTCCTATAGTACATCCCAGGGGCAACATTCTAGCAAGACTCCCAGTTACTCAGAAACCACTAGATTACCAGATGTTGGGGCGTTTTAGTGAGGCCAGCCTTGTGGACTGGCTGCTCTGGGCCCTGGGGGTCCTTCCAAAGCTTAAGGAGTGACTGGCATGGTTCCAAATGAGTATTGTTCACTTTTTGAACAGTCCCCTTGGAAAGGAACTACACTGCTGTGGCTGGACTTTAAAGAAGAAGGTAGCCCCTCTCTAATGGTCTGGTAATGTTATCCTGCAAATAACCACTGAGCAGGACAGAAAGCAAATGTTTATCTTGCTTGCATCCATAAATATCTTTGGAAGAGGTAAAAAGTAATTACAGCTAGCTGGAGGCAGATATCTTCTGTGAGACATGGGTATACTACAAAGTAGAATGTGGGGAGGGGAAGGGGGTACCTGTGCACAGGATTTCGAGGACACCTGCTGGTCCAGGAGCCTGGAATAGGAGCATGGTAGCTTCTGGCACAGATATTGAGAAAGTACCTGGCATCTGTCGTATATTATTATTATGTGAAATTATATGTGTCCCTTAACTTCCAAAAGGACTAGCTATCATAGTAGGGCAGAGATTTGACTCTGCAGGCTCTATTATTTTGTTGGATTTGGGCAGTGGGAGTACACACTTGATAATATCAAAGTGCGTATGATATAGAGTGTGATAGGAGAGGATAAACAAACAATATAAAACAAGTTTATATTTTAGACAAAGGTACTTTCCTCTTTAACATCCTTTCAGTTATCTGAATTTGGCTTACCATAAGTGAGTGGAGGTATAGCTAACACAACAAAATTTAATATTAAAATCATTAGTGTTTGATTTGGAAATGCTTTTTGTGTGTTGTAATAGAATTGGAAGCCAGGATATAGAATTGCCTTTCTAATTCTTTTTAGTTCAGAATAGTGTTAAAATAAATGTCCTCAGTACATGCTTTCTGGAAAGTGAGAGAGACTTATTCCACTAGGGTCATCGAGTCTGGCAGATAACTCTTACCTTAACACTCAGTCACTCACTCTGTCCTGTCACAGCCCCTAAGAGATGGTAATTAAATCTTGTGGTCATAAAACATCTGGCCATATGTTCTCATTAGGGCCCCCTTGTGGTTGGAGAGCTGGGGGTTACTGGGTAGATGCTGAGCTCTTCTAGAAGGAAGCAAGAAGGTGGAGTGCTGTGGTTATGTGTTTTTACAGAGGAATACCAGCTGCACACATATGTACACTGATGTGTGTATATGTACACATATGTACATATGTGAACCTATACATGTGTGCACAGGTTTCAGGTGAATGGGAGGCCACTAATGCTTCCTAGAGAGCCAGAGTAATTGGTGCAGGGAAAGAAAACCTGTGGCAGAAATCCCCTCTGATATGCTAGGATATCTTCAGGGGGATGTCAGAGGCCATGCAGATCATTAGAAATAATCGGGATCCCTGCTGCTATAGCCCATTCTTTTCCCTGACCATGCAAATTCCTCTACTAGGAATTGAAAGTAAGGCTAAAGTTCTTTAAAAGCCAGATAAATAAAGAGGTGGCATTGAAGGGGCATTGGAACTCTGGTATGGGAGAGGAAGTAGGCAATCAATTTGAATGACTTGATTCCTGAGTGTGAAAACTGCTAACTGGTAAGTTTATTGGAATAATGGATTTGGTTAGGAGCTCATCTGTCTACTGACAGCTACTTGTCTTCATTTCTATCCCAGGGACGATGGGAAAGAGGCACTCAAATTCTACACAGACCCTTCGTACTTCTTTGATCTTTGGAAGGAGAAGATGCTGCAGGACACCAAGGATATCATGAAAGAGAAGAGAAAGCATAGGGTGAGGGGAAAGGGGCCTCTGTTCTACACATCAGTAGGCACGATTGTGGAGGGGGGATAAAAAGGAAGCCAGTCTTATGTGAAGTAATCATTCTGAGTGGCTGTTTGCTTGGATGCCAGGTGAAACACTTAAAAAAAATGTGTCCACTCCCAGCACAACCAAGATGAAAGTATAAATCACACCAGAATTGTGTTTGTTCCCCCCAGCACTATTAACAATAGTATATTCAGGCTGAGTTTTAGAAATTGACTTTTCTATTCACCATTTATTTCTCTTGCAATTTGCACCTGACTCTGCTGGACACTCAAGCTAGGCTAGTCCCTTCCCTGCCAGTTTTGCAGCTCATTTCTGAGAGATCAGCACAAGGCTCTACAGTGTTTGATTTGCAACAGGAGCAGTTTAACATCTTCACTGCTGGTGGGTAGTAGAGGGGGGGGGGTAGGCCTGGTTTTAGGAGATGCTCCCCTTAGATTCCCGGGGATGTATGTAAGCATATATGACCTACCAGGTGCAACCTCACACTCCCATTAGCATGGCTGCCCAAGAGAGTGCCAGGGGCTAGTACAGCTGCACAGGCTGAAGAAACCCTCATTGGTTGTTTGGTTTTAACGATTTCCTTATATCTACCCCAGATATCTATAGCTATCATTACTTCTCATCTCTCTTAACTGACCTTTGTGGCAGAGTAATTCTATTATAAGTTCTGTAGTTACTGTATATTGCTAGGTAAAGCATCTCTTGAGTGTGCATCCATGGAGGTGGATGGAATTTTAGAGAAGAACATTGGAAAATGTTTTACATAGGATTTTCTGTTTCTTTTTATTATAGAAAGAAAAGAAAGATAATCCAAACCGAGGTAACATAAACCCACGTAAAATCAAGACACGCAAGGAAGAGTGGGAGAAAATGAAGATGGGACAAGAATTTGTGGAATCCAAAGAAAAGCTAGGGCCTTCTGGGTAGGTGATATTTTTTTGTACTATTGGTAGCATTCTTTGAAGGGGCTGGGGACCTCAGTCTGACAGCTTTATGTGACACCTTGCACACCCCCTAAAGTCTGGCTGTATGGCTTAGATTGATATCACTGTTAACTACTTTAAAGTGCATCCATCTGGTGATTAAAATTTGCTAGATTAATCAAGACTCAGCAGTTTAAATGAGGTGACTGAAGTGGTGTGTGGGGGGGAAACCCTGGCTTCTAGTGCCCTCACTCTGCCAGGCACTGGCACAACTAAGGGCCTCACTGGAAGGGGGAGAAAAGTGGTCTTGGGAGCCCTTTGCCTCCAGAGCACTGATCTGAAGGTAGTGCCTAAGCGCTGGGCCTGTCCCAAGAATGGGGAAGGCCCAGCAGAGAATTTGTGCACATCACCAAAGCAACTTTTCAGTCAGCCTTTGTCAGTCTCAGGAGAGAAGTTGGCTAAGGGACTGAAAGCAGGTCTCAGAGACAGTGTGGGAAAGGTCGCTCAGCCAGATTGAGGCTATATATCTCCATGGAGAAATAGTAGATGTCAGTCTGACCCCATTTCCCAATACCAAATCACACTAGAGGTCTAGAAGAAAAAAGAATGGTCTTAAAGCTTGGTTTGATGCTTATCCTAGTGCCCAACCTGTGTGACATTCAAAGTCAAGTCACCACAACTGCTTGGCGTGAATGCCACCCTGGTTTTCCCTTAAATACATTATATCCTGACTGTCGGAGAACCATACCAGCCCATGCCAGGTATCTAAGAATGATAAAAGGAAAGAGTTGAGTTGAGTTGAGTTGTTCTTGCTTTTAGAAATAACTCTACCATGAAAATTTTGACTTTTAAAAATCTTGACACTTCTGACACTTGTTCTTTCTGGATTAAGAGATTTGTTTTAATGAGTGATAAAGATGGTGAGAGGAAAAACGAACCTTTTTCTCTACAGGGAAATCAGCCCTGAGGGTCCTCCATTACCTTCACCTCCCAGTAAAAGGGCTATTTTATTCTGTAATGTCCCATCCTGTTCAGAGAGGCCCTTGTCATAGGTTCAGTGGCTCTTAAGGCCAGAAGCTTGCATGTTCAGAATATGCCTATTATTTTTTAAAAGAAAACATTTTTTTATTGATTTCAGAGAGAGAGATAGAAACATCAATGATGAGAGAGAATCATTGATCAGCTGCCTCCTGCACACCCCACACTGCATATTGAGCCCACAACCCAGGCATGTGCCCTGACCAGGAATTGAACTGTGACCTCCTGGTTCATAGGTTGATGCTCAACCACTGAACTATGCCTACTATTTTGTGAGGTTGGGGTTTGTTGTTTTGTGTATGTGTGAGTGTGTGTAATGGGATTTGTGAAAACAAGGACTTTGCCTCCCATTTCCCTGTTCTCCAAGAGATTTGGAATTGGGTTGCATGGCTGGTTTCCTGGACATGCTTGTTGGCGAACCTATAAAGAGATGTGTCAAAACTATAGGGCTCTAGGCCTTGGGGATTTTTTTCATATCAGAGCATCATAATTCAGTTCCCTTCAACTCTGTTCTCCTTGGTGTCTATTTTATTTTATTTTATTTTATTTATTTTTACAGAGAGGAAGGGAGAGGGATAGAGAGTTAGAAATATCGATGAGAGAGAGACATCGATCAGCTGCCTCTTGCATTCCTCCCACTGGGGATGTGCCTGCAACCAAGGTACATGCCCTTGACCGGAATCGAACTTGGGACCTTTCAGTCCACAGGCCGACGCTCTATCCACTGAGCCAGACCGGTTTTGGCTATTTTATTTTTTTTAGAAATAAATTTCTGTTGTTTAAATATATATATATAAATTTTTTATTTTAGAGAAAAAAGGAAGGAAGGGGTGGGGATAGAGGGAAGGAGGGAGGGAGAGGGAGAAACATCATGATGAGAGAGAATCATTGATTGGCTCCTCCTGCACGCCCCCTACTGGGGAGGCTGCAACTAGTCATGTGCCCTGACCAGGAATCAAAATGGTGACCTCCTGGTTCTCTGAGGTCTATTTTAGAAGCGTTCTTTGTGGAAGTAGGGGAGGGGGAGCACAATAGGCCATATTTTGCTAGCTGCTGCTTGGTATTTTTGTGCTTGTTTGTAGATTTGTTGTTGTTCACCCAGAGCAAATTCACCCAAAGCCCAGTGCTCTGAGGGGCAGATTTCCATAAGGCAAGCTCTAGCATCCTACTTTAATTGGCAGCTCATTTTGTTATTGATAAGAGAGTGCTGGCGGAGAGACCACATCTAACCACCACCAACACCTTGGATTTGTCCTCAGTTTGCTTTTGCAGTCAGATGCCTCCTTGGCCTTAAGAGCACTGCAGAGGCTTGCCGACCTCAAAACCAGGCTGTGTGCCAGTCACGTGTTTACAACTAGCTCATTAGCCTTGGGGCTTGGCTTTGCCCTTTGCCACAGACATACTTGAGGATTTGGATATAGCCTGCTCCTAACATTTGGGAGAGAATTTAAAAGAACTGCTGAGTTTGACAAGTCCAACACTGAGAAAGGAACAGCATGGTTTTGATAATCTGGGTTGAATCCCATTCCTACAAACAATCCAGCAGAAATACCTGGGAGATAGTAATGATGGAATATTTAGTCCTAAAATAAAATCTCAGTATAACAGAAACTATATGGGAAATATACTTATTTTATTTGTTTGTTTGTTTGTTTATAGCTTTTGTATCAAAGGCATTTTTGTGGGGTCTTTTTAGAAAATGGGAGTATCAGACTTTTTAGAAAAGTTTTAAAATTGAGTTTTAGAGAGAGAAGAAGGAAGAAGCAGAAGAGAGAAACATTGATATGGATTGAGGACCAACCAAGTGAGCCACACCGGCCAGATTTTTTAAAATACATTTTATTGATTTTTTTTACAGAGAGGAAGGGAGAGGGATAGAGAGTTAGAAACATCGATCAGCTGCTTCCTGCACGCCCCCTACTGGAGATGTGCCCTCAACCAAGGTACATGCCCTCGATCGGAATTGAACCTGGGACCTTTCAGTCCGCAGGCCGACGCTCTATCCATTGAGCCAAACTGGTTTCGGCCCGGCCAGATTTTTTAAATGACAGTTTTTGTGTTGGGTTCATTGTCAGGTATCCATCCACCTTGGTGTACCAGAATGGTAGCATCGGCTCTGTTGAAAATATGGATGCAAGCAATTACCCACCACCACCACAGTCAGACTCCACTTCTCTACCTTCTTCCTTCTCTGAGGAGAGCTTACCTCCACCACCAGCAGAATTCAGGTAAATGTGGTGCCTTTTCCAAGGTTAAAAACTCAAGAACAAAATAAGAGTTCCAAATCCAGTCCAGGACCACTAAAATAAGTTCAGGCAAATCTGTCTAGATAATAGAAATAATTAACATGTATTAAGTGTTTATAAGG
>JAAGEH010001506.1:0-11190 GCA_011751065.1 Lasiurus cinereus | reverse complement strand
CTCGTTTGAGATAAAGTTTATCTTTTAGATACAATCAATAGGGTAAGTAATCTTGGGAGGAGCCATGTGTTTGCATTGTCCTTTAAACAAGGACATTTAAATAGTAAACATAAAGATTCCAGTGAACACCGAGGGGTCCGCATGTGCACAGACTTGTTTGGAAATGTCCAGGAATAATTAGGGGCACCACCTGTGGCACTCCCCTAGGTCAGAATTCCAATAAACAGGGTGGGCTGCTTTCAGCTCTCATCCCTTTTCTCAGAATGTCCTCCTTACAAACTTTCCAACCAAGTACGATGCTTCCCCACATCTCCCCATTTTTGTTTTGCTGGGTATAGAAAATAGAGGTCTGTGGTGAACTTCTTGCTTGCTAATGTTATGTTCTATGAAGCATGTTCACTGCTTGAGTTCTGATTTTACACATTATAAGAAAAACAAAAAGAATTATGATATGCTCGCTTTGGCAGCACATATACTAAAATTGGAATGATACAGAGAAGATTAGCATGGCTCCTGCACAATGATGATACACAAATTCATGAAGATTTCCATATTTTTAATCTTAGAGGAAGCCATAGGCACCAAAGTAGCAGACATTTGTCGTAGCAATATCTCTACCGATACAGCTCCTAGGGAAATGGAAACTAGGAGAAAAATAACCAATGGGACTACATCAAAATAAAAAGCTGCACAGCAAAAGAAACTATCAACAAAACAACAAGAAAGCCCACTGCATGGGAGAACATATTTGCCAATGTTATCTCCAATAAGGATTTAATTTCCAAAATTTACAGGGAATTCTACAACTTAACAAAAGGAAGACAAAGAACCCAATTAAAAAAAAAATGGGCAAAGGACCTAAATAGACTGTTTTTGAAAGAGGACATTCAGAAATCCAAGAGACATATGAAAACATGTTCAAAGTCACTAAGCATCCGAGAGATACAAATCAAAACTACAATGAGGTACCATCTCACATCTGTCAGAATGGCTATCTATCATCAACAAATGACAAGTGCTGGAGAGGATGTGGAGGAAAAGAAACCCTCCTTAACTGCAGACTGGTGCAGCCACTGTAGAAAACACTATGGCATTTCCTCAAAAAAACTAAAAATGGAACTGCCCTTTGACCTAATAATCCCACTTCTAGGAATATATCCCTCCCCCCCCCAAAAAAAAAATAGTAATCAGAAAGGATATATGCACTCCTATGTTCATAGCATTAGAATTTTCAATAGCTAAGATTTGGAAATAGCCTAAATGCCCATTAGCAGGCGAGTGAATTAGAAAACTGTGGTACATATACACAATGGAATACTATGCTGCCATAAAAATAAAGGAATTCTTACCATTTGCAGCAGCATGGATGGAACTGAAGAGCATTATGCTAAGTGAAATGAGTCAGTCAGTGGAAGAAAAATACCACATGATCTCACTCATTTGTGGAATATAAAGAACATTATAAACTGCTGAACACAAATAGATACAAAGGCAAAGAAGCGTCAAACAGACTGTCAAACTATAGTGGGAAGGCTGGGAAAGATTGGGAGAGGAGTTAAGAGATCAACCGAAGGACTTGTATACATGCATATAAGCATAACCAATGGACGCAAGACACTAGAGGAGGGGGGTGCAGTGAGGGCATGTGCAGGGGCAGGGAGGTGGGGAGGCCGGGGAAAGGTCAATGGAGAAAGGAGACATATGTACTACTATTTGTAATACTATAAACAATTTTAAGAAAAGAAAAGAAAAGGAATTACAATGATGGGAATAGTTAGTCCCCTCAAGTGCCAATTGATTCCAGGAAACCATGTGATGGGGTCTATCCAGTTTCAGTGCTTCTTTACTGCATTCCAAGCAGTAGTCTGCTATATGTGCTCATTAATAGCAAGTGTGGAGTCTTTGATTTGTTTTGTAGAACAGTCACATCTTCAGTAAGATTGTCACAAAATACTCCTCACAAACGCTTCTTAACCTCAACCCACTGATGGTGACTACTGGTCCATTTTAAAGGGGTGACACACATGTGCTTATGTTCCTAGTAGCAATGAAGCATTTGTCTGTATCCTAAGGCATCCTGTCTTCCCCCCAAACATTCTATGACTGCTTCTACAGCCTGTAACCTAGCCAAAACTTTTGATCTATGTGCTGTTGCATATTAAATTCCTTAGTTACCTTCTTGGCCATCCTGTCTACAAACGTGGCAGTCTGCACAGACTCAGAAAAGGCCACCATGGCGAGGCTACAATGGCAGTAAAAATAACAATAGCCGAGATGATGGCTGTAATGAGCATCCCCAAAAATCTTTTAGGCCGCAAATGACTTACTGCTCTTTCTAAAATTTCAATTCCTTGCCCTTCCCTTGTGAGGTTAACAGATCTTAAGACCTCAGCCTGTCTACTCAATATTGTAATGGTGTTTATGCTCAGTGAGATGACAATTTGATTGGTAATACGGGATGTATAGAAGGCCCCTTTGCCTACCACCTGTTTTGAAATGAATTATTATAAGTAATTTGTAAGCCAGGGCCCATGAGAAATACATAAGGATGTGTGATATACACCAAGCTACTATCCGAACAATGTTTTGAACAAGGTCATAGTATAATTACTGGGTTTGTGTTGATAATCCCTGTGCCATAAGTTCAGTGGACGGAAACATGTCCTAATCTCCATAAAGTTTTCTGAACCGGAAAATCTTGTTGTTGAGGGCGAGGGGAGCCAAATCCTGCTTCTGTCCATGCAAAGGCTGTCCTGGCTGACCCCACAAAAGTGCCACTGGAGGCACGGTGGGCTAAATAGTATGCAGGTGGCCTTGTAATGGTCTCCCAGGTAACCGTGAGCCCATTCCCCTTGGCAGACTCCCAATGGAAGGCCTCTGGGGAGGGATCCCACTTCTCATTTTGCTGACATGGAGGCAGGGGTGGAGCTGTAGCACAGGTATACTTGCCCTTGGCTGGACTTCCTGCCGAGAGAAAGATAAACAGGCCCTCACTCGTCCTTTCTTGGGGACAGTGTGTAACCAGATCTGATTAGAGCCTTTAAACAACACTGGGCTGTAGAGGATGTAGTAACACAAAGGGTAACAGGTTAGAGAGGAAGGTAGTGTTAGGGGGCCCTGGAGTCCAATGTTTCCCATTTTCAAGACTGCCTACAGATGGCGAGTCCACACCTCCAAGAAGGAGGTCAAATTGTTAGAGACAGGGAAAGGGGTGTCTCCCTAAGTGAGGGAGGTCTATAACATGGGCTAGCTGATGTTAAAGCCAAATCAGAATACCAAACCATACCCCCAAGAGTTGAGGTGAATCAGAGAAGTCATAGCAAGAAAGAGGTTATCTGGCGTGTGTGGAGTGAGAGGACGCTCCAGCAGTTGCTCAGCCTCTGCCATTAGCTTCTTCATCACTCCCCAGGTTATTCTGTCTGGATCCGGGGAAGGTGCCTCGTTTGGGGCTGTGGAGTCTCCAGGCCCAGATTCTTCATTTCTGGGAGGGGATTCGTCCCTGGCCATGCCATGGCAGGGCATAATCCTGCGAGCTGGAATCCACAGCGGCCCTGTGGGGGTAGAAGCACACGCATTTCTCTCCCCCTTGTTAGTAATAATTCATTGGGTCCCTCCCGGTTATTAGTGTTCACATGTCGCCATAAGACTTGGGGTTTCTGAGATGGAGTTAATGAGGTAAAGTGCCATTCTACAGAGCATGAAAAGTATTATTCAGATTAAAAAAATTAAGGGTAAAGAGTGCTTCAGAAAGTAGTATAGCAGGGACATTGAGTCCCATATTCCCCCTTTCTTGTTTTACTAGCATACTCTTCAGGGTAGCATGGACACATTCAACGATGGCCTGCCCTTATGGATTGTAAGGGATTCCCATGTTAGGCTGCATGGACCAAGTTCTGCAAAAGGTGGCAAAGCCATGGCTGCTCTAAGCAGGCCAATTTTCAGATTTTATCTCGGTTGGAATTCCTAAAAAGGCAAATGTAAGTAGCAGATGTTTATTCGCATGGTGTGTGGATTCGCCAGGAAGAGCATGGGCAGAAATCATACCAGAAAAAAGTGTCTCCAGTTACATGTCCATACGGGAGTTTCCCAAAAGAGCCAATGTGAGTGACATCTGTTGGCCAGAGGTCATTGGCCCTCAGGTCTCTGGGATGAACTCCCACGGATGAGGATGAGGGACATGTCCTTTGACAATCAGGAATTGTGAAATGACTTGCTGAGCTGCTCTCTGGGTCAGGTGAAATTCTCTGTGGAGCTGCCTCTGATTTAGGTGGAACAGTTGTTGGGACCAACGGGCTTTTAGGAATGCAGCGGTCATCACTAGGCGGTCTACTTGATCGTTGGCTTGTACCAGTGGTCCAGGAAGGGCACTGTGGGACCTGATATGAAACATAAAGAGAGGATGTAACTGGCCATCTGGTAGGGCCTGGAGGCAAAGGAACTGTGCTAGGAAGGGTGCATCTAGTGCAGGCTTGAGGAGTGAAGTTTCTAGGTTTTGTAAGATATAAGCGCAACAGGCAGAATCACTAACAACGTTCAGGGCTTGCAAGGGAAATGTTTCTAGGGCGGCTAGGATCAGCGCTTCAATTTCGTTCACTGAGCCAAACTAACCCCCTCCCCTGGCTCCTCTGTTGAATGGTTGAATGGCACCATTAGATGGGCAATGGATGGCTGTTTACCGGCTTTTCCTGGGCCATCTGTGAGCACAGTGAGTATTCCTGGGATAGGGATATGTACAATCTTAGTGGGGCAGAGGAACTTGGTGTGGGACAAAAATGTAATGTCTTATCTGTGGGAGAGAATGCTCCACCTGTCCTGGGAAGTCAGCTAGAGCAATTTGCCAGTCAGTGGAGGTTGATGGGGTCTCAAACTGAGTTTTAGTTAATGGAAGGCGAATGCTATCCAGATCACGTCCTACGAGTTTTTTGTACAGCACTGCCTCCCACCAAGGATTAAAGAGCAAATCAATGAGAGGTAAGGGGAAAATGTTTTGGAGGGAATATGAGAGCAAAACAGCCATTCAATACATCCCAGCTCAGGTACCACTTGTCCTATAAGTCCCATAGGTGAGTGCCTGGTGGAAATAACATTAGTTGAAGAGAACACTGGGGAGAGATTCTATGCAAATATCATGTGTTGAGCACATCATTCACCAAGGGGAGTTCTTTTATCCCTTCTGGGGACAGCTATCCAGGGGAATTTAAGGCTGGATCCCCTTTTAGGATGTTCAACAGGTTTTATAAGTTCTCTTTGGGGATACCTAGAGCTGATGGTATCCAATTTCTATCTCCTAGTGACTTTTGAAAGTCATTTAGGGTTTTTAGTTCCCTGTGATCAAAGGTAACTTTTGGGGATCTGTTGGTTCTTTCAGTGAAGACATATCCTAGATTATTGCATAGTTTTGTCATCTGTACCTTCGCAGGGGCTACTAAAAGGCCTCTCACGGCAGCTTCCTTTTGCCCTGAAGAGTACATTCACGATAACAGGTCCTTATCAGGAGCTGTGAGGAGCGTCATCCATGTTGGCACAAGTGCCCGATGTACGTGGTGCCGGCACAGAGTTAGGCTGGTTAGCATTCCCTGTGGGAGGACTTTCCAGCAATATCCCTGGGCGGGCTCTTCATTGTCAATTGAAGGGAGAGTTCAAGAAAAATTTCTCCTGATCTTGGAGAGCTAAAGGGATGCTATAGAAGCAATCCTTTAAATCTACGATAATAACGGGCCTGTTTTGTGGGATCACGGCTGGGGGTGAACATCCAGGTGGGAGAGTACCCATGGGTTGAATATTGGCATTAATGGTCCTTGTAAGAGTCTCTATTTGTTAGATTTTTTTTGGGGGGGGTAGGGATTATGAAAAGAGGAGAATTCCAGAGGCTGTTGGAGGATCTATGTGTCCTAAACCCAATTGTTCTTTTACTAATAGATGGGCTTGTTGTAACTTTTCTCCTTTTAAGGCCACTGCTGTACTCAAAATAGGGGTCTGGCTTAACCAAATCAAGGGTAGGGAAGTTACACAGTGGCCACTCCTAAAAGGGCGTCTGTAACGTTAACCCCCACTGGGAAAGGAGCTCATGTCCCGACAAATGGACTGGAATCTGTAACATTAGGGGCCGCTTATGGTCATTTGCCCACCTGGCTCTTTACAGCTTATGCGCTGAGAGTGGTTGTAATGTCTGGGACACTTGTTCTATTCCCACTATCCTCTGACCTTGCTTCACCGTGGGCCATGATGAGGGCTAATCGAGATGACTGAGTATAGTGCAATCAGCTCCAGGAGCTATGAATCCGGTGAATCTTTTTCTTTGGATTTCTATTTCTATCGCCCGTGCGGAGGGACTGATTCCAATTAACCCCTAGCTCTCCAGTTCTACAACCCCCCCCTACATTTCTCTCCTTCTCTAGAGTGTTCTGGACCCAATATGGTAGCAAAAAGAGTTGCAGGATCTTAGTTTGCGAGGGGAAAATATGCAACCCCTGCATGTCATGAGCACCTGGATTTCTCCCTGGTAATCACTATCAACGACTCTGATATTACAGTGATTCCTTTTGAGTTAAGACTGGAGGGCCCCAAATTAATGCCTACTATGCCCAGTGGCAGTGGCCCCCAAGTCCTCATAGGGAACCTTGTAGGGTTGTCCCCTTCCTTTAGAATCATTTCTGTTGGAGTAAGTCCAGTCCTGCACTCCCAGTGCTAGATGCTCAGAGGGAGCAGACAGTGGATTTCCCATCTGCCCTAGGAAGGCCATCTGTGCCTTGGTTTGTTTGTTTTTTTTAATTAAATCTTTATTATTCAGATTATTACATTTGTTTCTCTTTTTTCCCCTCCATAGCTCCCCTCCACCTGGCTCCCACCCCTCCCTCTACCCTTAACTCCCTCCCGTTAACCTCATCCATAGGTGTATGATTTTTGTCCAGTCTCTCCCTGTACACCCCTCACCCCTTTCCCCCTGAGAATTATCAGTCCACTCCCTTTCTGTGCTCCTGATTCTATTATATTCACCAGTTTATTCTGTTCATCAGATTTTTAATTCACTTAATTTTTAGATCCACTTGTTGATAGATATGTATTTCTTCTTCATAATTTTTTGTCTTTTACCTTTTTTCTTCTTCCTCTTCTTAAAGAGTATCTTTCAGCATTTCATATAATACTGGTTTGGAGTTGATGAACTCCTTTAGCTTTTTCTTATCTGTGAAGCTCTTTATCTGCCCTTCAATTCTGAATGATAGCTTTGCTGGATAGAGTATTCTTGGTTGTAGGTTCTTGCTGTTCATCACATTGAATATTTCTTGCCCCTCCCATCTGGCCTGCATCATTTCTGTTGAGAAATCAGCTGACAGTCATATGGATGCTCCCTTGTAAGTAATGAACTGTTTTTCTCTTGCTGTTTTTAATATTCTCTCTTTGTCTTTTGCTCTCGGTATTTTAATTATGATGTGTCTTGGTGTAGTCCTGTTTGGATTCCTTTTATATGGGGTTCTGTGTGCTTCCTGGACTTGTAAGTCTATTTCTTTCACCAGATGTGGAAAGTTTTCAGTCATTATTTTTTTAAATAGGTTTTCAGTATCTTGCTCTCTCTCTTCTTCTGGCACCCCCACAATTCTGATATTGGTACGCTTGAAGCTGTCCCAGAGGCTCCTTACATTATCTTCACATTTTTGAATTCTTTTCTCTTCTTTCTTTTCCAGTTGAGTGTTTTCTGATTCTTTATATTTCAAATTTTTGACTTGATTCTTGCCTTCCTCTAGTCTGCTGTTAGGTCTCTGTATAATATGTTTTATTTCAGTCAGTGTATGTTTAATTTCTAGTTGGTCCTTTTTCATCTCTAGTTGGATCTTTTCCATCTCTAGTTGGTCCTTTTTCATCTCTAGTTGGTCCTTTTTAATCTCCTCTTGGGTCTCACTAACTTTATTAAACTTTTCTAGGATATTCTTGAAAAACCTTATAAGTGTGGTTTTGAACTCTACATCCAGTTGTTTGTTTTCCTCCATTTCTTTTGTTTGTGATCCCTTCTCTTGTCTCAGCATTTTCACTATGCTGGGAGAACTTCTGTGTTGGATTCAGCCTTATGATACCAGACTTGAAAAACTGCAAAAGCCTCTCTGTTGAGCTTGGGATGGGTGGAGTCTCAGGGCTTAAGGGACCGCCTTGCCTTCCAGTCTGCCCCGCCCTCCACAGCCCCTGAGTCTCACGTGACTGGGTAATCGCTGGAGCAGTTCCTGTGCGCGCACTCGCTCTCTCACAGTGCCTCTAGACTGCTGCCCCTCTGGCTCCCCTGAGCTTCGGGACCACAGGAGTCTGGGTCCTCAGGGTTTTGCCCAAAACTGGGGTTTAGTGGAGTTAGAAGTGGCACAGTTGGGAGGGTCTGTCTCCCGCCCACTTGTGAAAGCCAGTGGCACAATCAGCAATCTGTCCTCTACATGCAGTGCCGTGCATGCCACCGGACTTTTGATCTTTGCGACTCCCCTAAATTTCCGTGCACTTCTCCCCCTTCACAGTCCAAACTCCCCCCGTATGAGTTTTGGCTGGACCTGGGGTTTAGTGTCATAGGATAAGGAGTTCAATGCCTTTGAGAGTCTCCGTCTCCCTCCTGCCAAAGAAAGCCAGCCAGGTTCTCTGGCACCTGCTCTCTCCACGTGCACATCTTCATACCTCAGCTTTTTACAGCTCCTCTGGGTCTCTGTGAGCCCCTCTCTTTCCTTCTAGTTGTAGAATTTCCACTCCGCCAGCTTTCCTGTGGTTCTGGATGATGTCCATTCTGTCTTTTAGTTGTATTGAAATGGTTGTGCAAGGCAGCAGTGTAGGTGTTTACCTATGCCGCCATCTTGGATTCTCTGTGCCCTGGTTTCTTGCAGAGCCTCACACTGGCCCCACTGGGCGTTTCCCTGCAGTGGTGGTAAAAAATTGTCATGTTGTCAAATTTTGATTTGCATTGGTTGGCCCTTATGACAACAGGGACAAGTATATGGGGGCTGAGAATTCTCAGAACGGGAGGTTGCTATTTTAGCTTTGCAATCCTTTTTAAAATATCCCATTATCTCATGTTGATAGCATTTAGAATCTGTTTGGCCTTTATTCCCTGCCTGGCGAACCATGGCCAACATTTGAGTCTGGTAGGTTTCTGTTCCTACTATCAGACAAGCCCTGGAAAATTCCCCCACTGTGGTGGTGTTTCCCCTGATGGGCTGCATAGCTTTTTGTCAATCAACATTGGCGTTCTGATATGCCAGTTGCAACAAGAGAATATCTGTAGCCTTACTATGATTGCGAATGGATTGAGGTAAGGCGATTTACAAAGTCAACGTAAGATTCCTGGTGTACATTAACAAACAAGCCTTGCTGAATTCAGCCTTCCAGACTACGCTTCCAGGCCAGCTGTGCACAGAAGCTTGGGTAAGTACTTGAGGGTGCAGATTCAATTGTTGTTGTACATTAACATATGGTCCCTGCCCCTGCAGCTTTGGGGCTGTCATTAGATTGTTTTGGTTAGCCTGCTGTTCACAGATCTCATCATATCCTGCTCTCCATAATAGATATTGACTGGCGTCTAAAGTCGTTTTAGCCAAAATCTGCCAGTCCCATGGCCTCAGATGGTAATATTCTGACAAGGTATTAAAGAGTTCTTTTGTAAACATACTATTAGCCCCATTTTCTCTAACACTTTTTTTTATTTCTTTAAAAGTATTAAAGGAGAGCGGTTCATGTATCCAGTTACCTTGCTGATCTTGCATAACTGGGCAAGCCAAAAGCTCTCCTTGTAGCATAACTTGCCTGACACCTGATCCCATAACCAAGGATCTAGTTGATTAGCCTTTCCACACTTGAGGTGGAGGATCAGAGAATCGAGGGCCTTAGGTATATTACAGACTCTACAGGCTTTACTTCAGGACGAGGAGGAGATGGTAAATCCTCATGGTGTTCTATAGGCATTTGATCCTCAATATGAAGTGGGCATAGTGCAGTTCAAACAAGAGCCCATGTAATTAAAGAAGGCACTTGTTTTCCCTAGGCTTGATTTCTCTTTAAATTCCTACCTTCTTGTTCCTAGAGATCAAGGTCTAATGTTTCAGCATCAGGGAACCAAGGATTATGTAAGTTATGAGAGTCTGCAAAAGGCCCTTTAATTGTTTCTTGGTAACGGAGGGACCATTCACCTTTAACAACTGTTTAAACACTGTTATATATTGTCGTTGTTTTATGGACAACTTCTGTCCCATTGTGGAACCTTAACTGAAAAATGTACCTTGGAACTTGGAAATTCCAAGTGAGCTCCAATGACTTACTGTGCAATTACTTTCATTTCTTTCTTCTTACTTTACCAGGTTTCCACCATGTCTCCTCACATGGGGCACCGCCTTGCCGGGGCTGACCAGCAGACCCTGATGGTCGGATGAATGATTACAGCAATACAAGGTTTGCTGTAAAAGAGAGGGCTAAGGGACTACCTGGCTAAAGGAACTAGACAGCCTCAATCATCGCCTGCCTCTTCAGGATTTCATTGTCACAGCAGTTTGAGATAAAGCTTATAATTTAGATACAATCAATAGGGTAAGTAATCTTGGAAGGACAAATGTGTTTTGCAGTGTCCTTTAAGCAAGGACTCCTAAAAATTAAGCATAAAGATTCTGGTAAACACGCGGGGGTGCACAGACTTGTTTATAAAGGTCAAGGAATAATTAGGGGCACTGCCTTTGGCACTCCCCTAAGTTGGAGATGGGATAAACAAGGTGGGCTGCCATCAGCACACATCCCTTTTCTCAAATATTCTCCTTACAAACTGTCCAACCAAGTCCCCAGCTTCCCAGCAAGAGTGGGACAGGAAGGAAATTGACAAGGTCCACACCCAGAGAATGGTCTGGGAGGTGGGGAGTTGTGAGCAGGGGAGGGGAGGGGCAAAAGGACCAGTGGAGTCTTTGGCAGCGAAGGTGCTTGTGGGGGGACAGCAGGAGCCATAGAGGGGGATCTATTGACCCCTCATCGGGGGACTGCAGGACCTGAGGGCAATGAAGAATTTTGGGCACACACAAGGGTCCTGACCCCAGTGCCATGCACAGGAAGTTTCATAGACAATAGTCAGGATTCCAGGAGAAGTTGGAAAACTAAGATAACAGACAGGAAGGAATTAGGGGGCATATGAGGATCCAAGAGTGTGGGTGAAGGGTCTATCAGGATGGTGGCCCTCCACTTAGAAGAAGC
>JAAGEH010000029.1:24199577-24244411 GCA_011751065.1 Lasiurus cinereus | reverse complement strand
CTCATACCATCTGGCAATAATTACAACTTTACTTCTTTATTTCTGATCTGGGTGCCTTTTATCTCTTTGTCTTGCCTCATTGCTCTATACAGAATTTGAAGTACTATCCTATACAATAAAGAGGAAATATGCAAATTGACTGTCACTCTGCCATAAAGATGTCGGACAGCAGAGGTGAGGGGGCGTTTCCATAACACAAGATGGTTGCATCCACAGAGAGGCCGAGTTCCCATAACAAACTTTAACAAGCAATCGGCAGGGACATGAGGCTGCACACCCCAGACCCCCTGGGGCTTTACAGGGGACCTCAGGTCAAGCCCTCCCTCCCAGCAGGGCTTGAAGGGGGACCTTAGTCTGCCCTCCCTGCCCTGGCACTTGGGCATGGTTCTGAGGTTGTGCCCACCCCTGTGGGGCTTGACAGGGTACCTCAGACCATGCCCCCAGCCCAGTGGGGCTTGAGAGGGGACCTGAGGCTGCACCACCCTCCAGCGGGGTTTGACAGGGCTCCTGAGACTGTGCCCCGCTTCTGGCGCCATGCCGGGGGACCTGAGGCTATTCACTTCACTCAGTGGGGCTTGACAGAGGACCTCAAGGCGCAACTGCTGCCCCAATGCCAGGCCAGAGGACCTCAGGCCAAGCCCCCCGCCCATGCCAGGTTGGGGACCTCAGGCCATATTTCCCACCAAGCAGGAGTTGACAGTGGACCTCAGGCCATGCCACCCACCCTGGTGCCAAGCCAGGGGACCTTAGGCTACACCCCCCACCAGGTGAGGTTTGACTGGAGTCATCAGGTCATGCCCCAGGCAGAGGGGCAGGGATCTGTGGTGGTGCCCTCCCCCCTGCTCCTGTGGGGCTTGACGGGAACTCAGGCCATGCACTCCACCCTGGTGCTAGGCCAGGGGACCTCAGGCTCCACCCCTACCCAGCAGGGCTTGATGGGGACCCCAGGCTATGCCACTGGCCCTGGCACCAAGCCGGGGGCCCTCAGACCATGCTTCCCACCCAGCAGGGCTGGACAGGGAACCTCAGGTTATGCACTCCACCTGGCATGCCCCCCACCCCAGCACTGGGCCAAGGGACCTGAGGCTGCTCCCCCTGTCTGGTGGGGCTTCTCAGGGGACCTCAGAGCGGCCCCTTGCCCAGGCACCAGGCCTTAGGACCTCAGGCCATGCACCCCACACAGGCACCAAGCCAGGGGACCTCAGGGTGCACCCCCGCCCTGACACCTGGGCTGAGATCTGAGGCTTTGCCTGCAACCCCCTGCTCCCATGGAGCTTGAAAGGGGACCTCAGACTATGCCCCCTCCCTGGCTCCAGACCAGGGAACTTCAGGACGCACCTCCCATCCAGCAGGGCTTGACAGGGGACTTCAGGCTGCGTTCCCCCCCCAGGCATTAGGGCAAGGATTTGAGACAGTGCCCACCCCCCATTCACCTGTGGGGCTTCACAGGGCACCTCAGGTCATGTGCCCCACCCTGGTGCTGGGCTGGGAGACCTGAGGCTGTGCTCTTCACCTGGTGGGGCTTCACAAGGGACCTCCAGGCATGCCCCCAGCCCTGGCGCCAGGCCAGGGGACCTCAGGTTGATCCCCCACCCTGGCACCTGGGCAGGGATCTAAGGCTGCATCCTTCCCTCCCTGCCCCCCTGCCCTCTTGTGGCTTGAAAGGGGCTCAGGCCATGCCCCCCACCCTGATGCCAGGCCAGGGGACCTCAGGCTGTACCCCCACCCAGCAGGGCTTGACAGGGGACCTGAGGCTGTGCACCTTCATGGCACCAGGCCTTGGGACCTGAGGCTGCACCTCTCACTCAGTGGAGCTTGACAGGGGACCTGAAGGCACACTCGCTGCCCTAATTCCAGGCTGGGGTACTTCAGGCTATTCCTCCCACCTAGCAGGGATTGACAGGGGACCTCAGGCCATACTACATGCCCTTGTGTCAAGCTGGGGGCCCTCAGACCATGCCCCCCACCCAACAGGGCTTGACAGGGGACCTCAGCTTGACAGGAGACCATCCAGGGGGGCTGGATGGAGGACCTCAAGGTGTGCCCTACCTCCTCACTGCTGGCCTGGGGACCCTCAGGCTGCTTCCCCACCCAGTGGGGCTTGATGGAGGACCTAAAGCTGCACCACTCCCCTCCCAGTGCCAGGCTGAGAGACCTGATAGTGCATCCTCTGCCTGGCAGGGCTTGACAGGGTACCACTAGGCACATCATCTGCCCTAATGCCAGGCCAGGGAACCTCAGGCTATGTCCCCCACCCGGGCATTGGGGCAGGGATATGAGGCTATGCCCATCCCTCCTACCCAGGCAGGGCTTGACAGGGAACCTCAAGCTATACCCCCCACCTGGCTGGGCTTGAAAGAGTACCTCAGGCTGTGCCCCCTCGCCCTAGCACCAGGCCAGAGGACCTGAATCTGCACCCCTGCACTGTGGGGCTTGACAAGAGACCTCAGGCTAAGCCCCCGACCTGGCATGGCTTGACAGGGGACCTCAGGCAGTGTCCCCCACCTGGTGGGGCTTGACAGAGGATCTCAAGATCTGCCCCTCCAGTGCTGGGCCAGATGACCTTAGGCTGCTTGCCTCACCCCGGCTAGGGTGACCTCATGCAGTTCTCCCCACACAGCGGGGCTTGTTGGGGGACCTGAGGCTGTGCCCTCTGCCTTGTGGCACTTGACAGGTGACCTCAAGGTATGCCCACTGCCCAGCAGGACTTGACAGGGGACGTCAGGCCATGCCCTCTGCCCTGGCACTGAGCCAGGGGACCTGAGGCTATGCCTCTCGCCAGGCAAGACTTGACAAGGGTGTGACCAGCCAGGTCTGGATCTAGCCCAATGCGGGTGTGAGAAGCCATCTCTCAGACTTGCATGTGGGTGGGCGGAGACTTGATCTGGGTCCTGTGGTGCGCACCAGACTCTGACAGAAGGAAGATTTTCATATAGATTTTACTAATTTTCTTTCATCTCTGACACTTCTATTATAGAGAAAGGGCAAATAGCAATAATAAAATATTTCCTCTAATTAATTCCCTTTTAGTGTGCACAAATTTCATGCACTTGTCTACTAGTATTGAATAAGAGTGATGTGAGTGGGAATTCTAATCTTGTTCTTGATTTTAGAGAAAAAGCTTTGTAATTTTTGTCATTGAGTATGATGCTAGCTGTGGGTTTGTCATATATGGCCTTTATCACATTGCAGTATTTTCCTTCTATACCCAGCAGATGAGGTTTTTTTTTTTTTTCTCATCAATTAAGGGTGTTGTATTTTTTAGAAAGTTTTTCCTGCATCTACTGATGTGATTGCATGATTTTTTTTGTCATTCATCATATTAATGTGATGGATATTTATTGATAGTGTGGTGTAAATGTAATGATACTCATAATTTTAACCATTTTTGCATCCCAGGGATAAATCCCATTTAGCCATGGTATATAAACCTTTTAATGAGTTCATTAGTTCAGTTTTCTAATATTTTCTTGAGAATCTTTGCATCTCTGTTTATCAGGGATATTGGTCTATAGCTTTCTTTGGTTGTAGTATCCTTTTCTGGTTTTGGCATCAGGGCAATGCTCCCTTTCAAAGAGAATTTGAACGTATTTCCTCCTCTTCAGTTTTTTGGAACACTTGAGAAAGTTTGGCATTAATTTTTCTTTAAATGTTTGGTAAAATTCACCAGTGAAACTATCTATTTCTATTGTCCAATTTGTATACTTTTATTTATTTATTTTTTCTTTTCTGATTGTTGTGGCTAGGACTTCCAGTCTTATGTTGAATAAGAGTGGTGAAAGCAGACATCCCTGTCTTATTTCCTTTCTTAGGGGAAACACTTTTAGTTGTTGCTCATTTACTATGATGTTAGCTGTAGGTTTTACATACTTTGAGGCTGTTCCTTCCATTCCCAGTTTGTTGAAAGCTTTTATCATAAATGAATGGTGAATTTTCTTGGAAGCTTTTACTGCAACTATTGATATGATCATGTGATTTTTGTCTTTCATCTTGCTTATGTGATGTATCACATTCATTGATTTGTGAATATTGTACCAACCCAATATCCCAGGATAAATCTCATTTGATCATGGTGTATAGTATTTTTAATGTATTTCTAGATCTTATTTCCTAATATTCTGTTTAGGATTTTATCACCTATGTTCACCAGGAATACTGGCCTGTAATTTTCTTTTCTTTTTTTCGTAGTGTTTATATCTGGTTTGAGAATTAGGATAATGCTGACATAAAAAGAGCATGGAAGTTTCATTCCTCCTTTTACACTTTTTTGGAATAGTTTGAGCATAATAGGTGTTAGTCATTCTTCGAAAGTTTGGTAAAATTCACCAGTGAATCTTTCTAGTCCAGGACTTCTGTTTGCTGAAAAAAAATTTTTTTAAATTACTGCTTCAATTTAATTAGTTGTTATCAGTCTATTCAGGTTGTCTGATCCTTCCTGATTCAGATTAACAACTATTTAACAATGGGCAACAACTATTAAACATGCTATTTAACCTTCATGTGTTTTAATGTTTGAGTTTTTAAAATTATAGTTGATTTCTGATTTTTTTAAATTTTAAGACTCATTATGAGTTCTAACATGTGATTTTTAAGAATGTTCCATGTTCAAAAGAAAAAAAAACACAAGAACAACAACACATGCATGAAATTTTCTGCCTGCCCCTAAGAGGTCTATTGGGTGAAGTAGAAAAAATTGCAGTGGTGTTTGATCAATACTTTAGAAATAATATGACAATACTAGAGGCCCAGTGCATAAAATCTGTGCTCAGGTAGGGTCCCCAGGCCTGGCCAGCGATTAGGGCCAATAGGGCCTTCCAGCTGCCTGCCAGGACCTTTCAGCACACATCATAGCTAGCAATCAAACTCCTGGTCTCAAGGTCTAAGTCTGGAGCAGACACTTTGCATATTATCCTTTTATATATAGAGATGCTGTAGGAGCACACAGATCCATGCTAGGAAGATGGGAGATTCTTCCCTGAAGGGGCTTTGTTTAAGATGTGGGATAGGAATTACATGGACTGGGACACAGAGAAATTGGGTAGAAATAAACAGTAGTAAATGCAGAGAGTTGTGAAATACTATTATGTGTGCAGAGTACAATGCCATGAGTATGATTGTGGTATGGGCTGTAAGAATTGCAAATAAATATGAAGAACAAAGTGGAAGCTAGGATGCAAAATTAAATAAGGCAGATTTTGTGATTTCTCTCATAAGCAACAAGGCTTCCTAAGGTCTTCCAGAAGGGTAAATATGCAATTGTATTTGTAATTTTGTGATAATTGGGGAAAACAAAATGTATATCCCACAGTTGTGGCATCTGAGATCATGAGCCCAGCAGATTAAGTGTCTGGTGAGCCCCTGCTTTTTGCTTCATAGAAGGCAACCTTTCCTCTAACTCCACATGGTTAGAGGGGTAGAGAGTGCTCTGGGGTCTCTTTAATAAGGGCACTGATCTCAAACATGAAGGCCCTGCCATCATGACCTAATCACCTCCCAAAGGTCCTGCCTCCTAACATTATTACTTTGGGAATTAAATTTCAACAGATGAGTGCTGGGGGACACATATGTTCAGTCTATATTACTGGGGTGTAAGGAATATGGTCAGATATCAAGAGGGATCACAGCTATAAAACATCTTCATCATTGCAGGAAAGGTCTATCAGGCAGTACTGAATAAAGTTGATTTTTGTTACAATGAAAAAAATAAAAATGATCAGATATTAAGAGTAGGAGATCCTTACTACAACTGGACTCTTGAGAACAAAGGACAAAGCCTAGTCTAAAAGTCTCAGAAGAGCCTGTCTGTAGTTTGGTCAAGGAGGGTGTCTGTCATATTCCATAACACATACTTGCTCATGCACAGCCCTCTTGTGTTTTCTTGCATCATCGAAGACAGCCACAATTTTACATTATATAGCAACAGAACACTTACTTCCAGTCATCAACTAACTGCCAAAGTGCCAATGTGACTTTATTTTTAGTCCATTTATACCCTTGTACCAACCTTGTTTATTTTACTAATGTCAGAGATCCTATTTGCCTTGTGTTCTAAGTAAGAAGAGTTAAATAATGTATAAAAATCACATGTCTACCTAGAATTTAATTTATAAACAGAAACAATGTCTATCTACTGTTTTTTCATTGCAGAAGAAATTACCTTTAACACACATTTTTCATTTTGAGATGAAATATTTTTTATTACAAGGTATGCATAACATGTTTTAAAACACAGAAAAATACATGATATCACATTTTCTAAAGTACTAGAATTCATTCAACTACAATTTTCAAAGCAACATTTTCTGCCAGAAACCAATAATTATCTCATTAATAGAAAGTGGAGGAGGAACCTGGAAAGCTGATCAAACCTTGAAGCTCTGGAAGGTCAAAGCCAGCCACTCCCTATCTAATTGAGACAATGAACTTCCCCATCAAATAATTACAGTGGTACCTCGAGATACGAGTTTAATTCTTGCTGTAACCTTGCTCATATATCAAGTTGCTCGTATCTCAAAGCAAATTTCCCCATTGAAATCAATTAAAATGCTGTTAATCTGTTCCAGCCCGCAAAATGCCACCACAGTTGTTGTTACTTATTTTTGAATAAGAAAAATGTATTTATAAATGACAAATATTGTATAAAAACATAATAAAAGAGAATGTAAAGGAATAAACTGGTTTTATAAAGTGTATTTACCTACTCGTTACACTCTTAATGCTACACTTTATCCCTAAACTGAATGTAACTTAACTAATCTTCACTGAACTTAATTGCTACTGGTCTTTGCATTTTTGGCCGATTTCAAAAAAAAAAAAAAAAGTGTCCAAAGAGGTTTCCTCCCTTTCAGAATGTTTCTGAAATGGGTGAGGCAAGTTTCATTGAACAGCTCTGATGCACAACCAGTAGCAACTTTTTCGGGTGTTTCTTTTTTACGAAGTGTGACACCCTCTCTCACCTTCCTAAGATCTCCTTTATCTCACTTATAGAGATCTCCTCCACCTCTGGCTCCTCCTCGAAACCAATTTCTTGGAGAACCTCCGCATGTTGCTGAGACTGCAACTCTTGTAACTCCTCCGCGGTGAGTTCCAGAGAGTGCTCCTCGACAAGCTCATTCACGTCTCTCTCATCCACCTCCAGGCCCATGGATTTTCCCAGAGACACTATCTCCTCCTCCACTGGCACCTTGGGTTCGAATCCTTCGAAGGTCCTTTTGGCTACAGCCTCAGGCCACAGCTTCTTCCATGCAGAGGTCAAAGTCCTCGTTGTAACACCCAGGCAGGCCTGATCAATAATTCTGAGGCATATCACGATGTTAAAGTGGTTCTTCCAGAACTCTCGAAGGGTGAGGTTTGTGTTCTCCGTCACCTCAAAGCAGCGCCAGAACAGGTGCTTGATATACAACTTTTTAAAATTAGAAATCACCTCCCGATCCATGGGCTGCAGGATAGGAGTGGTGTTGGGAGGTAGGTAGGCAACCTTTATAAACTTGAACTCTTGGAGTAGTTCATCTTCGAGGTTCTGTGGGTGAGCAGGAGCATTGTCCAGGACAAGGAGGGGTTGCATGGTTAGGTTGTTTTCCTGTAGATATTTCTTAACAGAAGGGCCGAAAACCAGGTTTACCCACTCCACAAAGAACTGCCTGGTGACCCATGCCTTCAGGTTTGCATTCCACATAACTTGCAGTTTATCTTTTAAAATCTTATGTGACTTAAAGACTCTGGGGTTTTCCAAATGGTATATGAGCAGAGGCTTGATCTTGCAGTTGCCACTCACTTTGGCGCACAGTGCGAGAGTTAGCCTATCCTTTATGGGTGTGCGGCCTGGCATCGCCTTCTCCTCTGCCGTTATATAAGTCCTATTCGGCATCTTCTTCCAGAAAAGCCCTGTCTCGGCACAGCTGAACACTTGCTGGGGGATATATCCTTTGGCTTCTATCAGTTCAGAAAAAGTTTTGAGATAATCCTCAGCTGCCTTCACATCTGAACTTGTTGCCTCACCATGCCTGACGATGGAGTGAATGCTGGACCTTTACCTGAAGTTATCAAACCAGCCTCTATTGGATTTAAATGAGTCTTTCGATGCTTGATCCATGGAAGTGCGTGGGGTCTGCTCTAGCAAATCACCATAAATTGCTCATGCCTTTTCGCATATGATGCCCTGTGTTAATGTATCTCCTTTAAGCTGCTTCTCTGTCACCCACACCATCAGTAGATTCTTCATCTTTTCATGGAGAGAGCTATGGAGCTTAGAAATTATTGTAACGCCATTAGCTGGCATTATACCCTTTATCGACTCCTTCTGTTTAAGCACAGTGCATATCATTGAAGTACTACGCCCGTACTGCCTCGCTAAGCACACCTTGCTCATATTTTTCTATGATTTCACACTTTAATTCAATAGACATCATCCACTTCTGAGCACTGACCTTTCCACTTGCTTTCTTCGGACCCATGGTTATAAAAAGAAATGTGATAAAGTATGTAAATGCACAAAAGATGCTTTGACAACGAGGTAAACAAGCACATTGACTGAGGCATGGGAAACTATGAGACGCTCAAGTCACGGTAAACTGATGGGTCATGTGCAGTCGGCCAATCTGTGTGATTACTCGTATCTCAAATATTGCTCGTATTTCAAAGCAAAAAATCACTTGCTCAATGGCTCGTATCTCAAAAATCTCATATGTTAGGGTACTGGTATCCCGAGGTACCACTGTATGTAAAACCTTACTGATAAAGATAATCTACTTGTTACTGGAATTGCCTGCTTCAGGGCAAAGGGTGTATCCCCAAAACCGGAATAAAAGTGATGGCAAGGCCAAAGGAAGATGGTAGTCTTTCCACTAGAGGAAGGCTCCCGCCTGGCCCCCCAGTATCCCCAAATTAATGCTTTTCTAGTCTCTCTTTTTGTTTGCGTATGGCCTCCTCCACAACCCTAACCCTGAACCGGGAACCCTGAACCACGTGGATCGTGGAAAGAGGTTCCCACTTCTGGTGCCTGACCGTGGGATGTCTGGAGGACAAGGTATTTTTCACCGAAGAGCGAAGGAAGGAAAATTCACCAAGGTAAATGGTGAGGGAAAATTCACCTAGGAAAAGGTGAGGGGAATTCAACGTATGCAAAGCCCACGGACTGACTGCAAAGTCGAGATCTGTAAGTAGGGTGGCAAGGTCTTTTGCAGCCAGGCTAATGGGGAAGGATTCGGTTATAAATATAAAGTAAACTTTATTGTAGAATTTTGCTTTGTATGCTTGAGGAATTGGAGGTTTCAGAAGATATTCTTTTATAGTTTTTGTTTGATGTTATAGAACATAACCCTGGTTTTCCTGAAAAGGGTACATTAGATCTTGAGTGTTTGGCAAAAAAGTTGGTCAAAATTAAAAGAGAGCTCAGCAGCCGAGAAAAAAACTCACTTCAAAAATATATAATAATAATAATAATAATAATAATAATAACACCAAAACAAAAAAACTGTTTCTTTATGGGGAACATACTATTGTGTTTGCTAGAACCTTTTAGAGAGGCTGAGGAGGAGTCTCCTGCCCTGGTTCCTTCCGCTCCTCTTAGTGAGGATCAGGGAGAAAATTTGAAGGAACGGCTTTTATGGCCCCCTCCACCTCCATGTCCTAATCCTGAAGCATTTAATTGGCCACCAATAGAGTCATCTATCCAGAGCCATTAGAGAAGGAATGGAGGACATGTCAGTAGAAGAAAGGCTCACTTTTCCTGTTATACAAGTAACTGACCCACAGCTCCCAGATCAGAAAAAAATGATTTTAAAATGATAAAAGCTTTGTGAGAAAGCGTTGTTCAAAATGGTCCAACGGCTCCTTTTACAGGAGAAATTATGAATAATATTTCTGAAGCATTTTTATCCCCTTATGATTGGTATTCTCTGGCTCATGCAACTCTGGATGGAGGACATTATTTATTATGGAAGGGAGAATATTTGGAGAAATGTCAAGAGCAAGCTCTTGCAAATGGAGGGCTGAATGCTCAAATAACTTATGAAATGCTGGCAGGACTGGGACAGTATATGGGTATACAAAATCAGGTACAATATGTACAACAGGCATATGAGCAAGTTAGACTTTGTGGAAGGAAAGCTTGGTGGGCTTTACCAGCAAAAGGAGACCCTGAGGGAGCTTTTAGTAAGAGTATGCAGGTACCTACAGAGTCATTTTCTGATTTTGTAGCTCGTCTCACTCGAGCAGTGAAACGACAGATCCAACATGAGACAGCAGGAGATATTTTAATTCAGCAATTAGCTTATGAAAATGCCAATGCTGATTGTAAAAAATACCTGATGCCTCTGAGAAGAAATAGTACCATTACAGAGATGATTCGAGCATGTCAGAATGTGGGCTCAGGAACTTTTCAAATGAATTTACTCGCTGCTGCAGTAACAATAGGAAATAAAAGGTATTATAGCTTTGGAAAAATAGGACATTTCCAAAAGGAATGTAGGCAACTGAGAAGGACACAAGGTAGCACTCTAGGGAGAGTCATAAACATTCAGCATCTGAGAGATCCAATCTCTCGGTGTCCTAGATGTCAGAGAGGTAACCACTGGGCCAGTCAGTGTAAATCAAAATTTTATAGAAATGGGCAGCCTCTAGATCAAGATACAAGGCATGGTCAACCACCATGAAATGGCCAGAGGGGTGCCCCCAGCCCTATATTAATAGGGAAAACCTGCCCTGCAAGGCCCACAGTGGATTCCCTCATCCGAGCAACTCCAGGAAGCGCAGGCCTGGATCTTAACAGTACTATAGCGGTCACTTTGACTCCCAATATTGCTCGGCAAGCTCTTCCTACAGAAATTTGGGGTCCTATGTCACCAGGAACTTTAATCTTAGGAAGGAGTGGAAACACCCTAAAAGGAGTAACTGTTCTTCCTGGAGTCATTGATTCAGATTATGAAGGAGAAATTAAAGTTATTCTAGAATGTAATCATATTATGCAAATTACTCCAGGACAAAGAATTGCTCAGATACTACTTCTACCTTATTTTCAGCAAGGTGAGGCTATAAATAGAAAAAGAGGAATGCAAGGTTTTGGAAGCTCAGACATCTATTGGATACACGAAATTAGCAAAACCCATCCTATGATTAATTTGAAAATAGAGGGAAAACAATTTATGGGTCTAGTGGACACTGGAGCAGATGTTAGTGTTATCAGCAAAGAATTCTGGCCTCCAAATTGGTCCACAGCAGAAGCTATGAGCTCAATTAAGGGGGTAGGAATTCCTGATGATACACAACGTAGTGCTGCAGTGTTAAGATGGCAAGATGAGGAAGGACAGACAAGATGGTTTCAGCTTTACATCATCCCTAAAATTGCAGTCAATGCATGGGGCCAGGATGTTTTAGAAGGTTTACAGGCATGTATTGTTACTGGTAAAAGACAGCAGTTAATGACTCAGACAGCATATCAACCTTTTTAGGAGTGGTCACTGCTCAGTCTCCTCACCCTCATGCTGATCCAATACAATGGAAAGATAATAAACCTGTATGGGTGGATCAGTGACCATTAACCAAGGAGAAATTAGGTCGTATTCATGAATTAATACAAGAACAAATAGAAGCTGGCCACATAGATAGAGCCTTCCACTAGTCCCTGGAATATGCCTATATTTACAATCCTTAAAAAAGCGACAGGAAAATGGCGATTATTACATGATCATAGAGCGATTAATGCTACTATGCATACCATGGGAGCTTTACAACCTGGACTCCCAGCGCCTTCACAAATCCCTCTAGATTGGTTTCTTATAGTGGTAGATCTTAAAGATTGTTTTTTCACATTCCCTTGGCACCTCAAGATAAACAGATTTGCATTTTCAGTGCCATCTATTAATAATATAGAACCCATGAAAAGATATCAATGGAAGGTTTTACCTCAGAGAATGGCCAACAGCCCTACTTTGTGTCAAAAATATGTGGCTCAAGCTATTCAGCCTTTAAGAGACAAATACTCCCAACGTTACATTATCCATTACATGGATGACTTGCTCTTAGCAAGCCCAAGGGAAGAACAGACCTTGGCCATGTTTTCCCAATTAGAAGAGGAGCTCCCTAAATGAGGCTTAAGAATTGCTCCAGAAAAGGTACAGAAAGAAACACCTTTCCAATATTTGGGAACCATAATTGAAAACCAAAGCATTAGGCCTCAGAAGGTGGAAATCAGAAAATACTGTCTTAAAACTTTAAGTGACTTTCAGAAATTATTAGGGGACATTAACTGGTTAAAACCTTATCTGAAGTTCTCTAAGGGAGAAATGACAAATTTATTTAGTATGCTTAGAGGTGACTCTAATCTTTCCTCTCCTCGAACAATAACAGATGAAGCTAGGAATGAGTTGCTAAGAGTTGAGCAGGCAATTTCCTCAGTCCAAGTAGCGTAGGTATGCCCAAATTACCTTTATTGGGACAAATTAACGCTACTGCAAATAGTCCCACTGGATCCATCTTTCAAAATAAAAACTCTCCTGCTATTATTGAATGGGTCCACCTAGGACATAAATCCTCTAAAACTGCAGTTACATATGTAGAACTAATGGTCCAATTAATATTTCAAATTAGAAAATGTTGTAAACAGTTTAGAGGGGAAGAGCCTCAGTGTATCTACCTCCCCCTCACTGGGAAGCAATTAGAAATGTTATTTCAGACTGATATAAATTGGCATATTGGATTAAGTGGATATTCAGGGGAACTTAGCTGTCACCTACTAAAACATAAATTACTACAATTTTTATATAATAACTCCATCATTATACCAAAAATACTAGGTACAAACCTATTCCTGGAGCTTTAACTGTTTTTACTGATGGATCATCTACTGGGAAAACTGCCTATCATACAGTAAACTCAGACTGAGTTAAACTGACCAGTCATACTTCTGTACAAATTGAACTAGAAGCAATTAAGGCTGCACTGCAGGATTTTCAAGAGCCTCTTAATATCATCTCTGATTCCTTTTACTCTTCGAACTTAGTGAATAGAATTGAAACTGCCTGGTTGAAATGGCTTAGTGACCAAAGTTTATTTTTACTATTTAAACAAGTTCATCAGATTGTACAACAAAGACAATATCCTTTATATATCACTCACATCAGGGCTCATAGTGTCTTAACCTGGTTCTTTAACAAAAGGAATTGCACATGCTGATCAATTGGTTGCTTTATTAAAAGAAGCCTTAGAATCTCATCAGCCTTTACATCAGCCTGCCAAAATGCTGTCTAAACAATTCTCAATCACATGACAACAGGCAAAACAGATTATTAAGGAGTGTCCCACTTTTATGTTACATCTACCTCAAGGGCCTAACACAGGAGTCAACCCTAGAGCTTTGCTAAGAGACCATATCTGGCATATGGATGTAATGCATTATACTTCCTTTTGACGCCTTGGGGCATTACATGTCTCTGTAGACACCTTTTCAAAAGTAATATGGGCTACAGCATCTATAGGAGAAAGGCAAAATAGGTTATTAATCATTGCCTAGTTGCTTTTGCCATCATGGCAGTTCCAAAAATTATTAAAATTGATAATGGGCCTGCTTACACAAGCTGTAAATTCCAAGAATTTTGTAAAAGGTGGAAAATTCAGCACATAACAGGGATACCATATAATTCTCAAGGACAGGCCATTATTGAATGACAGCATCAGTGACTAAAATCCCAACTTGAAAAACAAAAAGAGGGGATGATGGGGAAATCACCTGTGGCTAGGCTGCACCAAGCCTTAATTACTTTAAATTTTTTCACTTGTGATGCTGATGGACAGACACCTATGGAGCTACATTGGTGTCAGGATAAAACAAAAGGAAATGGTCTAGTTAAATGGAAAGACCCTGAATCTGGTTTATGGAAGGGACCCGATCCATTATTAACCTTTGAGAGAGGGTATGCTTGTATATTTCCAGAAAATTTTTCGAAATCCATGTGGATTCCTGCTAGAAATATTAAACTGCAACAGGGATCCAAGAAAGAAACTAGTCAGACTAAAAAGGACCTTGTGCCTGGAGCCACACCATGCAGCTGCAGACAATCAACTACCTCAGCCACAGAGAGCAGGGACTCCAAGCAATCCATTGAAGATGAGGATCAGGAGGAGGACAAGCCAAACAACAAACAGCCTGGAGGCCACCAGGAACATGGTAAAGATGATGGTACAGACGCCTGAGAAGGTCTTTCTTGCCAAGCTAACAGTTATCAGCTGTACGGTAATATTACCTGGGGCATATGGGAAAGTATTTTGGACTTATGTTCCGGACCCTTAATGGATAAGAATCCTTAGGTGTGCTGATTCCCCTGCCTAATGTAGTCTTTAAGAAGGGTAACATTTGTGGCTTGTGAATCAGACATAAACATTTACTAAATTTGCATTGCCTTTTAAGATACCTACTTTGATTATGTAAACCAAGGTTTTCAGCAAAATGAAAAGCCAGTGTCTTTGTAAGCAATTTGATTAAGTATTTTAATAAAGTAACAAAGACCTTGTCTATTCAAAAAGAAATTGATAGCCAGTTTGAAATTGAATTGCCATGGCCTAGAACAAATAATATCCTTACATAATATTATTCTACAATGTCATTATAATTTTTGATATTTTATAACAGTATATTGTACAAATATCTCAAACAAATTTAAAATCTAATTCCTTAAATGTTTGGTAGCAATTTTAAAAAGATCATGAAAGGAATTAAGGCAGTGAGAAGGCACTTGAGCATTCTATATTGGCTTTTCTTGCTTTTTACCAAGAGGGACCCTTCCACAGCTGTTGCCATTTTGAGGTTGAAGCCTCGTAATGGCTGGCTGGTACCATGAATCTGTCTCTCACCCAGTGGTGTGAGCTGGGCCCTCCCTAGAGAAGAAACCTGGGTTCCCCAAGATATGTGATCAGTGCTGGGCCCCGCCAGCAGGCAAGGGGATCCCAAGGCAGGTACTGGGCGTGGAGGCCACAAGGGCATCGGCTACCAAGGAGATGGAACTGAACCTCATATCAATCTGCTTGGCCCTGGAGGATGGCTGGTTAGCCAGAGACAGGTAAGATTCCTCAAGGGAGGAACAACCTAAGACAGGCACAGTTGCAGAGGGGCCATCAGGAGAGAACTTGGGGATCAACAGAGGTGAGGCACAAACCCTCACCCCTGCAACATTGCAGGGGCTTGAACCTTCACCCCTTCTGAAGGAGGTCTCCTGCCCCATGGCTGCTTCACTTCCCATGCCAAGCTCACATTTGGACTCAGGTGACAGACAGAGATTTGGCCCAGCTCAGTTCGGAAGACAGGTGACAGACAAAGATTTGGTGCAGCTCAGATCAGGACCCAGCAACAGACAAGAGACTTGGCCAACAGCTGCCCTATATTCTAAATCCAACCTAATACCAGGAATGCTCAGGGCCTACTCAAGAATGCAAATAATTCTTTCCACTAATATTTACAGGATAAAATTAAGATTGTTGTTAGAATATTAAATTTGACAAATAGTAGTCAAGTTTTTAAATTAATTTAAATTGGCTAATTAAAATAAGTGAATATTCAAGAAAATTTAATTGCACTGGTAAAAAGTTGTTCTTAAAATATTAACTAATATTTCTATTGGTAATTCATCTCATGATAAAATTGCTTAACATGCAGTAAACATAAGACAGTCATATTTTGTGCAAAAAATTAAAATTTAAAGTAATCAAGACTACATTATAAAAATTTTCCAAAAGCCTTCTAATAATAAAATAAAGGGGGGATTGTATTAAAATAAAATATAATAAATAAGTAATTAAGTAAAAAAAATAAAAAGGATCCCAAATCAAATTTATTAAAAAAATTCCTTTACTAACTTTTGATCAAGAATATGTTTATATATTTCCAGAAAAACAGCTCCAAGACCATGTGAATTCCTACAACAGAGAATGCTCCAGCTATGAAGAAACGGTCCAGAGAAGGAAGATGCTGACGACACCTTGCCATGCTAGCAGTCAGCAACCGAGCATCGATGCAGGTTGCCCAGGACCAAGCCAGAGAGGGTCAGGTCAGACCTGCATTGCCTCCGTTTGTCCACCGTCCAGAACTGAAATATCATTGGTGACATGTACACTCAAGAAACTGTTGGACATTAAAACTGGGACTCAAAGGACTGTTGGCCCATAAAGAAACTTAATACAGACTGATCCATTTGCTGCTCAGCATACACATTGTTGCTTGTCTCATTTTTTGATGTCTGCAAGATTTTTTAAAGGAAAGAAAACGGGGGAGATGCCGGGAAACCAATAATTATCTCATTAATAGAAAGTGGAGAAGGAACCTGGAAAGCTGATCAAACCTTGAAGCTCTGAAAGGTCAAAGCCAGCCACTCCCTATCTAATTGAGACAATGAAGTTCCCCATCAAATAATTATGTAAAACCTTACTGATAAAGATAATCTACTTGTTACTGGAATTGCCTGCTTCAGGGCAAAGGATGTATCCCAAAAACTGGAATAAAAGGGATGGCAAGGCCAAAGGAAGGTGGTAGTCTTTCCAGTAGAGGAAGGCTCCCGCCTGGCCCCCCAGTATCACCAAATTAATGCTTTTCTAGTCTCTCTTTTCGTTTGCATACGGCCTCCTCCAGAACCCAAACCCTGAACCACGCGGGACATGGAAAGAGGTTCCCACAATTTTCCAGGGAGAACATTTGTTTGTATTTATGAGGAGTCAAATCAATATCCAACTCATATCATTTGGTCTCCCTTGCATGGGGATTCAAACTGACTGATGTAAAACAAACAAATGAAACAAAAAAACTGAGTGTATTTTTTGACAGTTACTAAATAAAGTAATTAGTAATTCAATATCAAAGCTGGAGAAAATAATACTTTGTCTGTAATAAGCTCTAAAAATATGGTATAAGTACATCTACAAAAGCCAAAAAAAACAATCTTTAGAGTGTTCAGAATTCATATAATAGATTTTCATGTATGTTAAAGTCAACAAAAATACATTCTTACTTTTAAATATAATCCAATATTGTTATCATAATTTGAGCTTGATTTTTACTTTAAGGAACTTGGTTTAATATACTGTACCAGCACTTTAGCTGGCTTAGTAACTAAATTAGAACTCTAAAATTTAAAGCTTTAGAGTAAAATTGGCTATTATTTTGATTTTTAATAAACCTTAGCAAATATCTTCATGGAAATAATGAAACGAGTCAATGATAACGCAAAATGATATGCCTGAAGTGTTGTATTTATATAGATGGAATTGAATAAAGTCAGATTCTTATGATAACTTTAAAAAAGAAAAGAATATTCCATGTTCATTTAAGAAGAATGAACTGGGTATATTCCACAGCTCTGGGATGAATTGTTCTGTAAATATTAATTTAATCCAAATGATCTATTATATCATTAAAATTGCTGTTTTCTTCTTGATTAATTTTGTCTAGCAGATTTATCCACTGATGATGTGTGTGGGGAGGGGGTATTAAAATCCCCTGCTATGTCTATGTTGGTCTCTCTCATTAAGTCTACCAAAATTTTCTTTATATATTTTGGTGCTTCTATATTCGATGCATATATGTTTACAAGGATTATATCCTTTTGTTGGATCTGTCCCTTTGGTATTAGGTAATGACCTTCTTTGTCTCTTGATATGGCCTCTGTTTTGAAGTCCATTTTTCCAGATATAAGTAATACTACTCCAGCTTTTTTGTTTGTTTCCATTTGCATGCACTATTTTTTCCATCTTCCTTCACATTCAGACTGTATTAAACTTTTGTTATTTACAGCATAAATACGGGTCATGTTTTCTTATCTATTCAGCTACCTTATTTTTTTATTGGAGCATTTAATCCATTTACATTTAAGGTTATTATTGATAAATAAATAATAATAGATATTTATTTATTGCCTTATGTTCCACTCTTTATTTCTTCTTCTTCTTAAAGCAGTCCCTTTAATTTTTCTTGCAATGCTGTTTAGGTGGTAATGAACTCCTTTAGGCTTTTTTTTCTTTTTTTGGTCTGGAGATCTTTTATTTCACCATCAATTTTAAGTGATAACCTTGATGGATAAAGTAGTATTGGTTGGAGGTTCTTGTTTTTCATCACTTTGAACATTATGCCAATTTCTTCTGGCCTGAAGTATTTCTTATGAGAAATTAGCTGACAGCTGTATGAGAACTCCCTTTCAGATAGCAAATTATCTCTCTCTTGCTGCCTTTAAGATTTTCTTGTTGTCTTTACCTTTGCCATTTTTTAAAATAAATTTTATTGATATTTTACAGAGAGGAAGGGAGAGGGATAGAGTTAGAAACAAGGATGAAAGAGAAATGTCGATCAGCTGCCTCCTGCACACTCCCCAACTAGGGATGTACCTGCAACCAAGGTACATGTCCTTGACTGGAATTGAACCCAAGATCCCTCAGTCTGCAAGCTTATGCTCTATCCACAGAGCCAAAACAGCCAGGCCCCCTTTGCCATTTTTATTATTATCTGTCTAGTTGTGGGTCTCTGGGTTCATCATGATTGGAATTATCTGTGCTATCTGAACTTTTGTGACTTTTTTCTTTACCAGGTGAGAAAAATTTTCAAACATGTTCTTTATCCTTTGACCTCTCTTTTCTCCTTCTTGAATCTTTATGATGCAGATATTGTAACACTTACTGTTGTCCTAGAACAGTGGTTCTCAACCTTTCTAATGCCACGACCCTTTAATACAATTCCTCATGTTGTGGTGACCCCCAACCATACTTCGCAACTGTAATTTTGCTATTGTTATGAATTATAATGTAAATACCTGTGTTTTCCGATGGTCTTAGGTGACCCCTGTGAAAGTATCATTCGACCCCCAAAGGGATCGCGACCCACAGGTTGAGAACCACTGTCCTAGAGGTCCATTAGACTTTCCTCATTTCTCTTAATTATCTCTCTTTTTATATTCTGCTTGGATGCTTACAGTTATCTTGTCCTCTAATTTATTGATTTGATCCTCTGCTTTATCTTTACTGCTACTGATTTTTTGTAGTGTATTTTTTACTTCAGATATTGTATTTCTCATTTTTGATTGGTTCTTTCTATGGTTTCTATTACCTTTTTAATGTTTACTATCTCTGTGTTTAAGTTCTCACTGAGATCATCTATTTTTCACCTAAGGTCTTTAAGAATCTTTATAACCATTGTTGTAAACTATGTGTCTGTTATTTTGGTTGTTTTCATTTCATACTTCATCCATCTCATTTAATTATTTTTCTGGGGATTTCTCTTGTTCTCTTTTGGAGGGCATGTTACTTTGTCTCCCCATTTTGTCTCTTTGTGTTAGAACTGCTAAAATTTTTAAACTTTAATGATGGCTTTATGATGAAGGTGTCTTGTTGGGCTCAATGGTACAATCTTCCAGACCACCTGAGCTCTGTGATCCAGGAATAATTCTTTATTTTTTAAGATATCTACATTTTCATTTATTAATTTTTTAAACATATCTCCCCATTGCCCCCCTCCCTCCCAGGCATACCCCAACCCCCGAGTGTCTATGTTCATTGGTTATGCTTATATCATGCATACAAGTCCTTTAATTGATCTGTTATCCACCTCACCTAACATTAATCTTCCTGCTGTAATTTCACAGTCTGTTTGAAGCTTTACTGCCTCTGTATCTATCATTTTGTTCATCAGTTTATAATGTTCTTTATTATCCACAAATGAGTGAGATTATGTGATGCTTCTCCTTCATTGACTGTCTTATTTCATTAAGCATAAGGCTCTCCAGTTCCAACCAGGTTGCTGCAAATGGTAAGAATGCCTTCTTTTTAATGGCAGCATAGAATTCCATTGTGTAGATGTACCACAGTTTTCTGATCCACTCATCTGCTGTTTCCAAATTGTAGCTCTTGTAAATTGTGCTGCTATGAACATAGGGGTGCATAAGTCCTTTCTGATTGGTGTTTGTGATTTCTTAGGATAAATTCCTAAGAGTGGGATTACAGGGTCAAAAGCAAGATCCATTTTTAGTTTTTTGAGGAAACTGCATGCTGTTCTCCACAGTGGCTGCACCAGTCTGCATTCCCACCAACAGTGCACAAGGGTTCCTTTTTCTCCGCATCCTCGCCAACACTTGTCCTTTGTTGATTTGTTGATGATTGCCATTCTGATTAGTGTAAGATGGTATCCCATTGTCGTTTTCATTTGCTTCTCTCGGATGATTAGTGACTTTGAACATGTTTTCATGTGTCTTTTGGCCTTCCTTCTATCATCTTTGGATAAGGTTCTATTTAGGTCCATTGCTCATTTTTTTATTGGATCTTTTATCTTCCTTTTATTAAGTTGTATAAGTTGGCTGTAGATTTTGGAGAATAAACCTTTATCAGTGATAACATTTGCAAATATGTTCTCCCATACAGTGATCTTTCTTATTGTTTCGTTGATGGTTTCTTTTGCTGTGCAAAAGCTTTTTATCTTGATGTAGTCCCAATTGTTTTTTTTTCTTTAGCTTCAATTGCATTTGGAGCAGTATCAGTTCAAAAGAAGTTCTTTTGGCATATATCTGAGATTGTGCTGCCTGTGGATTTCTCTAGTATTTTTATGGTTTCCCTTCTAATGTTTAAGTCCTGTATCCATTTTGAGTTTATTTTTGTATTTGGTGTAAGTTGGTGGTCCAGTTTCATTTTTTTGTATGTATCTGTTCAATTTTCCGAACACCATTTATGGAAGTGGCTATATTGGCTCCATTGAATGTTCATGCCTTCTTTGTCAAATACTAGTTGAGCATAGTGGTTTGGTTGGATATCTGGGTTCTGTATTCTATTCCATTGGACTATATGTCTGTTCTTGTGCCAGTACCAGGCTGTTTTGAGAAGAGTTGCTTTGTAGTACAGCTTGAAATCTGGTATTGAGATCCCACCTACTTTATTCTTCTTTCTCAGAATTGCTGTTGCTATTCGTGGTCTTTTTTTGTTCCAGATGAATCTTTGAAGAATTGTTTCTACGTCTGTGAAATATGTCATTGGTATTTTAATGGGTAGTGCATTGAATCTATAGATTGCTTTGGGTAGTATGGACATTTTAATGATGTTGATTCTCCCAATCCATGAGCATGGTATGCTCTTCCATCTGTTGACATCTTCCTCTATCTCTTTTTTTAGTGTCCTGTAGTTTTCTACATATAGGTCTTTTACCTCTTTAGTTAGGTTTATTACTAGGTATGTTAATTTTTTTAGTGCGATGGTAAATGGGATTGCTTTTTTAGTCTATCTTTCTGTAATTTCACTATTAGTGTATAGAAATGCCACAGACTTCTTAGTATTAATTTTGTATCCTGCTACATTGCCAAATTCGTTAATTAAGTCAACGAGTTTTGGAATGGAGTCCTTTGGGTCTTTTATGTACAATATCATGTCATCTGCAAATAAGGACAGCTTTACATCTTCTTTTCCAATTTGGATGCCTTTTATTTCTTTATGTTGTCTAATTGCTAATACTTCCAGTACTATGTCAAACAGGAGAGGTGAGAGTGGGCATTCCTGTCTTGTTCCTGTTCTTCGGGGAAATGGTTTTAGTTTTTACCCATTGAGTATGATGTTAGCTGTGGGTTTATCATATATGGCTTTTATGATGTTGAGGTATGCTCCTTCTATTCCCACTCTGCTGAGAGTTTTTAACAAGAAAGGGTGTTGGTGTTTGTCAAATGATTTTTCTGCATCAATTGATATGACTATGTGATTTTTATCACTCAATTTGTTTATGAGATGTATCACGTTTATTGATTTGCGAATATTGTACCATCCATGCATTCCTGGGATGAATCCTGCTTGGTCATGGTGTATGATCTTTCTGATGTACTACTGCATACGGTTTGCTAGAATTTTCTTGAAGATTTTGGCATCTATGTTCATGAGAGATATTGGCCTATAATTTTCTTTCATTGTGTTGTCTTTATCTGGTTTTGGTATTAGGGTGATGCTGGCTTCATAGAAAGTGTTTGGAAGTGTTCCTTCTTCTTGAATGTTTGAATAGTCTGAGGAGTATAGGTTTTAATTCTTCCTTGAATGTTTGGTAAAACTCTCCTGTGTAGCCATCTAGTCCCGGGCGTTTATTTGCTGGAAGCTTTTTGATGACTGCTTCAATTTCTTCCATAGTTATTGTACTATTGAAATGTTTGGCTTCCTCCTCATTGAGTTTTGGAAGGTTATATTTTTCTAGGAAAATGTCCATTTCTTGCAGGTTGTCCAATTTGTTGGAATAGAGTTGTTCATAGTACTTTTTAACAACCGTTTGTATTTCCACAGGGTCTGTTGTTATTTTTCCTCTTCCATTTCTGATTTTGTTTATTTGGGTCTTCTCTCTTTGCTTCTTGGTAAGCCTGGCCAGAGGTCCATCAATCTTGTTTATACTTTCAAAGAACCAGCTCTTTGTTTTGTTAATATTTTGAATTGTTTCTTTGGTCTCAAAGTTGTTTATCTCCGCTCTGATCTTCACTATTGCCTTCCTTCTGAGTACACTGGCCTTTTCTTGTTGCTCTCCTTCTAGCTCTTTGAGTTGTAGGTTTATTACCATTTTTTCCTGTTTTTTGCAGTAGGCTTGTAGGGCTATGAACTACCCTCTCAAGACT
This sequence comes from Lasiurus cinereus, assembly GCA_011751065.1. Lineage (NCBI taxonomy): Eukaryota > Metazoa > Chordata > Mammalia > Chiroptera > Vespertilionidae > Lasiurus > Lasiurus cinereus. The sequence goes on along the minus strand of JAAGEH010000029.1, from coordinate 24,221,825 downwards.
GCTTTCACTAAGTCCCATAAATTTTGTATTGTTGTGTTGTCATTGACATTTGTTGCCATGATGCTTTTTATTTCTTCCTTGATCTCTCTGGTTACCCAGTCGTTGTTTAATAGCATGCTGTTTAGTCTCCATGTGTTTGATTTCTTTCAATTGTTTTTATTACAGTTGATTTCCAGTTTTATGCCACTGTGGTCTGAGAAAATGCTTGATATGATTTCTATCTTCTTGAATTTTAAGAGACTTTTCTTATGACCCAGCATATGATCTATCTTTGAAAATGACCCATGTGCACTCGAGAAGAATGTATATTCTGTGGCTTTGGGGTGAAATGTTCTGAAGATGTCAATTAATTCCATCTGGTCTAGTGAGTCATTTAGGATTGATGTTTCTTTTCTGATTTTTTGTTTAGAGGATTTGTCCAATGGTGACAGTGGGGTACTAAAGTCTCCTACTATGATTGTATTGCTGTCAGTCTCTCCCTTAATATCCTCCAAGAGTTTTTTTATGTATTGACGTGTTTCTATATTGGGTGCATATATGTTTACCAGAGTTATTTCTTCTTATTTGATTGTTCTCTTTAGTATTATGAAGTGGCCTTCTTTATCTCTTGTTATGTCCTTTACTTTGAGATCTAATTTGCCTGATATAAGTGTTGCCACCTCACCTTTTTTTCATTTCCATTTGCCTGAAATACCATGTTCCATGCCTTCACCCTCAATCTGTTTGCATCTCTTTTCCTGAGGTGGGTTTCTTGTAGACAGCAGATATGTGGATCATGTTTTCTTATCCAATTGATTACCCTATGTCTCTTGATTGGAGCATTTAATCCGTTTACATTTAAAGTTATTATTGATATGTACTTATCTTTCACATTTTTACTCTTTATTCCAGAGTTCCTTCTTTGCTTCCTCTTTCTTTTTATTACAGCAGACTCTTTAACATTTCTTGCATTGCTGTTTTGGTGGTAATATATACCCTTAGTCCTTTTTTGTCTGTGAAGCTTCTGATTTCACCTTCAATTTTGATTGAGAGTCTTGCAGGTTAGAGTATTCTTGGATTCAGACCCTTCCTTTGCATGACTTTGTATATTTCATTCCATTCCCTTCTGGCCTGATGAATTGCTGTTGAAAAATCACTAGCTAGTCTTATGGGGGTTCCTTTGTAGGTAACTTTCTGTTTCTCTCTGGCTGCTTTTAAGATTCTTACTTTGTTGTCGGTGTTTGCCCATTTAATTATAATATGCCTTGGGGTCGGTTTGTTTGGGTTAATTTTGCTTGGGACTCTGTGAGCTTCTTGGATATGTGTGGGTTTTTCTTTCCTATATTGGGGAAATTTTCTGTCATTATTTCTTCAAACAGGGTCTCTAGTTCTTGTTCAGTTTCCACTCTCTCTGGAACCCCAATTATGCAGATGTTGTTTTGTTTCATGTTATCCCAAAGTTCCCTTAGACTCTCCTCTTGCTTTTTAACTTTTTTTTCTAGAAGCTGCTTTACCTGGGTATTTTTTCCTACTGTGTCTTCTAGCTCACTTATGTGATTCTCTGCTTCTTCTAGTCAACTTTTGATGCTTTCTATTGAGTTCTTTATAGCAGTGATGTCATTTTCCATTTCTTCTTGATTATTCTGCATTTCTTTTAGGTTCTGCATTTCTTCTTGCTCCTTTTGCATTTCTTCTTGGGTCTTCTTCATTTCCTCGTGGCTCTTACTCACAAGGTCGAATTTGTCTTCCGTTCTTTTCATCCACCTCATGATCATTTCTCTGAACTCTTTCTCTGGCAGGCTTATTTCTGCTTCTATTTCGTTTACTTCCTTTTCTGGTGATACCTGCCTATCTGTCGTATGTGGGCTGTTTCATCTTCTGCCCATGGTTTTCCTTCTCCGGGTGTCTGGTTATGTAGTTCTCTCACCTACGTTGATTCAAAGGCACAAACTACAACACAACCCGTTACAGCACACAAGGCACTGAACAGAAATGTATTCACGATGTTAATAATCACCAATAAGGTGACTACCAATGAAAGAGAAATTAGGGGTAAGTAGAGAAAGAGAAAGAGGAAATTGAGGGAAAAAGAAAGGAAAGAAGTGCCAAAATCAAATTGGTAGAGGGATAAAAAATAAATAAATAAATGAACTTATCACAGGCGAAATCTGACCTTTCCGTGTGCCCTGTGGATCTCTGAATCCGCCGCATGTCTGTGCCGATTGGACAGCGGTGCTCTGGGTCTCTGCTGTGTGGTGGGTGCTTCAGCCAGCCGCAGCTTTCGGACCACCGCAGACATCCACCTCCCTCTGCAAGATGATGTGATCTCCGCGTTCGCGCTGGTGGCTCCGGCTGACAAAAACCCCGTGGCAGTGGGGCTTCCTGGCCAGAAGAGCCCCGTCCAGCAGTTCCCCACCTTCTCTTGGAGGATAACTGACTCTTAACTTGCCAACAAACACTCCTCGTGCGACTCTCAGCTGTTCTCTCTCCCTCTGCCCAGCGACAAAGCTCTAGATGCATCTGTCTATTCTGCCGCCATTTTTCCCCTCCCAGGAATATTTCTTATGTGTTGTATAGTTGAGTCTTGAATACCCTTAGCCCTTTCCTGGGTGGAATTAACTTCTCCAGGCTGGGTGACTATAAGGGTAAACCTCAATCACCATTTTTGAGACACTGTAAGGGGCTTTCCTCTGATGCAGGGTTGTTCCCAGTAGGTTCTAGTGTCTTCCAGAATCTACCTTTGAGTGTGCTGTTTATGTGGCCAGTTCGGTCAAGTTCTGGTGTTGTCTGAAGCTCAACACTGGTTGTGTTGGTTCTGGGTCCATTTGGATGGGGTTCAGGTATAGGTTGCACTCAGATATTGTGTGCAATCTGCCTTGGGCTACTTGTCTGAAGGTACCACACTGTTCGCTGTTTGTGTTTGCATCTACTAGACCTGAGTGTACATGGGAGGGGGCAATCTGTGTAAAGGTTTGCTTCTTTCAGTTTATCATTGGGAGCCGATCTGTAAAAGACCTGAGGCTCCCTGAGGCCTGACTCCACCAATCAGCTAAACCATTTCCCTCTCAGGGTGTCTGGTATTTCTCCATAGCCTTACAAAGAAAGAGTGTAAGATGACCCCAGGCTAGCAAAAGGTCATAGTCCCTTCCCTAGGTTGAGAGAAGGGCAGAGCAACTTGGGTCAGGAAGATAGGGCTCATGTGTCGCCTACTTGAGGATCATTCATTCAGGCATTCAGTGACAGGAAATTATCCCTTGCTTCTAAGCCAAACACCTCAGTCTTTGTCAAAGTCTTCAAATTTAGTTCCCCCTAGCAGGGCTTGGTGCAGATTCAGGTTGGGTACAGACACCCATCCTCTCTGTAGCAGCATGCTAAGCTGCTACAGGTTCAGAAGGATACATCAAGGATATTCAAGATGCTGGCCTAACCCACAAGAGGGGTATAAAACACTTTGTCCCAGTCCTAGACAATAATCTTCATGGGTCTCATACTTTTAATGTTCCCACCATTAGCCCCTCTTCTTTTTCTCCTTGAAATTGCATCCAGCAGAGTTATCTTGGACTTGGCAGGGTTGATCCAAACAGTAGCCCTTTGGGGGTGGTGTTTGAATGCCTGTAGATGTTGGTTAGACACTTATCATTTTCTAGGAAGTGCAAGCTGAACTAGCAGGGAAGATTTGATTTGCCTGCCCTCAATATTGCCACATAGCCCAGCACTTATCTTTCTGGCTCCTAGACAGAAGCTTCCTGGGAAACACAGTTTGAAAATCACAGTTTTTTGGTTCCCCGGTCCCTCTATGCTCCCAAACCAAGCACAATGGGGCCAAAGTTCCCAGGCCTGAGCAACACTCATATATCTCTGTATAGGTGGTCTCAGCAGAGCAGGGTTGAAATTCTCAACTAGGCATGCATCCCCTACACTGCTGAACCAAGCATGATAGAGCCAAGTTTAAATTCTGAACCTCTAAACTAAGCAAAACAGGGCAGGACTAGTGACCAAACAGGTTGGGGTGGGGGGCATTGGAGATACACTCAAGGTGGGAGAGACAGGTTCTCATTCCCAAGACACAGTTTAGTCAATGTCTGGGTCTCCACCAAAAGCCTCCCTAGAAAATAGAGGGGCCCTTAAAGTCCTCTATGCTGCTGCAGAGAGGATGGCTGTATGTACTCACCCCTAGTACAGCAGTGTGGCTTCACCAGCAGAGTCCAGAGTGTGAACTCCCCAAGTTAGTGCTGCAAAAATAGAAGCACTCTTCCCTGGGAGGGTATGATCTGAGACTCCCAGGCAAACTGAACCCGCACTGCTTTCCACCATGAGATGCTATGTGGTCTCCTCTTCCTTTCTCTGTAGCTCAGGTTGAGGATCTCTTTGTGGGTTTAAGATCCCCACTCCTATAGAGAGGAAGTACTACAGCTGTCATATCCCTCCAGCTGGGCACCACACCTGTGTGAATGGGCTATCCCTTCTCAAGTCAGCCTTTCTTACCAGTTTGTATGTAAGAAGGGCTTGGTTATAATATTTTGGTTCATCTAATCTTCATTTGGTTATTCAGATTGATTACACTGTAATTTAGCTGTAAATCTTCTATGGGGCTGGGAACAGGTGGATGCAATGTCCACTGAATTTCAGCCATCTTGAAACATCAACTTTTAATTGTTGTTTACAGGTTTTTACTTGGTGTCATCATATTCTGCTCATCAAATACATATCCATGATACTCTCTGCTTATATCCAAAAATAGTTCTGAATCTTATAAGGGCTGCATAACCAAAACCAACCAGGTCCATTGGCAGGCTGAAATCCAGAGGTGGTTCTGGTCACTAGTTCCTTACATTCTAGACACTTGGCGGTGACATCTGGGTATGGATGACACCTGTTGTTAACAAATGTTATGAGCAACTATATGCCAACAATTTGGAAAAATTGCATGAAATGGGTAAATTCCTAGAAACATACCGACATCCAAAACTAAATCAGGGAGAATCAGAGGATCTGAACAGACAGATTACAAGTAGGAAAATTGAAGCAGTAACAAAATAAAACAAAAAAGTTCAATAAACAAAAATCCTGGACCAGATGGGCTCACAGGTGAATTTTACCAAATACTCAAAAAATAAACCAAAAAACTAACACCTATCCTTTTTGAATTTGTCCAAAAAAAAAAAAAAAAGAAAGATGAGGAAGACTCCCAAACTTATTTTATGAGGCAAGAATTTTCCTAATCCTAAAACTAGATAAAGACACTACATGAAAGAGAATTACAGGCCAATATCCCTTGTGAACATATATGCTAAAATATTTAACAAAATATAAGTAAACAGGATCCAGCAATACATTAAAAAGATCATACACCATGATCAAGTAGGATTTATCTCCGGAATGCAAACTTTGTATAATATCTGCAAATCAATAAATGTGATGCACCTTATAAAAATAAATGATAAAAACCACGTGATTATATCAATAGTTACAGATAAATGAACTCAGTAAAGTAGTATAGTACTAAATAAATATCTAGAAATTTGTTTCATTTTTCTATACCAAGTATGAACTATCAGAAAGGGAAACTAAGTAAACAATCCCATTTATTATTGCAACAACAGCAAAGTAAGTTAACTAGGAATAAATTTAACTAAGGATGTAAAATAAGTTTAGAATGAAAATTATAAGACACTGAAGAAAGAAATTAAAGAAGATACAAATATGTGGAATTATATACTGAGTTCGTGGATACAAAGCACTAACATAAATAAAATGCCCACACTATTCAAAGCAATCTGTGGATTCAAGGAAATTTCTATCAATATATTGATGGTGCATTTCACAGAACTTGAACAAAATTCCAAAAATGTATACTGAACCACAAAAGACCCAGAAAATAAACAGAATCTTGAAAAAGAAGAACAAAGTTGGAAGTATCACTCTATCTGATATCAAGCTATACTACAAGGACATCACAAAGCAGCATGGTACTGGCATAAAAACAGACACATAGATCAATGAAACAGAATAGGAAGATCAGGAATAAACCCACACATTTATAGTCAATTGATATTTGACAAAAGAGGTGTGGTAAAAACATACAATGGTATAAAGATAATCTATTCAATAAATGGTGTTGGAATATTGGACAAATACCTGTAAAAAATGAAACTAGACCATCTTCTTACCCCACACACAAGAATTAGTTCAACATGGATTAAAGACTTAAATGTTATAGTCAAAACCATAATTTATTTTTAAATGATAGTTTATATTTAATATTATTTTGTATTAGATTTAGGTGTACAACATAATTGTTAGATAATCATATACAGTACAAAGGTTTCTCCCAAGAATTACAGTACTCACCTGTCAACATAAATAGTTTATTACAACACTAGTAGAACGGTGCATAAAATTCATGCACGGGGGGTGTTCCTCAGCCTGTCTTGCACCACCTCCAATCTGGGACCCCTCGGTAGATGTCTGACTGCCAGTTTAGGCCTGATTCTTCTTGCAATATGGTACTGCTGGCTCCTAACCACTCACCTGTTTGCCTACTTGATTGCCCCTAACTACTCTGTCTGATAGCCTGCTTGCACCCAGCTGCCCCCATGCCAACCTGTTCACCCCAAACTGCCCTCCACCAGCCTGATCACCCCCAACTGCTGCCCCTGCCAGCCTGCTTGCCTCCAACTGCACTCCTGCTGCACTGCTCAACACCAACTGTGCCCCTGCCAGCCTGTTCACCCCCACTTGCCCTCCCCAACAACCTACTTATCCCCTACTGCTCCCCCATTGGCCTGATCACCCACAACTGCTGTCCCATCCTGGCCTGATCACCCCCAACTTCCCTCCCCTCTTGGTTTCTAACCACCTCTACCTTGGCCCCACCACCATGGCTTTGTACAGAAGAACATTTGGAAGGTCTCCTGTAAGATCTCCCAGTGTAATTAGCATATTACCCTTTTATTAGTATAGATAGAGGCCTGGTGCATGGGTGGAGGCCGGCTGGTTTGCCCTGAAGGGTGTCCCAGTTAAGGGTGGGGTTTTCAGGCCAGTCATGCACCCATTGGGGTGAGGGACCCCACTGTACGGGCTTGGCCAGACTGGATGAGGGGCTGAGGGCCGTTTTCATGCTGGCCACACCCCCTTCAGTATAGGAGTCCCCGCTGGGGTGCCTGTCCAGTCTGGTTGAGGGGCTGATGGCTGTTTACAGGCTGGCCACACACCCCAGCAGGGACCCACACCCCAATGGTGGTATGGTCAGCCTGGATGAGGGGCTGAGGGTCATTTGCAGGCCCTTCCCTCAGCAGCCAGCCTGGCTGACCCAAGCCTCCTGCTCACTCCGGCCTGCTCTGTGGCTGCCGCCCACAGGCCTCTCCTTTAACGGCTGGCCAGGGTGGGCAGGAGGCCTGGCTTCCTCCATTGCTGGGGGTGACCCAAGCATCGCCTGTCTCCAGATGGCTCCATGGCTACTGCCATCTTTTTCCTGATAATTTGCATATTCCCTCCTGATTGGCTGTGGGCATCATGGAGTGATAGTCAATTACCATATTACTCTTTTATTAGATAGGATATCTGACTACATTTGGTAAGGTATACTTTACATTCCCATGATACTAGAGGCCTAATGCATGAAAATTCATGCACTGGAGCAATGGGTCTGTCAGCCTAGCCTGCCCCCTCTCACAATCTGGTGGCCCTCAGGGACAGGAGGCAACCCAGTGATCAGGGAAAAATGACGCCCCCATCACACCTCTGCTGCTGCCACCGCTAGCAGTGCAAGACTCAATAGGCCCTGGTTCCTGAGCCTCAGGCAGCCTTGGGCAGCTTGGCAGCCACCATATTAGACTCGCCTGTGCCTCAGGTGACGGCTGGGCAGCCACCATCTAAGACTTGCCTGCATGTCAGATCTACCCTGGGTGGCTGGGTGGCTGAGGGGACTGGGGGAGTCCAGAGTCAGGCATGCGGAACAGCTAGACCTGCCTCAAGGCAGGTCTGGCCATGCTGTGTACCTGCCACCCGAGCAGGGCTGAGGGAACTGGGTGCCACCATCTTGTGGATGTGGGCACTGCCATCTTTGAGGAGGTGTCAGTCAATTAGCATTTCCCCTCCTTGTTGGCTGTGTGTGCTGCCATCTTTGTGAGGGTGTGATGGTCAATTAGCATATTACTTCTTTATTAGATAGGATTTTGCAACTACCAATCTGTACTTAATCTCTTCAAATGTTTTAACCAGTTCCTCAACCCCCTCCCCTCTGGCAAATATCAGTCTGTTCTCTGTATCTATGAGTCTATTTCAATTTTGAGTTTATTCTTGTGTATGGTGTAAGAAGGTGGTCTAGCTGCATTTTTATTGCATATATATGTCCAATTTTCTCCACACCAATTATTGAGTGAACTGTTTTTACCAATTGGATGTGTTTGTCCTCTTTATCATAGATTAATTAAACATATAGATGTGGGTTTAATTCTGCACACTTTATTCTCTTCTGTTGATCTGTACACCTTAATGTCAATACCATGCTATTTTGATTTCTATAGCTTTGTAGTATAGCTTGATATCAGGTAGATTTATACCTCCAACTTTTTTCTTCTTTTTCAAGAATGTTATGGCTATTCAGTGTCTTTTGTGGCTCCATATGAATTTATCATTATTTTTTTTCTAGTTCTGTGAAAAATACCATTGGTATTTTGATAGGAATTCCATTGAATCTATGAATTTCTTTAAGTAATATAGACAATAAAATATGTTAGTTTTTTATGTACATAAGCACAGTATTTGGATCTTCAATTTATTTCTTCAGTATCTTATTATTTTCTGAGTACAAGTGGTTTATCTCCATAGTTAAACTTATCCTTAAGTATTTCATTTATTTTTCTGAAGCAATTGTAAATGGGATTTATTTTAGTTTCTCTTTCAGGTAATTCATTATTGCTATAAAAAATGTAACTTATTTCTGAATATTTATTTTGTATTTAGCTATGTTACTGAATATCTACACTAATAAAAGAAAAAGATGCAAATTGATTGTACATCCACAATGCCCACCAGCCAATCAGGAGTGAGTATGAAAATTAACCAAACAAAGATGCCCCAAGCAAAGTTTGAAGACTGAAGACTACTGAAGACTGATGACTGAAGAGGCTTGGATTCCTGCTGTGGCCAGAGCGAAGACCTGGGTCCCGGGTACTGGAGGAAAACCAGTGCTGGCAGCCAGGGGAAGGAAGACCTATTGCATGAATCTTCTTGCAATGGGCCTCTAGTATTTATATATTATTGTAGGTTTTTGGTGGAATCTCTAGGGTCCTCAATATACAGCATTATGTCTTCTGGAAATAATGTAGATTTTCTTTCTTTCTAATGTGGATGCATTTTTATTTCTTCTATTTGTCTGAATGATGTGGCTAGAACTTCCTGTACTATGTTGAGTAAGAGTTGTAAAAGGGAAATCCATAACTTGTTCATGATCTTAAGAAAAACACATTTAGTTTTTCTCAACTGAATATAATGTTAGCTGTTTGTTCGCCTTATATGGCCTTTAATATGATGAGATATATTACCTTTATTCCCACTTTGTTTTTTATCTTAAATGGGTTCTGTATTTTAAAAAATATTGCATTTATTGAAGTTATATTGATTAATAAAATTGTATAGGTTTCACGTGTATGATTGTATAATATATCATGTGTATATTATATTGTGTGTTCACTACCAAAAGTCAAGCCTCTTTTTGTCACCTTTTATCTTCCCCACTCCTTTTTCTCTTTGGAAATCACCATACTTTGTTCCTGTCTATGAGGGTGTGTTTTTTGCTCATAATCACCCTCCACTCTGGGAACTGCCAGTCGTTTCTCTGTATCTATTAGTTTGTTTCTATTGTATTTGTTTATTTATTTTGTTCATTGGAGTTCACTTATAACTGAAATCTTATGATATTTGTCTTTCTTTGGCTCATTTCACTTTGCAAAATAATCTCCAGGTACATGCATACTGTCCCAAAATGTATGATATCCTTCTTTGTAATGGCTGAGTATAATTCCATTCTGTAAATGTATCATAGATTTTTCATTTACTCATCTATTGATAGGTACTTGGGCTGCTTCCAAATATTGGCTATCCTTTCTAATAAAAGAATAATATGGAAATTAACTGTCACTCTGTGACAAAAATGGCAACACCCATAGCCACAAGATGGCGGCACGCAGTCCTCTCAGCCCTGCCTGAGTCCCCCAGTCTCAGGGAGGGTTGCCACTGAGAGCCTGCAGAGTAAGCAGCCTGGTGGAATGCTGCCTAGAGGCCTTCCTGACCCTTTATAAAAAACACAAACAAATTCACTTCCCAGGCCAATCCCCTGTCAGTGGTGGCAGCCTGGGCTGGGGTCTCAGCCTGGCAGGGGTGCACACCCCCATGGCACGATCCCCTCCCACCTGCGGCAGCCTGTGGTCTCAACCACTGAGTCACATCAGCCAGGCAGATATGGAGGAATCTTAAATGTTTCTTTTTTTTAAAAAATATATATTTTATTGATTTTTTTACAGAGAGGAAGGGAAAGAGATAGAGAGCTAGAACCATGTATGAGAGAGAAACATCAATCAGCTGCCTCCTGCACACTCCCCAATGGGTACGTGCCCCCAACCAAGGTACATGCCTTTGCCCGGAATCCAACCTGGGACCCTTGAGTCTGCAGGCTGATGCTCCATCCACCTAACCAAATCAGTTAGGGCTGTCCAATATGTTAAAGGAAAAATAACCCTATCTAATAAAGAAGGACTATGCAGGGAAGGGCATTTGGGGTGACTGGGTTGTCAGGGGAGGGCAGTTGGGAATGATTGGGCTGGCAGGGGAGAAGTTAGTCATCAATCAGGCTGGCAGAAGAGTGGTTAAGGGGTGATCAGGCTAGCATGCAGAAGTAGTTAAGGGCAATCAGGCAGGAAGGTGAGCAGTTGGGAGCCAGAAGTCCTAGATTATGAAAGGGATCAGGCCTAAACAGGCAGTCAAACATCCCCCAAGCAGTCCCAGATTGGAGAGGGTGCAGGTTGGGCTGAGGGACATCCCCAAGTGCACAAATTTTATGCACCGGGCCTCTAGTTGTAAATAATGCTGTAATGAACATAGGGGTGCATATATTCTTTGAAATCAGTGTATAGGATTTCTTCAAATATATTACACAAATGGAATAATTGGGTCACATGGACGTTCCATTTTTAAATTTTTGAGTAAACACCATACTTTTGTCTACAGTGGATGTACCAATCTGCATTTTCACAATCAGTGCATGAAGGTTCCATTTTCTCCACATTCTAGGCAATATTGATGACTTATTTATTGATGATAGCCATTCTGAAAGGTATGAGTTGATACCTCACTGTATTTTTATTTTTTTCACATTTTACTGATTGACTGATTTTAGAAATAGAAGAAGGAAAGGTAGAGAGAGAGAGAAAGAGAGAGAGAGAGAGAGAGAGAGAGAGGGAGGTCTCCACATAGTTATGCATTCATTGGTTGATTCTTTTCTTTATTGACTAAGGTATTCCATATGTGTACTTGTCCCAACCCACGGGTTAAGTCAACGAGGACACAGAGGGGGAGTGCAGATGAAAGGGAGAAGAGACACAAGGAATGGAGACAAGACAAAGTTCTGATCAAGTCTTGTTTATTCAGGAGGTGTTCGGGGTATTTATAGGGAGAAGGAGGAATGAGACCTAGCCCTTAAGGCGAAACACCTGGCTTACGGGAAAGAGATAGGGTTTGGGGTAATAGAAACCTAGCCCGAGGTTAGTGCTAACGTGGTTGGAGCTTACTACAAAATGGCTGTCAAGCACAACAAGTTTCCCACAGGTCCCCCTTTTCTTTAAATTTTGAAAGGCCGAATATCCTTGAGGGGACTGTGCCTGTCTTAGGTCAGGAACTACCATATGGTACCAACGCACCTTACCCGTCATTGGAAAGCAGGGCAGCATAAGGCCCAGTTCCTGGCTTAGACGGTGGTCGGTATCACTTATAAGTTTCAGTTGCCCATCTCTGGCTAACCAGCCCAGCACACCAAGGTGGAAAGTTTGCTATTAGAGTAATTTCTCAATTGCTCTATTGAATGTCATCATATTCCTTGAATATTAATTATCTCAATTACTCTATAGAATGTTATTGTATTTCTCTTTTTCAAGGAATTTGCAACTTCCCCTTTCGGCCATCTCAAGTTTATGATAATGGACCTGTATAGATTGCATCTTAATGGCATCCACTTGTTGCTTAATAAAAGCCATCAATTTATTAAAAAGAAAAGGTCCTAGTGATAGGATTATTAATAAGCCAAGCAGAGGTCCTAGTAAGGGAAGGAGGTAGGGTAATATTCCATTTAGCCCGCTCCACAAGTGGTTGTCAAATAGTTCTCTTCTTCTTTTTATTAGGTCTTCTTGTAGTTTCTTTATCTTATCACGAACAATGCCTGATTTATTTGCATAAAAGCAGCAGCGTTCCTGTAGAACCAAACAGATCCCTCCCTGTTCTGCTGTCAATAAATCTAATCCTCTTCTGTTCTGGAGGACTACCTCCGCTAAGGATTCTATCTGATCTTGAATATCATTAATGGTACTGGATAAGGCCTGAACATCATCAATCAGCTGATTAGAAAGTTTAGTATATGAATGAAGGGCAACTCCTAATCCTGCTGTTCCTGTAGCTAAAGCTCCAGAAACCCCTAATACTACTAATAGGGGAAATATTCTCAAGGCGAGTTTTCATCCCTGGAGTTATCTGAGTGATTATCCTCAACTTTTTGGGTTTGACTGATTTGTTTAACTAAGCGTTCTGGTAGCCACCTTGCAGATTTCATTTCCTTAGAGTAAATGCATACTGATCCTCGGCCCCAGATAAGAACTGGATCTGGGCCATGCCAGGAGTTAGTCAAAGAATCCTTCCATGGTACTGAAGCAAATTGTCTCTGAATTTCTGTATGCCAAAAGCGAGCAGCTGCTGATTATCCATTTGCATCCAAATTTAAAAAATTGAGAATAAATAAGGAATGAGATAATATGTTTCTGGGTGACCCCCTCGTGGGGTACCATTCCCCCTTTTTTATTTTATCTATTGTGAGTTTTAAAGAGAGATGTGTCCTTTCAACGATTCCTTGACCTTGGGGATTATAAGGAATACCTATTGTATGATGGATATTGAGGCACTTACAGAATTGAGAAAAGGCTGAGCTGGTATAGCCTCGGCCATTATCAGTTTTTAATTGCTGTGGACATCCTAAGACTGCGAAGGCAGTTAACATATGGCTAATTACATGTTTAGTGGCTTCACCGGTTTGGAGGGAAGCATGAATAAAACCGCTAAAAGTATCTATAGTTACATGTACATATTTGAGGTTACCAAATTCAGAGATATGGGTAACATCCATTTGCCATAATGCATTAGGTACTAACCCCCTAGGGTTGACTCCAAGATGTAATACTGGGAGATGTATGACACAAGAAGGGCAATCTTTGACAATTTGTTTGGCTTGTTCCCTAGTAATATTATGCATAAGCCGGAGAGTCTGTGCATTGAGATGGTGTAACTGATGACTTCTCTGTGCTTGAGCAATTTTTAGGGAAGAGTCATCAGCATTGATAGCAGGTAATGCAGAAATATGAGCTTGTGGGCGAGTGGCCAGATCTGCTTTCTGATTTCCTTCCGCTAGAGGACCAGGAAGCCCAGAGTGAGCACGTAAATGCCCTATAAAAAAGGGGTGTGTTCTTTTTGTGATAAGTACCTAGAGCTGTCTAAATAAGTCTCCAGTATTAGAGATGCCCTTAATTTGGCCAGCAGTTTCTAATAAAGGTACAGAGTGTGCAATGTAAGCACTATCTGTGTAGATGTTAAGAGACTGATTAGGAAATGCTGATAGGACCCCAATAACAGCATGTAATTCTGTTAATTGGGCGCAGGAGCTGTTTGTGGTAAATTGTACCGCCTTGTCCTGGTAAGTATAAGCAGCTACACCTGTAGAAGAACCATCAGTAAATACCAATAGGGCATTATTTAAGGGAGTAAATGTGGTGATTTTAGGGTATACTAATTCATGTTTATTAGCAAAACCAATAAGTTTGTCTGGTGGATAATGATTATCTTGGATGCCAGTATAAGAAGCTAAGGCAATAGGCCAGAATTCAGTAGTCTGCATGAGCTAATTAACTTGTTCTTTGGTGTAATAAATCAGTCTTTTTCTTATAGGGCCGAATGGCCACTTGGCAAGCAGCATTAGTGTTTTCAAAGGCCAATTGTTTGACAAGTTCCGTGCCTGCGTCAGCATTACCGAAAATTCTGCCGGTTGCAGTGATTAAATGATGAACAAAATCTGCAAAAGGCTCGTCTGGCCCCTGTTTAATATTCGTTAAAGAGGAGCTCATGTCACCTTTAACTGGTAATTTTCTCCAAGCCTTAGTAGCGGCTGATTAAATCTGGGCAAAAAGTCCTGCATCATATTGCATTTGCGTGTCACTGGTAGCATAATTGCCTTCTCCTATGAGCATATCTAGATTCCACCTATTGCCAGCTTGCACATTGCATTTAGCAGTGTCTTTGCATGACTCTATGAATTCTGATTTCCATAGAAGATAACCCCTTCCCGCTAGTGTTGCTCTAGCTAGAGTTTGCCAATCCCCGGGCGTAAGCCAATTTTCAGCTACTGATTCTCCAATTGCTGTAGTATAAGGATCAGTGGCTCCATATTGGGCTACCGCTGTTTTTAACTCTTTTATTAATTTAAAATCGAAACCATTGTGATGATGCCAAGCCTGTCCTTGTGCGTCTACTGTTTCTGTAACTGGGAATGCATCTATTTCATCTAACTCTGGAATTGGTTCTAACCAGGAAGAAAATTTTGGAGCTGCTCCTCTTATAGGTGGTCTCTGATTACGAGAGGTTTCTGGCTTGGTTTCACTTTTAGACTTGCCTATTTTTAGACCCTCTAATTGTGCTATAAGTTCCTGGTGCTCTTTTACTAATTTTATTTGTTCCTTTAGGAATTCAATCTTATCTCTTAGCTCTTTTCTGGGGTCAAGAACCGGGCATGCTAAGAAAGGAGCGCTGGGGATGAGACTATATGGTGGAGGATGCTGAGGGATAGGCGGCCAGTCTGGATTATGATATCTGGCTGCCTGTTTTTCTAAATCCTCCCAATATGTATCACTAAGGTCTTCCTTAACTTCAAGAAATTCTTATAGGGTTGGATATTTCTTTGTCTTAGGTTTAGCTCCTTCTAAATGATAGAGTTTTACTTTTGCTTCTAAAGGTGTTCTTTTTTCAGGTATCTTTGATTTTTTCTTTTCAGTTTTTAACGTCCTCTCTCTTAATGTATTATGTGGGGCCCTGGATGGCTCTCTATTTTCAAGTTTTTTCTTTTCAATTCCTTGGGTCGCCCCTCTTTCTTACTCAACATCGCTATTGAAAGACATGAGGTCCTCACTTTCTTTCTCAATCCTTTTTTCTTTTTGATCTAATTTCTGCTGTTCTTTTAAATCCTCTTTCTCTTTATCTATTTGAAGGATTCTTTCTCCCTTTTCAATTACATTAGCAACTCTAGGATCCTGAAGCCTCTGTGATATGACCTCATCGATTAAATTCCAGTATGAAAAGGCAGTTATAGGAACCTTTTCAGGCCCAAAACTTTCATAAAAATCCCTAAGGGCATCTCCAACCCTTTTCCATCTCTTATTATCAATAGTTCCTTCAATAGGGAACCAAGGACAAACATCTTGAATATAATAAAAAAATCACATAACTGTTTAATTTTAACCTTTACTCCTCGTGCCTTTAAAGCTTTTCTAAGTCCATTAACAAACATTTCATGCTGACTCATTTCTTGACCCATAATCACTGTCTACTCACCGAGGTGTAGAAAACACAGCAGGTTCCCGCGTCAACTTATCCTCTGTCTTCTCCTTTTTGTGCCAGCTATCCAGACAGCATCCCTCACTGGATCCCCCATTCTTGAGCCATGTTGGGCACCACTTGTCCCAACCCACAGGTTAAGTCAACGAGGACCCTAGAGGGGGAGTGGGGATGAAAGGGACAAGAGACACAAGGAATGGAGACAAGACAAAGTTCTGATCAAGTCTCATTTATTCATGAGGAATTCGGGGTATTTATAGGGAGAAGGAGGAATGAGGAAGTTAGCGAAAATTCCTAGCCCTAAGGTGAAACACCTGGCTTATGGGAAAGAGATAGGGATTGGGGTAATAGAAACCTAGCCCGAGGTTAGTGCTAATGTGGCTGGAGCTTACTACAAAATGGCTGTCAAGCACAACAAGGTTCCCACAATTCTGTGTGAGGCCTTTGTTCTGAGGTGAGTCTCCTGTAGATAGCAGACATATGGGTCATTTTTTCTCATTTACTCAGCTACCCTATGTCTTTTTATTGGGACATTTAATCCATTTCCATGTAATGTTTTTATTGATAGGCACTTGTTTGTTGCCATTTTTATTCTCTATGCCTGTGTTCTTTCTTCCCTTTCTGTCACTTTGTGCAAGCGGGGCTGGAGCTGTCAGTACATAGAAGCAGTGGTGGTGGGAGCAAGGCTGCTGGCAGACAGGGGACCAGGGGCAGGAGGTGCCAGGCAGGGTTGTGGAGAATGAACTGAGACCTGCCCTTGTGCTCACTGGAGCCTTTCTAGGTGCCTGAATTCATAAACTGGGCTCCTAATTTGTTATATATGAGCAGAAGTGATCTAAGTCTACAGAAAAAAAATCACCAAAAAGAGAGTTATAATACCATGACAAATTTGCAGACTGAAACCAACTTACAAACCCAGATTCTCTTACAAGAAGGATGGGGATATGTTTTCTTAAGGAAGTACCTCGCTACACTGTGAACAATTTGTAGTTAGACATTTAGGATATTGAACACTGATATAAACTGACACTAATATTTCTGGATACCCACCGCTTCACTATTTACCCAGAGATTTATCTATTGTATACCTATTAGATAGAGTAGGAACTTATGAAGCTCTTGTGATCACTGGAGATTTAACAAAGATTGATCTCTCTGTGGCTTATTGTGTCCACAAGCTCATCATTTGGTTATTTTCACCTGATCCATTTATAATAATAAAAGTGTAATATGCAAATTGACCAAACAGCTATCTGGACGACCTTATGGATGATCTTCCAGATGCAGCTGGGGCTACAGCCACAGGGTCGAGGCAGCCACCACAGCTGCAAAGGCCTACTTTTGCACAAATTTCATGCAGCAGATGTCTAGTAACTGATAATTTGAATAGCCATACTCAGCTACCAGCAACATCCCTACATTGGTTTTCTGACTTGCATAGTGAGGGATATTATGCTAAGAAAGGCTAAGTGGAAGTCATTACTATTGTCTCTACTTACAAATATAGTAAACAAAAAGGAATACAGGTTTTCTGAATGTATTTCCAACCTTAGTGCAGTATCAAATGCTGGAAGCTATCCATTGTTTACACTATCATGAAAGTGCAACAAGGAACTTGGAAGGCTGATGGATCTTGAGCTTTAGCAAGGGCTAAAGCTACGCACTGATTTGTTCTGTCAAGATAATGGTGACTCAAGTAATTTTCTGACCTAATAGTCTCAAAGTAAATCTCTACTAATATTTACTGACCTTTACAATACTCTGTCTACAACCAGATTGCATGCCTAGGCAAAATGTGCATTCTAAAATTCAATAAAAGCTAACAGGGTCCAGGCCTCAATGGAGCCTCTCCACTAGAGAAAGGTTTTCCACCTATTCACCCATGCCTTCTAAATTCTTATGTATTGTCTAGTGCAGTGGTCGGCAAATTATAGCTTGCAAGCCATGGTTTGTTGCTCTGTTGACAAATGAGTTTGCCAACCAATGGTCTAGTTCATTCATTTGTGCACAGCCCCTTTTACAGATCCTGAACCATAGCCACAAATGGGTGAGGCATTCATATCTGGAATCCAAATAGGCATTTGAAGAAGAATATTTGCCTGAATGAAAAAAAAAAAAGGAAATTCACCAGAAAGGTGGGAAAATCACTGAAAATGTGGGGAAATTCACCACGTAGAAAGCCAGTGCCAACTTTGGAGTCACAAACTGTAAGTCGGTGGGAACATCTTTTATTTCAAGCGGGCTATAATGGGGAAGAAGTTGATTAAAAGGCAAAAGCATCATTATAAGTTTTTAGCTTCCATGCTCAAGGATAAAGGAATTAAAATGTCAAAAGGTAGTCTATTAAATCAGGTTCAAGGAAAACGAGTATCCTTGTCATCTTTAACTAGGCGGGCTCTTGTTCAAAATGCATTATGGGGAAAAAAATGGTGGCGGAGTAGACAGATGCATCTGGAGCTCTGACACTGGAAAGAGGGAGAGAGAGCAGCTGAGAGTCACACTGGGAGTGTTTATTGGCAAGTTAAGAGTCAGTTATCCTCCAGGAGAAGGTGGGGGACTGCTGGATGGGGCTCTCCTGGCCAGGCAGCCCCACTGCTATGGCGATTTTGTCTGCCGGGGCCACCAGCGCGAACGTGGAGACTGCGCCATCTTGCAGAGGGAGGTGGATGTCTGCGGGAGTCTGAAGCCTGCGGCTGGGGCACCCATTGAGCAGCCGGGGACCCAGGGACCCAGAACTCCACTCTCCAATCAGCGCAGACACGCGGCGAAACCAGAGAGCAACACGGCACACGGAAAGGTCAAATTTTGCCTGGGATAAGAGGGAGGTGGATGTCTGCGGAGGTCTGAAAACTGCAGCTGGCTGAGGCACCCACCGAACCCGCCGGGGACCCAGAACACCGCTCTCAAAATGGCGCAGACACGAGGGCGGCAGATTCAGAGATCCACACGGCACACGGAAGGGTCAGATTTTGCCAGGGATAGGGTGAGGTCTCCTGCCCCTCAGAACAGACACATGCACACTGTGGGAACCGGGCTGAGGAAAGCTGCCTCTGGAGAAGTCCATGGAGGTGGGCAGGGCGTGATCCCTAATTGTGGAGGCAAACTCTCCGAGCTGTTGACAGAGGGGAGCTCTGGAAAACGACTCGTTTTTAACTGGGGCAGAGGGACAGCCTGGGAGTTATTACAGTGTCCCGGCTGCAAAATCCCCACAAACTTGTTTTGAGAACCACAGAGTAGCAGGATCTGAGCACAGCCTAGAGAGGTCCTGTGCTTTGTCTCAGAGATCAATTCTGAAACACTGCCACCCAGGGGATGACACACAAATTGACTCTCCCATAACCACAAAAGAATAAAGAGATTAAAAGACCAACAGGGGAACACAGGGAACTGCAATACCCTCCCTACTGGGAAACAGGAGTGCCAAGCAGAATAATAGTGGAAGTGAATGACCATACTTTTTTTTCTTTTTTCTTTTTTTATTTTTCATTTTTACATATTTTAATTAAAAGACTATTTTTTTCTTTCCCCCTCAATTGATTTTACCTTTTTAATTATTACATTTTTGTTTTCAACTAGTATTATGAATTACTACTAGTATTTTACCTATTTGGAAAACAAGTGTCATTTTGTTTTCTCTTTATTTTATTTCGGGATTAGAGTTCTACATTCTATTTTCATGTTTCCTTTAGCATACTTTTACTCCAATTCAACTCTACCTGTATGCCAACACTTTCCTCCTAACTTTTCCCATTTTGTTGTCTTCTTTCTCTTTTCCTTTTCCAACTTTAGATTCTTCTTTCTCATTACCTGGTTAAAATTTCACCCCACTTATATATCTAATTTCAAATCCCCTACTACAAATCCATAAAAACCTCTCTCCTCTTGTCTTCACTAGCCAAAAAGTTGTTTTTTCTATGTCCTTTTGTTGCTATTTGCCTGAAAAGTGACTACATCGATTTTTTGAAATTTTTTGTGAGATTGTTTTAGTTTATTATACTTGTTTTATTTTGCTTTTTGCTTAGTTTGTTTTTTACCTCTCTTTCCCCTCACCTCCCTTGATATCAGTTATTATTTCCAGTTTGTATTAATCTCTAGGTACTGGTTGCTGACCTTTATTGGGATTAGTGACTGTTCTATTGGAGTTTTCTCCTAACGTCTATATTTTGTTCCCCTTGTCTCTCTGACTTTTTCCTCTTCCTCTTTTCTTCTCCTTCTTCTCCTTTTTATTTTCTTATTTTATTTTATTTTATTTTTGTTAATTTATTTTTTTTCTCACACTCCCAATTTGATTGGCATTTCATTCTTTTCTTTTTTCCTCATTTTCCTCTTCTTCTTTCTCTGTTTACCCCTAACTTGTCTTTCATTGGTGGTCAACTTCTTTGTGATTATTAACATCTTGAATATATTTCTACTCAGTGCCTTTTGTGCTGTACCTGGTTGTATTGTAGTTTGTGCCTTTCAATCAATGTAGGAGAGAGAACTACATAACCGGACACTCAGAGAAGAAAGACCATGGGCAGAAAAAGAAACAGCCCACATAAGACAGAATGGCAGGTTTCACCAGAAAATGAAGTAAACGAAATACAAGCAGAAATAAGCCTGCCAGAGAAAGAGTTCAGAGAAATGATCATAAGGTGGATGAAAAGAATGGAAGACAAAATTGACAATGTGAGTAAGAGCCAAGAAGAAATGAAGAAGACCCAAGAGGAGATGAAAAAGCAGCAAGAAGAAATGCAGAAGAACCTAGAGGAGGTGCAGAATAATCAAGAAGAAATGAAAAATGACATCACTGCTATAAAGAACTCAATAGAAAGCATCAAAAGTAGACTAGAAGAAGCAGAGGACCGCATCAGTGAGCTAGAAGACACAGTAGGAAAAAATATCCAGGTACAGCAGCTTCTAGAAAAAAAAGTTAAAAAACAAGAGGAGAGCCTAAGGGAACTTTGGGATAACATGAAACAAAACAACATCTGCATAATTGGGGTTCCAGAAAGAGTGGAAACTGAACAAGGATTAGAGAACCTGTTTGAAGAAATAATGACAGAAAATTTCCCCAATATAGAAAAGAAAAAACCCACACAAATCCAAGAAGCTCACAGAGTTCCAAGCAAAATTAACCCCAACAAACCAACACCAAGGCGCATTATAATTAAATGGGCAAACACCGACGACAAAGTAAGAATCTTAAAAAGCAGCCAGAGAGAAACAGAAAGTTATCTACAAAGGAACCCCCATAAGACTAGCTACTGTCTTCTCAAAAAAAAAAAAAAAAAAACTCATCAGGCCAGAAGGGAATGGAATGAAATATACAAAGTCATGCAAAGGAAGGGTCTGAATCCGACAATACTGTACCCTGCAAGACTCTCAATCAAAATTGAAGGTGAAATCAGAAGCTTCACAGACAAAAAAGGACTAAGGGAATATATACCACCAAACCAGCAATGCAAGAAATGTTAAAGGGTCTGCTGTAATAAAAAGAAAGAGGAAGCAAAGAAGGAACTTGGGGGTAAGGACTAAAAATGGCAACAGATAAGTACTTATCAATAATAACTTTAAATGTAAACGGATTAAATGCTCCAATTAAAAGACATAGGGTAACGGATTGGATAAGAAAATGTGATCCATATATCTGCTATCTAGGAAAACCCACCTCAGGAAAAGAGATGCACACAGATTGAGGATGAAGGGATAGAAGATGGTATTTCAGGCAAATGGAAATGAAAAAAGAGCTGGGTTTGCAATACTTATAATCTGACAAATTAGATCTCAAAGTGAAGGACAAAACAAGGATAAGGAAGGCCACTTCAGAATACTAAAGGGAACAATCCAACAAGAAGAAATAACTCTGGTAAACATATATGCACCCAATATAGGAGCACCTAAATACATAAAAAAAAAAACTCTTGGAAGATATTAAAGGAGAGATTGACAGCAATACCATCATACTAGGAGACTTTAATACCGGACTGTTACCATTGGACAAATCCTCTGAACAAAAAAGCAGAAAAGAAACATCAATCCTAAATTACTCACTAGGCCAGATGGAATTAATTGACATCTTCAGAACATTTCACCCCAAAGCCACAGAATATACATTCTTCTCGAGTGCACATGGGTCATTTTCAAAAATAGATCATATGTTGGGTCATAAGAAAAATCTCTTCAAATTCAAGAAGATAGAAATCATATCAAGCATTTTCTCAGACCACAGTGGCATGAAACTCGAAATCAGCTATTATAAAAACAATAGAAAGAAATCAAACACATGGAGACTAAACAGCATGCTATTAAACAATGACTGGGTAACCAGAGAGATCAAGGAAGAAATAAAAAGCATCATGGCAACAAATGGCAATGACAACACAACAATACAAAATTTATGGGACACAGTGAAGGCAGTCTTGAGAG
>JAAGEH010000029.1:24128306-24199177 GCA_011751065.1 Lasiurus cinereus | reverse complement strand
AATCAAAATTGAAGGTGAAATCAGAAGCTTCACAGACAAAAAAGGACTAAGGGAATATATACCACCAAACCAGCAATGCAAGAAATGTTAAAGGGTCTGCTGTAATAAAAAGAAAGAGGAAGCAAAGAAGGAACTTGGGGGTAAGGACTAAAAATGGCAACAGATAAGTACTTATCAATAATAACTTTAAATGTAAACGGATTAAATGCTCCAATTAAAAGACATAGGGTAACGGATTGGATAAGAAAATGTGATCCATATATCTGCTATCTAGGAAAACCCACCTCAGGAAAAGAGATGCACACAGATTGAGGATGAAGGGATAGAAGATGGTATTTCAGGCAAATGGAAATGAAAAAAGAGCTGGGTTTGCAATACTTATAATCTGACAAATTAGATCTCAAAGTGAAGGACAAAACAAGGATAAGGAAGGCCACTTCAGAATACTAAAGGGAACAATCCAACAAGAAGAAATAACTCTGGTAAACATATATGCACCCAATATAGGAGCACCTAAATACATAAAAAAAAAACTCTTGGAAGATATTAAAGGAGAGATTGACAGCAATACCATCATACTAGGAGACTTTAATACCGGACTGTTACCATTGGACAAATCCTCTGAACAAAAAAGCAGAAAAGAAACATCAATCCTAAATTACTCACTAGGCCAGATGGAATTAATTGACATCTTCAGAACATTTCACCCCAAAGCCACAGAATATACATTCTTCTCGAGTGCACATGGGTCATTTTCAAAAATAGATCATATGTTGGGTCATAAGAAAAATCTCTTCAAATTCAAGAAGATAGAAATCATATCAAGCATTTTCTCAGACCACAGTGGCATGAAACTCGAAATCAGCTATTATAAAAACAATAGAAAGAAATCAAACACATGGAGACTAAACAGCATGCTATTAAACAATGACTGGGTAACCAGAGAGATCAAGGAAGAAATAAAAAGCATCATGGCAACAAATGGCAATGACAACACAACAATACAAAATTTATGGGACACAGTGAAGGCAGTCTTGAGAGGGAAGTTCATAGCCCTACAAGCCTACTGCAAAAAAAAAAAAAAAAAAAACAGGAAACAATGGTAATAAATTACCTAACCCTACAACCCAAAGAGCTAGAAGGAGAGCAACAAGAAAAGGCCAGTCTACTCAGAAGGAAGGAAATAGTGAAGATCAGAGCGGAGATAAACAACCTGGAGACCAAAGAAATAATTCAGAAGATCAACAAAACAAAGAGCTGGTTCTTTGAAAGGATAAACAAGATTGATGGACCTCTGGCCAGGCTCACCAAAAAGCAAAGAGAGAAGACCCAAATAAAGAAAATCAGAAATGGAAGAGGAAAAATAACAACAGACACTGTGGAAATACCAAGGATTTTTAAAAAATACTATGAACAACTCTATTTCAACAAATTGGACAACCTGCAAGAAAAGGACATTTTCCTTGAAAAATATAACCTTCCAAAACTCAATGAGGAGGATGCCAAGCATCTCAATAGTCCAATAACTATGGAAGAAATGGAAGCAGTCATCAAAAAGCTTCCAGCAAATAAAAGATCGGGACCAGATGGCTACACAGGAGAGTTTTACCAAACATTCAAGGAAGAATTAAAACCTATCCTCCTCCGACTATTCAAAAACATTCAAGAAGAAGGAACACTTCCAAACACCTCTATGAAGCCAGCATCACCCTAATATCAAAACCAGATAAAGACAACACAATGAAAGAGAATTATAGGCCAATATCTCTCATGAACATAGATGCCAAAATCCTCAACAAAATTCTAGCAAATCGGATTCAGCAGTACATCAGAAAGATCATACACCATGACCAAGCAGGATTCATGCCAGGAATGCAGTGATGGTACAATATCCGCAAATCAATAAATGTGATACATCACGTAAACAAATTGAGAGGTAAAAATCACATAGTCATATCAATTGATGCAGAAAAATCATTTGACAAAATCCAACACCCTTTCTTGATAAAAACTCTCAGCAATGGGGGAATAGAAGGAGCATACCTCAACATCATAAAAGCCATATGTGATAAACCAAAGCTAACATCATACTCAATGGGCAAAAACTAAAACCATTTCCCCTAAGAACAGGAACAAGACAGGGATGCCCACTGTCACCTCTCCTGTTCGACGTAGTACTGGAAGTACAGTGGTACCTCCAGATACGAGTGCCCTAACATACGAGATTTTTGAGATACTAGCTGTCCAGCGAGCGATTTTTGCTTTGAAATAGGAGCAACATTTGTGATAGGAGTAATTGCGTTGATCAGCCGGCTGCACAGGACCCACCAGTTTACCCCTACTCGAGCATCTCATAGTTTCCCATGCCTCAAGGTTACAGAACGAATTAAATTTGTATCTCAAGGTACCACTGTATTAGCCATTGCAATTAGACAAGAAGAAGAAATAAATGGCTTCCAAATTAGAAAAGAAGAAGTAAAGCTGTCCTTATTTGCAGATGACATGATATTGTACATAAAAAACCCAAAGGACTCCATTCCAAAACTAATTGACTTAATTAATGAATTTGGTAATGTAACAGGATACAAAATTAATGCTATGAAGTCTGCGGCACATCTATACACTATTACTGAATTACAGAAAGAGAGACTAAAATAGCAATCCCATTTACCATCACACCAAAAAAATTAAGATACCTAGGAATAAATCTAACTAAAGAAGTAAAAGACCTATATGTAGAAAACTACAGTACACTGAAAAAAGAGATAGAGGAAGATGTTAACAGATGGAAAAGCATACCATGCTCATGGATTGGGAGAATCAACATCATTAAAATGTCCATACTACCCAAAGCAATCTATAGATTCAATGCACTATCCATTAAAATACCAACGACATACTTCACAGACCTACAAAGAATTCTTCATAGATTCATCTGGAACAAAAAAAGACCATGAATAGCCACAGCAATTCTGAGAAAGAAGAATAAAGTAGGTGGGATCTCAATACCAGATTTCAAGCTGTACTACAAAGCAACTGTTCTCAAAACATCCTGGTACTGGCACAAGAACAGACATATAGACTAATGGAATAGAATAGAGAACCCTGATATCCACCCAAACCACTATGCTCAACTAATATTTGACAACGGAGGCATGAACATACAATTGAGCCAAGATAGCCTCTTCCATAAATGGTGTTGGGAAAATTGGACAGATACATGCAAAAAAATGAAACTGGACCACCAACTTACACCAAATACAAAAATAAACTCAAAATGGATACAGGACTTAAACATTAGAAGGGAAACCATAAAAATACTAGAGGAATCCACAGGCAGAACAATCTCAAATATATGCCAAAAGAACTTCCTCACTGATACTGCTCCCAAGGCAATGGAAGCAAAATAAAAAATAAACAAATGGGACTACATCAAAATAAAAAGATTTTGCACAGCAAAAGAAGCCATCAAAAAACAAGAAAGATCACTGTATGGGAGAACATATTTGCAAATGTTATCACTGATAAAGGTTTAATCTCCAAAATCTACAGACAACTTATACAACTTAATAAAAGGAAGATAAATGATCCAATAAAAAAATGGGCAACGGACCTAAATGGAATCTTTTCGAAAGACAACAGAAGGAAGGCCAAGAGACACATGAGAACATGTTCAAAGTCAGTAATCATCCGCGAGATGCAAATCAAAACGACAATGCAATACCATCTTACACTGGTCAGAATGGCAATCATCAACAAATCAACAAACAACAAGTGTTGGCGAGGATGTGGAGAAAAAGGAACCCTTGTGCACTGTTGGTGGGGATGCAGACTGGTGCAGCCACTTTGGAGAACAGTATGGAGTTTCCTCAAAAAATTAAAAATGGATCTCCCATTTGACTCTGTAATCCCACTCTTAGGAATTTATCCTAAGAAATCACAAACACCAGTCAGAAAGGATTTATGCACCCCTATGTTCATAGCAGCACAATTTACAATAGCTACAGTTTGGAAACAGCCTAGGTGCCCATCAGCAGATGAGTGTATCAGAAAACGAAGGTACATCTACACAATGGAATTCTATGCTGCCATTAAAAAGAAGGAATTCTTAACCATTTGCAGCAACCTGGTTGGAACTGGAGAGCCTTATGCTTAGTGAAATAAGCCAGTCAATGAAGGAGAAGCATCACATGATCTCACTCATTCGTGGATAATAAAGAACATTATAAACTGATGAACAAAAGGATAGATACAGAGGCAGTAAAGCTTCAAACAGACTGTGAAATTACAGCAGGAAGAGTAAAGTTAGGTGAGGTAAATAAGAGATCAATCAAAGGACTTGTATGCATGCATATAAGTATAACCAGTGAACATAGACACTGGGGGTTTGGGTTATGCCTGGGAGGGAGGGGGGGCAATGGGAAGGTATGTATAAAAATTAATAAAAGAAATGCATTATGCCAAATTTTATTGGGGATCAAAAGTCTGTAATACCTAAAGGCCCCAATCCTCTTCTTCCAGTGTGGAAAGGCTCAACAGCAAGATCAAATGGGGGTAACAGTCATCCTGCAAAATAACTCCTTAATGTTTTGTCTTAAAATTATCATATAATGCCTTGGGACAAGCAGATTTTAGCTAAAGCAACTTTAGATGCCAGTCAATACTACGGAGAGCAAACTATGATAAAATTTGTGAATAATAAGCTGAGATCTAGACTGGATTCTTGCTATATAAAATATCTTAAAAATTCATGAAAAAAACTTTGATTTATTAAGTCTTGTCTATATGTTATGGGTGCTTGTCTGTTGATTATTGTTTTATTTGTCTTTGTTGTTTGATTTAATTTGTTTATTGTTAGTCTATTAAGCATGCCTTTAATTTAATTTAATAGAAAAGAAACAGTAGATGGCCAGGCCATTACTAAATTTCCCCAGAGCAAACAGAATATGTGAATGGGGAGAGAGAGAATATGAACGGTACACAGGGCCAATAATACAGGCTTTAAGAAAATTCCATAGGCCAGTGGTTCTCGACCTTCCTAATGCTGCGACCCTTTAATACAGCTGTGGTGACCTCTAACCATAAAATTATTTTCATTGCTACTTCATCACTGTAATTTTGCTACTATTATGAATCATAATGTAAATATCTGTGTTTTCTGATGGTCTTAGGTGACCCTGAGGTTGAGAACTGCTGCTGTAGAGCCTAAAACCATTGGAAAACACAGATATTTACATTATGATTCATAACAGTAGCAAAATTATAGTTATGAAGTAGCAGCAAAAATAATTTTATGATTGGAGTTCACCACAACATGAGGAACTGTATTAAAGGATCACGGCATTAGGAAGGTTGAGAACCTCTGCCCTAGGCAAAGGGAGGTAACTAAAAAAGGCCCATGCTCATTAACTACTAGGTCTTTTTGTGATCCTGTAAAATGGGTGCCCACTACCAAGAGTGTTATTAAAAGTCTTATTTTCACCATGTTTTTATCTACCAGTCCATCATTTGAAATTTGGATAGATGAGACATTTCTTGAATTTGGGGATGTGTCTGGGACCTGTACCCATGAAGAGAAAAAGGCTAGCTTAAAAGAAGGCATGCCCCACCTGATTTTGGGTGGCCTCTTGAACTGAGCCCCATCTCTTCACAGATATTATGGAATAAACTCAAGATTGTTTTTTTCTTTAAAAGATGGCAAAAATGACACAAGAAAAATATACAGGTTGTGTTTGGGCAATAAAATTAATGTTTCCATAATAATGGGTAATTCTTGAATAATAATGTACTTCATTTCAAGGTTGCCTCCCAAATCTTGGGGGCACTCCTTTTTTATAAAATAAAAATAAAATAATACTTTAACATTAAAGCCACTGAAAGTCAGTATGTTATCTATGTTACAAAATTTGTCAAAAGAAAATGACTTGGATAGTAATTGGCTTTAAAAATCTCAAAATTGTTAAAATATAAATAAATAAATGTAACAAAAACTAAGAATTGGTAACAAAGATTTTCAGAATAATTATAAATATATTAATAATGAAAATCCAGTCATTCAAAAGGACACTGGATGTACTCTCTATTAGAGGAAAGTGATAGTCCCAGAGAAACTGCAGCCATAACCTTAGATGTTATTTGAGAAAGAATGTGGCAGTTTTAAAATTCAAACGGCTTAGAGGCCTGCTCCCTCCTCCTCTTGCTTTTCACCAGAAGCATAGTTTTCCAAAGTCTTTGGTAACTTAAAATTTTAGAACATTGCTAAATTAAATAATAAAAATTTATTAAATACCTAAGTATTTTAAAATGACAAAATATTGAAATATTAATCTGAGTTTGCCTCATCTGAAAAATCTAGAGAATAGATTTGAATCTATTAATTAAGCATGCCTTATATTTTAATTGAATTATATAATTAAAAATATAAACATATTACTAATCAGAGAAATGATAAGTATTTAACTTACTACCTAAAATTTAAGGCTTCTAAAAGAAAAAAGTTCAAATTAAATTGGAAGTAATTATATGGTTGTGATAACAAAATAGATAAAGTATAAATATTTATTTTTCTCTGGAGAAATTAGTAGCTCAAAATGTATTGTAGTACTTATGTGTACTACATGTGGTAAAATTTCAATCTAGAATATAATATTTTACTGGCCTACTTAAAAAAAGAAGGATTAATTCTATGGTCTGAACCAAATTTTTAATATTAAAATCAGTTTAAATTTAATTAATATATTTTAGAATAATTACAAAAAGTGTATAATATAATCTTTGAGTTATGTATATTTGATGGTCTTTCCAAGTTAAATTACAAGACTTTAACCAAGAAATATCTTTCGGACATTTCAAGGGCCCTGGAATGATTCAAGGATTTATTCTCTCTTCTTAAAAGAAATATTTTTGAACTAACTTAGGCCAATCTAATATACTTGAAATCATGTAGAAAGTTTTATCAAATAAATGTGTTGTATTTATATATATTTTTAAAATGTTATAAAGTTTTAACCTCTAAGCTTGGCAGGACAAGGTTGCTGAATACTTTGTTAGCTTTTCACAATGTAATCTAGGTCTCATATAAACTCATTTTTGTGAAAAGCCAATATTTTATTACTAATTGATTCTAGTAAAGTCCAAAGTAAAATTTGCCTATATATGCAAATGGACACTGGTCCAAAAGAATGCTGTTTAAAAGTAAATTTTAAGCTTAATAAAAAATTTTTTTAAATATTTTTTACTACTATTTACAAAGTAAACTAAAAGTTATTTCAAGCATTAAATCTCATCATTAACGACACACCATAAGTAAAAAGAGAGTTATTTTTACTTGCAATGTATGCATTGCAATATTGGTCAGCATCTGAAAGGCAACCAAATTTGTTGCTCTGTTTAAAGGAAAATAGAATTTTTTTTTTACTTTACTATTTAAAGCATTACATATAGTAGTACATATATCTCTTTTAATCCCCAATTGACCTTCTCCCAGCCTCCCTTAACCCTTGTTGCATGACCTCATCCCACTCCCCTGCAGTGTCTTGTGTCCATTGATTATGCTTTTATGCATGCATACAACTCCTTTCCGTTGATCTCTTTCCCCCTTCCCCAACACTCCCCAGCCTTCTTGCTGTAATTTGACAGTCTGTTAGATGCTTTACTGCCTTTGTATCTATATTTTTGTTCATCAGGTTATAATGCTCTTTATTTTCCATAAATGAGTGAGATCATGTGATATTTTTCTTTCATTGCCTGGCTTATTTCACTTAGCTTAGTGCTCTCCAGTTCCATCCTTCCTTCTTTTTTATAGCAGCATAGTATTCCATTGTGTAGATGTACCATGGTTTTCAAATCCACTCATCTGATAATGGACATTTAGGCTGTTTCCAAATCTTAGCTATGGTGAATTGTGCTGCTATGAACATAGGGGTGCATATATCCTTTCTGATTGGTGTTTCTCTTTTCTTGGGATATATTCCTAGAAGTGGGATTACTAGATCAAATGAGAGTTCCATTTTTAGTTTTTTGAGGAAGCTCCATACTGTTATCCACAGTGAGGAAAATAAAAGTTTTTAAAAGAAACTCCTTAAATGTAGCTTAAAAATCACTGGGCAGAAATAAAAGGAAATGTCCTTCAAATATTTAGAAACTGTAATTAAAAGTCATTATATTTGGCCATAAAAAAGTAGAAATAGAAAAATAATTGCCTTAAAATCTTAGGTGACTTTTCAAAAATCATTAAAGGACATTTATTAGTTAAGACCTACCTAAAAATCTCTACAGAAGAAATGACAAATTTATTACTCAATTAAAATGACTCAGGGACACAAACTGTCATTTCCAGCAATTTTCAAAAGTAGAAAATTCAATAAATTATGGGACAGGCAATTATAGAATGCCAACATGAGTGGCTAAAATCCCAACTTGAGAAACAAAAATGGGGAATAGTGGAAAAATATCCTGTAAGTAAACTACATCAAGCCTTAATTACTTAATTTTTTTTTCACTTGTAATTCTGTTGACAGAACACCAATGGAATTACACTGGTGTTAGACTAAACCAAAGGAAAATGGTCTGGTTAAATGGCAAGATCCCGAGTCTGGAAAGGCCCTGACTCCCTGTTAACATTTGGTCAAGTATATGCTTGTGTATTTCCAGAAAATTTCTCGAAGTCCATGTGAATTCCTGCAAGAAATATTAAACTTCAACATGGATCCCAGGGAGGAACTGTCCAGATTAATGAAGACCTTGCAACTGGAGTCACACCCTGTACCTGCAGCTGGGGACAACTGACTACTCCAGCCACAGATAGCAGTAGCCTCAAGCAACACACTGAAGATAAAGAGTGGGAGGAGAATAAGACCTATGGCAAATAGTCAGGAGGTGACCTGAGGGATGGTGAAGAAGATGGTCCAGAAAGCTGAGTGAATTTTTGAGGAGACCAAAACCCCAAGAATGTCTGAGATGGTCTTTCTTGTCATGCTAGCAGTCATCAGTTGTGCAGTAATACTGCCAGGGGCAAATGGGGAAATATATTGGACTTATGTTCCCTCCATGGGTAAGACCCTTTATGTGGGCTGATCCTCCACCTAGTGTAGTCACCAATAATACCAAACACCTTGGTCATCCAGGAGGACCATAGGTGAGGCAAAGAAGTATTTGGGCAAAATATAATTACATGGGTGTCTCGACCCAGCTTCCCTTTTGTATGACACAAAATCCAACTACTGCTTCTTTGTGTGTATGGAATTAAAGAGAGGGTTCTGGCTGTTGTTGACATCAAAAGGTGGGGGAGGAAAAGCCCAAATACATCTATCACTACTTGCTCCTGGGAGAGGTACAGAAAATGTAACATTACTAAGACACCCATCCCCACTAAGCCATTATGTATAAAGTCTTATGTATGAATGGCATCCCACTGAGGAAGAAACTAATTGGCAAGACGGTTATAGTGATCACACCACCATCAGCAAATTTAATAACAGTTTTTCCTTTGTAGATTGGAGCACCTATGGGTCTGCGTATAGTAACAATTGCACTCTAAAATGGAACCTAATGTTGAAGCTAATCACTCCTTCTCATGGTATGTAGAAGGATTTGTTGGATCATAATTACAACATGATAATTCACACCTACAAAATACACAATGGAAATTAGCTGCTGCACTTGCATCTATTAAATGGTGTAGTTTTTTTTCTCCCTATTACTCTCCCCACCTCCCAGTACATGCCCTCATCCGTCTCTCCCCACTCCTCTCCACCCCCGCCATTGCCCTGTATCCTCTGGCTATGCCTACACACACATGCATACAGTCCTTTGGTTGATCTCCTACAGGCCCCTCCCCCACAACCTCCCCTCCCTTCCCATTGTAGCACAACAGTCTGTTCATTGCTTCTTTGCCTCTGCTTCTGCTTCCCCCTCCACCCTCTGATTCTTGTCTTTAAAATCATTTTGCCCCTGTAGGCTAGAATTAAACCAACAAGAGCCAAAGAAAAATGTTTGAGTCCCACTTTCAATGTCAAACAGTTCCTTATGTGTACATGTCATCAATGGTATCTGGATAGTGGACAAATGGTGGCAATGCAGGTCCGACCCTCTCTGGTTTGGTCCGAGGCATCCTGTAGCGATGCACAGCTGCTAACTGCTAGCATGGCAAGGCGTCTTCAGTGTCTTCCATCTCGGGACTGTGTCTCCCCTTGCCTTCATGTTTGGCGCAGACCTGTCAGTTCCTCTCTGTTACAGGAGTCCACTTAGTCTTGGAGTTGTTTTCTGAAAGTATATAAACACATTCTCGACGAAGAGTTAATAAAGGAATCTTTTCTATAAAATTGACTTGGGGTCCTTTTTATTTTTGCCTACCCGCTTTTCCTTCGGCTTATTTTGACACCATGTGTGTTTTTCATGGGTGTCTTGTTGTTAGCATTACAAATGGAAATTAATTTTCTAAAGTGAAAATTTTCTAAATGTAATTTACCTACCAGGTATTTTTCCTTAAATGATATTATCCTACTCTCCCGCCCCCCCTTTTTTTGATTAATGGAGAATTTGGTAAATTTTTTAATGAAATCTTGATAACTTTAAATTTTAATTTTTTGCACACAAATATGCCTGTTTTATGTTCATTACATATTAAGCAATTTTACCATGAGATGAGCTATCAATAGAAATATTAATTAATACTTTAAAAACAGTTTTTTGTCCAGTACACTTAAATTTTTTTGGGTGTTCGCCAATTTAAATTAATCTGAAAGCTTGATAACTCTTTTACGTCAAATTTAATACTTTACCAATAATCTTAGATTATCCTGTATATATTAGTGGAGAGGTTTATTTGCATTGAGTTGGCACTGAGCATTCCTAGTGCTAGGCTGAATTTAGATATAGGGCAGCTGCTGTTGGCATGTTTCTGTATGTTACCTGGGTCCCGATCTATGCTGAGCGTGGGAAGCGAGGTAGCCATGGGGGCAGGAGACCTCCCTCAGAAGGGGTGAAGATTCAGATCCCTGCAAGGTTGGAGGGGGGGAGTGAGGGTCTGTGCCCTACCTCTATTTATCCCCAAGTTCTCTCTTGATGGCCCCTCTGCGACTGTGCCTGTCTTAGGTTGTTCCTTCCCTGAGGAATCTTACCCATCTCTGGCTAACCAGTCATCCTCCGGGGCCAAGCAGGGTGTTGTGAGGTGCAGTTCTGTCTCCATGGTAGCCTATGCCCCCATGGTCTCCACGCCCAGCACCTGCACCTGCCTGTGCTGGCGGGCACCCTGGCACTGATCACTTATCTCCGGGAATTCAGGTTCCTTCTCCAGTGAGGGCCCAGCTCACACCATTTGGCAAGAGACACATCCATTATACCAGCCACCTTGAGGCTTCGAGCTCAGCGTGAATAGAGAGCTCAGGCTACAGTTGAGGGCCAATGGGTTGTGAGAAGAAGGTCCCTCTTGGCAAAAGAGGAAAGAGGGCCAGTATAGAATGCTCAAGTGCCTTCCCAGTGCCTCAATTCCTTCTGAAAGGCATTAAATCCTTTCATGTCCTCTTTTTAAATTGCTGCTAAACATTTAAAGAATTAATTTGTATGTTTGTTTGGGATAGTTGTACAATATGCTGTTGTGAAATATCAAAAATTAAATGATATTGTATGATTATAGCATATAAGGATGTTCTTTGCTGTAGGCCATGGCAATTCAATTTCAAATGGACTGACAATTTATTTTTGTAGCTATATAAACTTTCAGGGAGGCAAAAACACAGATTACTTACCGTAGCTGAAGAGGCCAAATATGTTGACTTTCAATTACAATCCTTAAGACATTTAAAGGAAACCTCTTTATTTCCTTCCAAAATGATTTTCATGTTACAGAGTTTCATTTAAAAATCTTTGTCTCATGAAGCAATTTCTCTTAAGGTTATGGTGACCACTGTATGGATTCCTTCTCCTGCCACACCTTCCCCACTGTCTGTGCCCAATGATTATGCTCATACGCATGTACAAAGGTCCCTCTGTTGATCTCTCCTCCTTATTCCCATCAACTCCCACCTTCCCCGAGGTTTGATTTTTTTAAATATATTTTATTGATTTTTCACAGAGAGGAAGGGAGAGAGATAGAAAGTCAGAAACATAGACGAGAGAGAGAGACATCAATCAGCCGCTTCCTGCACGCCCCACAGTGGAGATGTGCCCACAAGCAAGGTACATGCTCCCAACCGGAATAGAACCTGGGACCCTTCAGTCCGCAAGCCGACGCTCTATCCACTGAGCCAAACCGGTCTCGGCGAGGTTTGATTTTTTGATAGACGTTTCTTATCGTCTGGATCTGATCTAAATGGTATAGTTTTAATTATAGTTCAGATAATTCCACTCGTACCTTATGGGTAACTCCCAATAAGACAGTATTTGCCACCGGTTATGTATTTTGTACTCCTCTCAGTCTCCATCCAGATGCACTTTAATGCAACAAGCCATCTGTATGAGGTGTCATGCACAGGCAGTACACTATCCCATTGTATTAATTATAGATTCTAAAAAGATTCCCTCATGATTTTAAAACAACCTGCTTTCACTTGGGTTCCTACTGACCTAACTGAGCCTTGGAAATCTCATAAAACCTACCAAATATTACATGACCTAGTAAAAATCTTAAAAATATAAAAATGATTTTTTGGAACGTTAATTACAGGACTCTTTTCCCTCATAATGTTACTTACTTCTGTTGTCATTGCTGCTTCATTCATGATACAAATTGTTCAAACTCCTCAGTTTGTACAACACGTTTAGGAAAATATAACTAAGACCTTGTCTATACAAAAAAAGAATTGACAGCCAGTTTGAAGTAGAATTATTGGCACTAAAGTCTACAGTTTTGTGGATGAATGATAAAATCCACAGCTTAGAGTAAATAATGTTCTTGCATTGTCATTATAATATTTCCCATATTTGTGTTACCCCCATTCCCTATAATAGTACCTTACACCTTTTAAAATCAATAAAAAATCACCTTCTTATTGCTTGCGGGAAATGTAACACAACCCTTGATATTTTAGAATTACAACAGCATATTGTACAATTATTCTAGTTAAAATTACAAACTAATTATTTAGATACCTGGCAGCAACTTAAAAAGGACATGAAAGAATTTAATCCCTTTCACTGGATCTCCTTACATTTGCCTCTTAGCGTCACCACTATTGCCTATCTCGTTCTTATATGTTTATTTTTACTCTGCAGATGCGGAATGAGGAGTCTTAAAAGGACTGAAGCCCTTCAGGTGGAATATGCTTTTCAAGATTTATTAAGAAAACAAAAAGGGGGAGATGCTGGAAGCTATCCATTGCCCACACCAGTGGTCGGCAAACTCGAGAGCCACGGTTTGCTGCTCTGTTGACAAATGAGTTTGCCAACCACTGGACTACACTAAATGTTACTGTGTAGTTGGAAGCTGTGAGGATTAGCAACTGTGGGATATTGGTGCAAAGAGATAAAGGATAGTATATGACAGTGGTCAGCAAACTCAGTCAACAGAGCTGCAAACCACGGCTTGCGAGCTGCATGTGGCTTGTGACCGGCAGTTTGCTGACAATTAGTCTACATTATCATGAAAGTGTAACAGAGAACTTGGAAGGCTGATGGACCTTGAGCTTTAGAAAGGGCTAAAGCTATGTACCAATGGTTCTGTCAAGATAATGGTGGCTCAAGGAATTTTCTGACCTAATAGTCTCAAAGGAAATCTTTACTAATATTTACTGACCTTTAAGATAGTCTGTCTACTACTGAATTGCTTGCCTAACTAAGGGCAAGATTTGCATTCTAAAATTGAATAAAATTGAATAAAAACGCCACAGGACCTGAGCCCCAGCGGAGCCTGTTCACTAGAGAAAGGTTTTCCACCTCTTCTCCCATGCCTTCTAAATTCATATTTCTTGTTTAGTGCATTCATTTGTGCATAGCCTCTTTTCCAGATTCTGAACCCTAACCACAAATGGATGAGACATTTACAATCAAATACTTAAAAAATGTGAAATTATTGGTTCCTATAGCATTTCCATTCTGCTTGTCTATTTGCTAGTATCAAAGACAGATGAATTTTGGATAATGACAGTAGATTTTGTAAGTTAATCAGGTGTTAATTCCAATTGCAGCTGCTATTATAGATGTGGATTTACTGTTTGAATAAATTAATATATTCCCTAAACCTGGTATGCAGCTAGGGTTCTGAAAAATTATTTTTTCCTCTATAGTTGTAAGAACCAATAAAAGCAATTTGATTTTAGTTGGTAAGTCTAGTAATATACCTTCACTGTCCTAATTGAGGTATATATCAACTTTTGAGACCTATATTGTAATTTAGTCACAAGGACCTTTATTGACTTTCTCTTCCACTGGATATCATGCTGGTCCATTAAACTGACAGTAATGTGCTGATTGGACCTGTTTAACAGGAAGTAGCACATACACTAGATACTTTAGTAAGACATGTGCTAAAATGTGAACAAGAAATTTCACAAAAAATTCAGCCACCTGAATTTCAGTGAAACTTCTAGTGGCCAGTGGGCTAGGGAACATCAAGATATCCCTTCTATAAGGAAGAATATACTCTTGCATCTAGC
This sequence comes from Lasiurus cinereus, assembly GCA_011751065.1. Classification (NCBI taxonomy): domain Eukaryota; kingdom Metazoa; phylum Chordata; class Mammalia; order Chiroptera; family Vespertilionidae; genus Lasiurus; species Lasiurus cinereus. The sequence continues at coordinate 24,184,586 of JAAGEH010000029.1, read as the reverse complement.
TGTTCTTAGCATTGAAAAAGAGAATAAACAAACAAACAAAAACAAAACATTGTGGGCCTCTTTGTACCTCTTTGGGTATGCTACTCTTACTTATGCATGAGTGACTGGTTTTGAGTGAGACCTAGAGAAAGTGAAGGTCATGTTACAGGAACAGGCTACCATGAAAACTGCTCTGCCACATGTGTTATTTCATAAAACAAATATACGATAGGGTTTAAATAGTCAGGGACATTTAGTAATGCTGTCTGGAGATTTGAAAGCCCCCACAAGTGATTCTCAGACTCAGGATTTTAGAGCAAAATCATGTCATCTATGGAGAATTCCTCTATTTTTTCCCCATTGAGGGTTTTATTAATTAAGTAATTATTGTCTAAAATTTTACATATGTCTCCTTTTTCCCTGATTGACCTGCCCCCCAACCATTCCCACCCTAGGCAAGCCCCCACTGCTCCATTGCCTGTGTCTATTGGTTATGCTGATAAAATGTATACACGTCCTTTGGTTGTTCTCTAATCCCCGCATCCACCTCCCCTGACATTTATCTCTGGATCTATTATTGTTCATCAAATTATGTTGATCATTATATCCCACATATGAATGAGATCATGTGATATTTATCTTTATTTGACTGGTTTATTTTGCTTAGCATAATGCTCTCCAGTTCCATCCAAGCTGTTGCAAATAGTAAGAATTCCTTATTTTTTATAGTGGTGTAGTATTCCACTGTGTAGATGTACCACAGTTTTCTAATCCACTGATATGTTGATGGGTACTTAGGTTGTTTCCAAAATTTAGTTATTGTAAATTGTGCTACTATGAACACAGTGGTACATATATCCTTTCTGATTGGTGGTTCTGGTTTGTTGGGATATTGTCCTAGAAGTTGGGAATACTAGGTCAAATGGGAGTTACATTTTTAACTTTTTGAAGAAACTCCATACTGTCTTCCACAGTAGCTGCATTCCCACCAGCAGTGCAGGAGGGTTCCTTTTTCTCCACATCCTTGCCAGCACTTGTCATTTGTTGATTTTTCATTGATAGCCATTCTGACAGGTGTGAGATGTTATCTCATTGCTGTTTTGATTTGCATCTCTCAGATGATTAATGACTTTGAACATGTTTTCATATGTCCCTCGGCCTTCTGTATGTCCTCTTTCGAAAAATATCTATTTAGGTACATTGGCCATTTTTACATTGGATAGTTTATCTTTCTTTTGTTAAGTTGGATGAGTTCCCTGTAAATGTTGGAGATTAAAACCTTATTGAAGATAACATTGGCAAATATATTCTCCCATGCAGCAGGATTTCTTGTTGTTTTGTTGGTGGTTTCTTTTCCTATGCAGAAGCTTTTTATTTTGATGTAGTTCCACTTGTTTATTTTCTCCTTAGTCTCCATAGTCCTAAGAGCTGTGATAGGTAAAGATATTGCTACAGCATATTTCTGAAATTTTGCTGCCTATGGAATCTTATAGGATTTTTATGATTTCCATCTCACATGAAATCCTTTACCATTTTGAGTTTGTTTTTGTGTATTATGTAAGTTGGTGATCTAGTTTCATTTTTTGCATGTATCTGACCAAATTTCCCAGCACTGTTTATTGAAGATCCTGTTTTGATTCCATTGTAAGTTCTTGCCTCCTTTGTCAAATATTAATTGAGCATAATGTCTTGTTTTGATTTCTGGGTTCTCTGTATTGTTCCATTGGTTTATACATCTATTCTTGTGCCAGTACCAGGCAGTTTTGAGAACCGTGGCTTGATAATATAGCTTGATATCCGGTATTGTGATCCCTCCAACTTCGTTCTTCTTTCTCAGGATCGCTGTGTCTATTTAGGGTCTTTTTCTATTCCAGATGAATTTTTGGACAGTTTGTTCTAGATTTTTAAAATATGCCATTGTTATTTTAATGGGGATTTCATTAAATCTATAGAATGCTTTAGGTAGTATGGACATTTTAATAATGTTGATTCTATCAATCCATGAACATGGTATGTTCTTCTATTTCTTAATATCTCCCTCTACCTCATTTTTTAATGTCCTATAGTTTGCTGAGTGCAGGTTTTTTTCCTCCTTAGTTAAGTTTATCCCTACATATCTTAATTTTTTTGGTACAATGATAAATGGGATTGTTTTTCTAGTTTCTCTTTCTGTGAGTTCATTACTGGTGTATGAAAAGGCCATAGATTTATGGGTGTTAGTTTTGTATCCTGCTACATTGCAGAATTCATTTATTAGGTCTATTAGTTTTTTGATGGTCTATTTGGGGTTTTCTATGTACAGTATCATGTCATCTGTGAAAAGGGTCTTTTTCCAGATGAATTTTTGGACAGTTCTAGATTGTTTAAATATGCCATTGTTATTTTAATGGGGGATCCATTGAATCTGTAGAATGCTTTGGGTAGTATGGACAGTTTAATGATGTTGATTCTTCCAATCCATGAACATATATATATCTTCCTCTAACTTATTTTTCAATGTCCTATAGTTTGTCCTTTATTTTGGATGCCTTTTATTTCTTCTTCTTGTCTGATCACTATGGCTAGAACTTCCAGTAATTTATTGATCAGGAGTGGAGAAAGTAGGCATCCCTCTCTTGTTCTTGTTTTTAGAGAAAATGAGTTTAGTTTTTCCCCATTGAGTATGATGTTGGCTGTAGGATTCTTATATAAAGCTCTTATTATGTTTAGGTATTATTCCTCTATTACCACTTTTCTGAGAGTTTTTAATCAAGAAAGGGTATTGGATTTTGTCAAATACTTTTCCTGCATCAATTAATATGATTATGTAATTTTGGTCACTAAGTTTATTTATGTGATGTATCACATTTATTGATTTGTGGATATTGTACCATCATTGAATCCTCAGAATAAATCATACAAATTAGTCATGTTGTATGATCTTTCTAATGTAATGCTGGATCTGATTTGCTAAAATTTTGTTAAAGATTTTCGCATCTATGTTCATCAAGGATATTGGCCTCTAGTTCTCTTATTTTGTGGTGTATTTATCTGGTTTTGGAATTAGGGTAATGCTGGCTTCATAGAAAGATCTTGGAAGTGTGCCTTCCTCTTGAATTTTTTTGGAATAGTCTGAGAAGGATAGGATTTAGTTCTTCTTAGAATGCTTTTTAGAACTCCACAGTAAAGCCATCTGGACCAGGACTTTTGTTTACTGGAAGATTTTTTTTATCACTGTTTCAATTTTGTTGGTGGTTATCAGCCTATTCAGGTTTTTTTATTCTCCCTGATTGAGTTTTGGGTCCTTGTATTTTTCTAAAAATACGTCCATTTCTCTAGGTTGTTATTTTGTTAGAATAGAGTTGTTCATCATATTTTCTCATAATCCTTTCTATTTCTGTGGAATTAGTTTTTACTTCACCTATTTCAACTCTGATTTTGTTTATTTGGTTCCTCTCACTTTGCTTCTTGGTCAGCCTGGCTAGAGGTTCATCCATGTTGTTTATCCATTCAAAGAACCAGCTCTTCATTTTGTTATTATTTTTTTTTGTCTTTATGTCATTTATTTCCACTGTGATCTTTAAAATTTCCTTCCTTCTTCTAATGCTGGGCTTTTCTTATTTCTCTCTTTTGCACTCTTTGAGATGTAGGGTTAGATAATTTATTACAATTTTTCTCCTTTTTTGTGTGGTAGGTAGGCCTGTAGAGCTATGAATTTCCCTCTCAAGTCTGCTTTCACTACATCCCCATAAATTTTGGATTGGTATTTTATTGTCATTTGTTGCTATGATGCTTTTCATTTCTTATTTAATCTGTTTGTAACTGAATCATTGTTTTATAGCATGCTATTTACCCTCCAAGTGTTTGATAGTTTTTCGTTGTTTTTATTGTAATTGATTTATAATTTTATGCTATTGTGATCTGAGAAGGTTCTTGATATTATTTCTATCTTCTTGAATTTGAAGAGACTTTTTCTGTGCCCCAACATGTGGTCTATCTTTGAAAATGACACGTGTGTACTTGATAAGAATGGATATTTGGTGGCTTTGGGGTGTAATGTTCTGAAGATGTCAACTAATTCCATCTGATCTAGTGTATCATTTGGAATTGATGTTTCATTGCTTATTTTTTAGAGGATTTATCCAATGGTGTTAGTGGGTTATTACAGTCTCCTACTAACACTGGATTACTGTCAGTGTCTCCCTTGATATAGTCCAGTAGTTTTTTTTTTTGTTTGTTTGTTTTTTATGTATTGGGTCCTTCTTTATTGGGTTCATATATGTTTACCAGAGTTATAGCCTCTTGGTGAATTGCTCCCTTTAGTATTATGAAGTGGCCTTCCTTATCTCTTATTATAGCCTTCACTTTGAAGTATAATTTGTCAGATATAAGTGTTGATACCCCAGCTTTTTTTTATTTCCATTCTCTTGAAAAAAAATTTTTTTTCATATTGTCACCACCAGTCTATGTGAGTCCTTTGCTCTGAGATGGGTCTCCTGAAGACAGCAGATATATGGATCATTTTTTTCTAATCCATTTAGCTACCATATGTCTTTTGATTGGGGCATTTAATCCATTTACCTTTAAAGTTATTATTGATAAGTACTTGTTCATTGCCATTTTTATTCTTTATGCCAGTGTTCCTTCTTCTCTTCCTATTTCTTTTTACAGCAGACCTTTTAGCATTTCTTGCATTGCTGGTTTGGTGGTAATAAACTCCTTTAGTCCTTTACTGTCTGTGAACCTCCCTGATTTCACACTCAACTTTGATTGATAGCCTTGCTGATTACAGTATTCTTGGATTGAGACCTTTGCTTTACAGGGCTTTGTATATTTCATTCCATTCTCTTCTGGCTGGATTTGGTAATATAGACATTTGTCAGATAATTCAGTTGACAGTGTGACATCCCTTGTAGGTAGCTTTCTGTCTCTCTCTAGCAGCCTTTAAGATTCTTACTTTGTCGTTGGTGTTTGCTAATTTAATTGTAATGTGTTTTGGTGTCAGTCTTTTTGAGTTTGTCTTGTTTGGGATTTGTGAGCTTCTTAGACTTGGACTTTTTCTTTCCATTATTAGGGAAATTTTCTGTCATTATTTCTTCAAACAGGTTTTATAATCCTTGCTTAGTTTCCTGTTTTTCTGGGACCCCTATTAAGTGGATGTTGTTTTGTTTCATGTTGTCTCAAAATTTCCTTAGGCTGTCCTCCCTTTTTTTCCCCCAGTTGTTTTTCTGCTTGGTTGGGTATTTTTCCCTACCTTGTGTCTAGCTCAGTGATGGAGTTTTCCACTTCTTATAGTATACTGTTGATGCTTTCTATTGATTTCTTTATTGGAGTGATATTATTCTTCATTTATTCTTGGTTCTTCTTCATTTCCTCTTGATTTTTCCACATATATTTGAATTTGTCTTTCATCCTTTTCAGCATACTTATGACTATTACTCCAAATTTTTTTCTCTGACAAATTACTTTTCTTCATTTCATTTACTTCCCTTTCCTGTGATTCCTCTTTTTCTTTTGTTTGGAGGCTGTTTCTTTGTCTCCCCATATTTGATCTTCTCAGGGTATCTGGTTATATAGCTCTCTCTCTCTCCTGCATTGAGTTAAAGGCACAAAATACAACACAACAAGACACAACACACAGGCCACCAAACCCAAATGTGTTCATGATACCAATAACTTCAAATAAAGGTGACCGTCAGAGAAAAGAGAATTAGGGGAGAGAAAAGAGTTAAAAAATGATATTGTGAAAAGTAAAAGAAATATAAGAAAGAAAATTAAAAAATATATATGGGGGAGAAATATATATGTTGATGGGCAGAAAACACCCCAAAACCAACAACTATTCCAAAAAATGCAAACAACAAACACCCATAGAAGTATGCAAACAATAAACAAGTAATCCAAAAAATGTAAACAGCAAACACCCATAGAAGTATGCAAACAATAAACACCCAGACAAATCTGAAGAGGTAGAGCTAATTTCAGGAAGGTAAGGTCAAGGAATTGAATGAATGGGGAAATGGCCATGATTCAGTATAGAGGAGGTAGAAAGAGAATGAGTGTATAGGAAGAAAAATCAAAATACATGAAAAGAGAAAATATACCTATATACACTGAATGGCTAGATTATTATGATATCTGAATACATAATAATCTGGCCACTCAGTATATATCATATATAATAAAAGGCTAATATGAAAATTGTCCCCTTGACCAGGAGTTTGACCAGCAGGCAGGCTGGCCAACTGCCCTTGTCCTCTCCCCCTGTCCAGGCTGGCTGGATCCCACCCATGCACAAATTCATGCACCGGGCATCTAATATATACACTGAGTGGCCAGGTTACTATACATTCAGAGATCATTATAATCTGGCCACTCATTTTATATATATAATTTGGTTATTGATGAAAGAAGAAAGAATTGTGTATGGATTTGGAGCAAGAGAGAAGAAATTAGATATATGAGTAAGATCAATTTTTAACAGGGAGTCAAAAAAAAGGATAGAACAAAACTGAAGCAGAAACAAGGTGAGAGAAAAAGGACAAAAAAGAGGAAAAATAAGGAAGAGAGTGTTGGAATAAAACAAAATGTGAGATAGAGTAAAATACTGCTAAAACAAAAATAAAAACAGAATGTAGAATGCTAATCCAAAAACAAAATAAAATAAAAGCTGCAGCAATCTTGAGAAAGAAGAACAATGTTGGAGGGATCAGAATACCAGATATCAAGCTATACTACAAAGCTATTGTTCTCAAAACTGCTTGGTACTGGCACAAGAACAGACATATAGACCAGTGGAACAGAATAGAGAACCCAGAAATCTACACAAGCCATTATGCACAATTAATATTTGACAAAGGAGGCAAGAACATACAATGGAGTCAAGATAGTCTCTTCAATAAATGGTGTTGGGAAAACTGGACAGATAAGTGCAAAAAAATTAAACTAGACCACCAACTTACACTACACACAAAAATACACTCAAAATAGATAAGAGACATAAACATAAGATGGAAAACCATAAAAATCTTAGAAAAAGCCATAGGCAGCAAAATAGCAGACATTTGTCGTAACTATATATTTAAGAATACAGCTCCTAGGGCAATGGAAACTAAGGAGAAAATAAATAAATGGGACTACGTCAAAAGAAAAAGCTTCTGCACAGCAAAAGAAACCATCACAAAACAACAAGAAAGCCCATTGCATGGGAGAAAATATTTGACAATGTTATCTCCAACTAGAGACCCAGTGCATGAAATTTGTGCATGGGACAGGGGGGTGTACCTCAGCCCAACCTGCAACTTCTCCAATCTGGGACACCTTGTGCCTGTATAGGCCTGATCCCCACTGAGATCAAGACTAAAAAGTCAGTGGGACATCCCTCTAACAATCCAGGACTGCTGGCTCCCAACCACTCACCTGCCTGCCTGCCTGATTGTCCCTAATTGCTTCTGCTTGCCAGTCTAATCACTCCCTAACCTATCCCCTGCCAGCCTGATAGATGTCTAACTTCTCCTCTTTTGGTCCCAATTGCCCATAACTTCCCTCCTCCACTAGCCTGGTCACCACTAACTGCCCTCCCCTTCAGGCCTATTCCCCCACAACTGTCCTTCCCTGCTGGCCTGATCACCCACAATTGCCCTCTCCTGATAGCCATCATGTGGCAGCCATCTTTTGTGTTGTAGTGATGGTCAATTTGCATATTACCTCTTCATTATATAGGATAAGGGTTTAATTTCCAACATTTACAGGGAAGTTATACAACTTAACAGAAGGAAGATAAACAACCTAATCCAAAAATGAGCAAATGACCTAAATAGACACTTTTCAAAGGAAGACATTCAGAAAGCCAAGATAAATATGAAAAAGTTACTCAAAGTCACTAATCATCTGAGAGATGCAAATTAAAACAAAAATGTGGTACCATCTCACCCCTGTAAGAATGGCTATCATCAAGAAATCAACAAACAAAAAGTGCTGGAGAAGAGGATGCAGAGAAAAAGGAACCCTCATGCACTGCTGATGGGAATGCAGACTGGTGCAACCATTGTGGAGAACAGTATGGAGTTTCCTCAAAAAACTAAAAATGGAACTCCCATTTGACCCAGTGATCCCACTTCCAGGAATATATCCCAAGAAACTAGAAACTCCAATCAGAAAAGACATATGCACCCTATGTTCACAGCAGCACAATTCACCATAGCCAAGATTTGGAAACAGCCTAAATGCCCATCAGCAGGTGAGTGGATTAGAAAATTGTGATACATCTACACAATGGAATACTACTCTGCAGTAAAAATAAGGAATTCTTACCATTTGCAACAGCATGGATGGAACTGGAGAGCATTATGCTAAGTGAAATAAACCAGTCAGTGCAAGAAAAATACTACATGATTTCATTCATTTGTGAATAATAAAGAACATTATAAACTGATGAACAAAAATAGATACAGAGGCAGAGAAGCATCAAACAGACTCAAATGACAGCAGGAAGGCTGGGGAGGGTTGGGGGTGGGGGAGAGAAGAGATCAACCAAAGGACTTGTATGCATGCATATAAGCATAAACAATGGACACAAGACACTGGGAGGAGGGTGAGGGCATATGCTGGGAGTAGGGGAGGCTGGGGGAAGGTCAACTGGGAAATAAAAAGGAGACATATGTACTGCTATTTATAATACTTTAAGCAATAAAAAAGTAAAAAATAGAAGGTAGAACACTAATCCAAAAATAAAATTAATAAAAAATAAAACTTTAAAAAAGTAAAATGATAGTAATAAGAACATAATAAATAAAAATATAATAATAAAAAAGTAAATTAAAAGTGAGAAAAAATGTAGTTTCTTAAGGAAAAGATAAAAAAGTGAAGGTCTTTCACTTAAGCAAGGCTTCACTGTCCCATTTGGGGTGGTTTAAGACCCCTCTCTACTGTTCTGTCTGGCATGTCTGCTTCCTGACAGCTAATCAGCACAGTGTTGAAGTTCCTTGAGATCCACTGTTCCTCTGTGTCATAAACCACAACCTTGTTTTCAAGTAGTCAGGATCTTGTTGGAAGCTGACCATTGTCTTTACCAGCAGAGAGGTGTGGACACGGAGCCTAAAAAGTTTGTGAACCTTGAGCTCTGGCAAAGATCAGAAGTATACACTGACTGTTTTGTTCAGACAATGATAGCTGAAGCAATTTCCCAACCAGATAGTCATGTAAATCCTACTGATAAGATTATCTGTTACTGGAATTGCCTGCCTAAGGGATATAGGTGTATCCTAAACTGAGTAAAAAGGTGGCAAGGCCTGAGCATAAGGGGAGTCCTTCCTCTTGCATTGGGCTCCTGCCTGGCCCCCAATTTACAAATTATTATTTCTTTTTTTTAAATATATTTTATTGATTTTTTACAGAGAGGAAGGGAGAGGGATAGAAAGTCAGAAACGTCGATGAGAGACATCGATCAGCCACCTCCTGCACGCCCCACACTGGAGATGTGCCTGCAAGCAAGGTACATGCCCCCAACTGGAATCGAACCTGGGACCTTTCAGTCCGCAGGCCGAAGCTCTATCCACTGAGCCAAACCGGTCCCGGCCAAATTATTATTTCTTGTCTCATCTCTGTCATTTGTACGTGGCCCTTCTCTAGAGCCCAGACTCTGAGCCACGGGGGATGAGGGTCATCACATCTGATTTCTTGATGAAGGACCTCTGGAAGAGGAAATTTTGCCTAAATTGAAGAACGATGTTTCACCAGCAAGGTGGGAAAGATTTCACTGCATAGGTGGGGAAGAATTCACTGTAACGGTGGAGAAATTCCCCGCTTGTAAAGCCACAGTCAGCTGCAGAAGTAGCGATCTGTAAGTAGGGTGGAAACATCTTTTTTAAGCCAGGCTAATGGGGCAGAATTTGGTTAAAATGTAAGAAACTTTATTGTGTACTTTTGGTTTGGATGCTTAAGAAATTAAAGTTTCAGAAGGTATTCCTTTACAGTTTTTGTTTGATGTTATAGAATATAACCCTTGGTTTCCTGAAGAAGGTACATTAGATCTTGGGAAAGAGTGGGTCAGCAGAATTTGACAAAAAGCTCAGCAGCAGGGGAAAAACTTACCTCCAAATTGTTTCTCCTTGTGGAACACAGCATTGCATTTGCTAGAGCCTTTTAAAGAGGCTAAGGAGGATAAACCTCCTCCTCTTGCACCCTCCTCTCCTAAAGAAGAGCAAAAAGAAAAATTATAGGAATGGCCATCATGGTTCCCTCCTCCATGTCCTAATCCTGATACATTTAATTCACCGTTAATAGAATCACCTATGCAAAGAGCCATCAGAGAAGGATTGAAGGACATGTCAATGGAAGAAAAACTTGCTTTTCTTATTATACAAGTAGCTGACCCACAGCTCCCAAATCAGGTAATAAAACACCATGAAAAATTTTTACTTTAAAATGATAAAGACCTTATGTGAAAGCGTATTTCAGAATGGTCCTATAGCTCCTTTTACAGGAGAAATCATTTCTGAAGCATTCTTAGATCCTTATGATTGGTATTCTCTGGCTCATGCAACTCTGAGTGGAGGAGATTATTAATTATGGAAAGGAGAATTTTTGGAGAAATGTCAGGAGCAAGCCCACACAAACCGTGGGCTGAATGCTCAAATAAAGTATGGAATGCTGGCAGGACTGGGACAGTATATTGATGTGCAAAATCAGCTAAATTATGTGCAACAGATGTATAAGCAAATTAGACTTTGTGGAAGAACAGGAAATTTAAAAAAAGAATGTAGGCAACAAACAAGGACACAAGGTGATGCTCCAGGGAAAGGCCTGAGCATTCCACTTCTAGATTCATTTAATGTAGATTCAACTTCTTTTATGTCCTACAGATTAAAAAGGAAATTATTGGGTACTTTTCTATTACTGTTTTATCTATCTTTGTTGTTTACTGCTAGTTTGTTAAGCATAACTTTAATTTAATTTAAATGAAAAGAAATGGTAGATTGCTAGACAATTGTTGAGTTCCCCCAGAACAAACAGAATTTGGGAATGGGGAGAGAAAGAATGTGAGCAGTACACGTGGCCAATAACACAGGTTCTAAGAAAATTCCCTAGACAGAAGGAAGTAACTAAAAAAAAACCCAGCCCATTGACTAGTCTTTTGGTGATCCTCTATGATGGACGCCTACTCCCAAGAATGCTATTTGAAAAAAAATCTCATCTTTACCATGTTTTTCCTGGTTTGTAAGTTTAAAGTTTTACAAAATTTGGGAATGTGTCTAGGATTTTTGTGCTTGTGAAGAGAGAAAGCTAGCTTAAAACAAATGCACGCACCATCTGACATCGGATTTTAGATAATTTTGAGCTAAACTTAATCTCTATGATGCTACAGAATAAAATTCAAAGACTGTTTTTTCTCAAAAGAAAGATGGCAGAGATGACCCAAAGATTTCCATATTAAAGGGCAATTTTTGTATAATAATGTACTGCATTCCAAGGTTGCCTCCCAAATCTTGGGTGCGCTCCTATTTTTATAAAATAAAATAATACTTTAGCATTGAAGCCACTGAAAGTCAGTAAATTGTCTCTTACAAAATTTACTAAAGAAAATACCTTGGATAATTATAATTGGATGTAAAATCTCAAAATTGTTAAAACAAAAATAAATAATATATTAATTATAAAGGTCCAATAGCCCAGGGAGAAACTAGCTTTGCTCTTTGACATTTAAATGGACCAAGTTAGACCAAACTTGTTGAGCCAGCCAAAATCAGTTTTTTCTGAGGCTGTGAGCTCTTAAAGAAAAAATGTGGTAATTTTGAAATTTTTCTCCTGCAAATAACCTGGCAGGAAACAATGTAGCTAACTGGTATTTTAATAACTACAAATCTGCTTCCAGTCACTGGCAACTTAAAACCTTGGAAATTTGCTGAGTTAAAAAATAAAATTAAATGTCTAGGTATTTTGAAATGACAAAATACTAAAATATTAATCTAAATTTGCCTCATGAAAAACCTAGAGGATAGAATTGAATAGTTAATTAAATATGGCTTGTATTTTTTTAAATATGAAGTTATTATTAATCTGAATATTTAACTACCCTGTTTCCCCAAAAGTAAGACATCTCCTGAAAATAACACCTACTTCCAGTGTTGCCTCTTGCTGTAATATAAGGCATCCCCCTGAAAATAAGACCTCCCTGATGATAAGGTCTCCCTCCCCTGAACCTAAAGCCTCCCGGAATGTAAGGCCCCCAAAGCTACCCTAAGGCATCTGAACAGTTCAGGCTGCACTGTGGCCAATCAGTGAGCTGGTTTGTGATGACAACTACTACCGTACCGTATACAGGTAATATTTTTTTTTTGGTTCAACAATAAATGTGTACCATATTCTTCATGGAAAAATAAGACATCCCCAGAAAATAAGACCTAGCACAACTTTGGGAGCAAAAATTAATATAAGAGACTGTCTTATTTTCGGGGAAACAGGGTAGCTACCATAAATTTAAGGCTTTTAAAAATATAAAATTCAACTTAAATTGAGAGCAATCATATAGTTGTGGTAAAATTTCAACCTAATCTAGTTAAAAAAGAGGATTAATTCTGTGATCTGAACCATTTTTAGTACAAAAAGCAGTTTAAATTTAATTTATATATTTTAAGATAATTATAAAAATACGTAACCTTTAAACCATATATATAATATATATATGATGATTTTTACAAATTAAATTTCAAGACTTTAACTAAGAATAACTTTCAGACATTACATGGGCCCTGAAATGTTCTCAAAGGTTTTTTAAATCTTTTTTTTAATTTTATTTTTATTAATGTATTACATGTGAATATATATATATGTATATGAATATGTATTTGATGATTTTTCCAAGTTAAATTTCAAGACATTAACCAAGAATAACTTTGAGATATTTCATGGGCCCTGAAATGTTTTCAAAGGTTTTTTTCTCACTTTTTTTAAATTTTACTTTTATTAATGTATTACATATGTACATATCTTCCCATTGCCCCCCTATTCCCATGCAGGTCCTAACCCCTCAGTGTTTTGTATCCATTGGTTATGCTTATATGCATGCATACAAGTCCTTCAGTTGATCTCTTATATACCCCACCTCTTCCTAACCTTCCCACTGTAACTTGATGGTCTGTTTGATGCTTTATTGTCTCTGTATCATCTATCTTTTTGTTCACCAGGTTATAATGTTCTTTATTATCTATAAATGAGTGAGATTATGTGGTATTTTTCTTTCACTGACTGGCTTATTTCACTTAGCATAATGCTCTCCAGTTCCATCCAGGTTGCTGCAAATGGCAAAAATAGTATTTCATTGTATAGATGTACCATAATTTTCTGATCTAATCAACTACTGATGGGAACCTAGGCTGTTTCCAAATCTTAGATATTGTAAATTGTGCTGCTATGAACATAGGGGTGCATATATCCTTTCTGATTGGTGTTTCTAATTTCTTAGGATATATTGCTAAGAGTGGGATTGCTGGGTCAAATGGGAGTTCAATGTTTAGTTTTTTGAGGAAACTCCATACTGTTCTCCACAGTGGCTGCACCAGTCTGCATTCCCACCAGCAGTGCACGAGGGTTCCCTTTTCTCCACATCGTTGCCAAAACTTGTTGTATGTTGATTTGTTGATGATTGCCATTCTGACAGGTGTGAGATGGTATCGCATTGTTGTTTTGGTTTGGATCCCTTGGATAATTAATGACTTTGAGCATGTTTTCATGTGTCTCTTGGCCTTCCTTCTATCTCCTTTCAAAAATATTCTATTTATGTCTGTTGCCCATTTTTTTATTGGATCATTTATCTTCCTTTTATTAAGTTGTATAAGTTGCCTGTAGATGTTGGATATTAAACATTCATCAGTGATAACATTTGCAAATATGTTCTCTCATACAGTGGGCTTTTTAGTTGTTTTGTTGATGGTTTCTTTTGCTGTGAAAAATCTTTTTATTTTGATGTAGTCCCATTTGTTTATATTCTCTTTAGCTTCCATTGAACTAGGAGCAGTATCAGTGAAGAAGTTCCTTAGGAATATGCCTGAGATTTTGCTGTCTGTGGATTCCTCCAGTATTTTTATGGTTTCCCATCTTATGTTTAAGTCCTATATCCACTTTGAGTTTATTTTTGTATATTGTGTAAGTTGGTGGTCTAGTTTCATATTTGTTTTGCACATATCTGTCCAATTTTCTCAACACCATTTATTGAAGCGACTGTCATGACTCCACTGGATGTTCATGCCTGCTTTGTCAAATATTAATTGAGTATAGTGATTTGGGTCGATATCTGGATTCTCTATTCTATTCCATTGGTCTATATGTCTGTTCTTGTGCCAGTAATAGGCTGTTGTGAGAACAGTGGCTTTGTAATACAGTTTGAAATCTGGTATTGAGATCCCACCTACTTTACTCTTCTTTCTCAGGATTGCAGTGGCTATTCGGGTCTTTTTTTGTCCCAGATGAATCCTTGGAGAGTTCTTTCTAGGTCTGTGAAATATGTCGTTGGTATTTTAATGGGGAGTGTTTTGAACCTATAGATTACTTTGGGTAATATGGACATTTTAATGATGTTGATTCTACCAATTCATGAGCATGGTATTCTCTTCCGTCAATTTATGTCTTTCTCTATCTCTTTTTCAGTGTCCTGTAGTTTTCTGCATATAGGCCTTTTACCTCTTTAGTTAAGTTTATTCCTAAGTATCTTAATTTTTTTGGTGCGATGGCAAATGGGATTGCTTTTTTATTCTCTCTTTCTGTAAGTTCACTATTAGCATTAACAAGTGGCATAGATTTATTGGCATTAATTTTGTATCCTGCTACATTGTGGAATTCATTTATTATGTCTATTAGATTTTGATCGAGTCTTTCAGGTTTTTTATGTATAGTATCATGTCATCTGCAAATATCTTCTTTTCCAATAATGGGATGCCTTTTTTTAAAAAAATATATTTTATTGACTTTTCACAGAGGAAGGGAAAGGGATAGAAAGCCAGAAACATCAATGAGAGAGAGACATTGATCAGCCGCCTCCTGCACGCCCCCTACTGAGGATGTGCCTGCAACCAATGTATGTGCCCTTGACCAGAATCAAACCTTGGACCTTTCAGTCCCCAGGCCGATGCTCTATCCACTGAGCCAAACCGGCCTCGTCATTGGGATGCCTTTTATTTCTTCTTGTCTAATTGCAATGGCTAATACTTCCAGTAGTATGTCGAACAGAAGTGTTGAGAATGGGCATCCTTGTCTTGTTTTTGGTCTTAGGGTAAATGTTTTTGTTTTCTGCCTATTGAGTATAATGTTAGCTATGGGTTTATCATAAGTGGATTTTATTATATTGAGGTATTATCCTTCTATTCCCACCTTGTTTAGAGTTTTCATCAAGAATGGTTGTTGCGTTTTGTCAATTGCTTTTTCTGTATCAATTGATATCAATATGTGATTTGCCTGAAAAACCATTTTCCATTCCTTCACTCTCAGTCTGTGTGCATAATTTTTTCAGAGGTGGGTTTCTTGTAGACAGCAGATATAAGGTCATGTTTTTTTATCCAATCCGTTATCCTGTGTCTTTTGATTGGAGCATTTAATCCATTTACATTTTAAGTTATTATTGACAGGTAATTATTTGTCACAATATTTATTCTTTACCCTTGTGTTCCTTCTTTGATTCTTTTTTTTTTCCCACAGCAGATCCGTTAGCATCTCTTGCATTGCTGGTTTGGGGGTAATAAATTCCCTTAGTCCTTTATTGTCTGTGAAGCTCTTGATTTCACCTTCAATTTTGATTGATAGCCTTGCTGGGTACAGTATTTTTTGATTAAGACCCTTTTTTTGCATGACTTTGTATGGTTTGTTCCATTCCCTTCTGGCCTGATGAGTTTCTGTTGAAAAATCAGTCTCTAGTCTGATGGGGGTTTCTTTGTAGGTAAGTTTCTGTCTCTCTCTGGATGCTCGTAAGATTCTTACTTTGTCCTTTTTGTTTGCTAATTTAATTATAATGTGCCTTGGTGTCAGTCTTTTGAGGTTCATTTTGCTTTGGACTCTGTGAGCTTCTTGGATTTGTGTGGGTTTTTTCTTCCCTATATCAGGGAAGTTTTCTGTAATTATTTCTCAAAACAGGTTTTCTATTCCTTGCTCAGCTTCCTCTCTTTCTGAAACCCCAAATATGCAGATGTTGTTTTGTTTCATGTTGTCCCAAAGTTCCCTTAGGCTCTCCTCTTGCTTTTTAATATTTTTTTCTAGAAGCTGCTCTATTTGGGTATTTTTTTCCTACCTTTTCTTCTAGCTCACTGATGCAGTCCTCTACTTCTTCTAGTCTACTTTTGATGCTTTCTATTTATTCTTTACAGCAGTGATGTCATTTTTCATTTTTTCTTGCTTCTTCATTTCCTCTTGGTTCTTACTCATATTGTTGAATTTGTCTTCCATTCTTTTCAGCCATGTTATGACCATTTCTTTGAATTCTTTCTCTGGCAGTTTATTTTTCTCCATTTCTTTTACTTCCTTTTCTGTTGATGTCCACTTCTCTTTCATATGCAGGCTGTTTCTTTGTCTGCCCATGGTGTCTCTTCTCTAGGTGTGTGGTTATATAGTTCTCTCTCTCCTGTGTTGATTTAAAGGCACAACATACAACACAACTAGGTACAACACACAAGACACTGAACAAAAATATATCCTTGATATTAATAGCTACAAAAAGAGGTGACCACCAGAGAGAGACAAATTAGGGGATAGGAGAGAAAGCAGAAGAGAGAAAAAGGGGGAAAAAAGAAGAGAAAAGAAAGGAGTGCCAAAATGAAATTGGGAGGAGGAAGAAAAGAGAAAAAAAATAAGAGAGAAAAGAAACAGAATAAGAAGGAGAAGGGGAACAAATTATTTATATGGAGAGAAAATGACAATAGAACAGCCACTAATTCCAACAAATGCCAGCAACAAGTAACTGAAGATCAATGCAAACTATAAACAATAACTAATATCAATGGAGGTGAGGGAAAACAGAAGTAACAAACAAACAAAAACAAAGCAAACAAAAAGCAAAACAAAATAAGAAGAATAAGCAAAAAAATCTCACAAAAAAGTATAAAATGGAAAGAAAAAAAGCTGGGGTAGCAATACTTGCATCTGACAAATTAGATCTCAAAGCGAAGGACATAACAAGAGATAAGGAAGGCCACTTCATAATACTAAAGGGAGCAATCCCACAAGAAGAAATATCTCTGGTAAACATATATGCACCCAATACAGGAGCACCTAAATACATACAAAAACTCCTTGAAGATGTCAAGGGAGAGATTGACATCAATACAATCATAGTAGGAGACTTTAAGACCCCACTATCCACATTGGACAAATCCTCTAAACAAAACATCAGCAAAGAAACATGAATCCTTTTTTTTTTTTTTTTGCTCTTTTCAGTTTATTGCATGAAGGAGTTACACTAGTCCAAGTTCAAAGCAGATCCCAAATGGTAACATTATATAAGCTGTGAGGTATAAAAAATTGATAACCAACCATCAAGCAAAGAACAACAAAAGGACAGAGAAAAATAATTTTTGTATATTGTAGACAGAGAAGAGAGAGGTGTATATGGACTTTGAGCAAGGAATTGGAAATTAGATATATAAGTGGGGTGAAATTTTAACAGCTGATAGAAAAATAGGGAAATCTGAAGTAGGAAAAACGTAAGAGAAATAGGACAACAAAAGGGGAAAATTTAGGAAGAGAGTGATAGCATAGTTAGAGTTGAGATAGAGTAAAATGATGTTAAAGGAAAGATGAAAATAGAATGCAGAATTATAATCCCAAAGTAAAATAAAGAGAAAATAAAATGACACTTTTTTCCCAAAAAGATAAAATAGTAGTAGTAATAATAATAATTGAAAATAAAAATTTAATAATTAAAAATGTAAAATCAAATGATGAAAAAGGAAAAAAAATAGTTTCTTAAGTGAATGATGAAAAATAAAAAATAAAAAATAGAATGTGCAATTGTGAAGGTCATTCATTTCCTCTATTGATTTGTTTGGCACACCTATTTCCCAGGTGAGATAGTATTGCAGTTCCCTGGGTTCCAATGGTGCTCAGTGTTGTAACCCATTACTAGTTTTTAAGCAGGCAGTGTCTTAATCTCTTTATTCTTTTGTGATTACACAAGAGTCAATTTGAGATTCAGCCCCTGGGTGGCAGTGTTTCTGGATTAACCTCTGAGACTATAGGTCCTCTCTAACCTGTGCTTAGATTCTGCTTTCCCTGTGGCACTCAATACTGGTTTGTGTGAGTGGGCTGCCCCAAAGCTGGTTCTCTTGAAGGTCACTCCCTGCTCTGATCCCCAGGTTCCAGAAAAATAACTTTCTCCTGCAGTGTCCTGGGTGATCCTATGTATTGGGCTTAGCAATCAGAAGCAAGGATCTGAAGAGGAAAGAGTGCAAGTCTGCCCAGTCCCCCTTCCTCGCTCTTATCCAAGCAGCTGGCACACTTTAATAACTCCCAGACTGTCCTTCTGCATCAGATCAAAATGGGTTGCTTTCTAGAGATCTCATCTCTTAGCAGCTCTGAGGACCCCATTCCACATTCACAGATCACACCATGCCCAACAGCCACAGATTTCTCTAGGTGCAGATTACCCCCATCATTCCTCCAGCTCCTACAGTATGTGCCTTTCTCTGTCCTGTGGGACCAGAGACCTCACCTTATCCCAGGTGAAATCTGACCTTTCCGTGTGGTGTGTAGAGCTCTTCTGAATCTGAATGTTTGTGCCAATTGGGGACTGGTGTTCTGGGGCTTTCAGCTGTTTGGTGGGTGCCGCAGCTGTAGATTTTCAGGCTTCTGTAAACCTCCACTTTCCCCTTGAAGATGACTCGGTCTCCGCATCTGAGCTGGGAGAAAACACCTAGAAGCAGTGGTGGCTACCCAGTTAGGGGAGCCCCGTCTAGCAGTTCTCAACCTTCTCCTGGAGTATAGCTGTCCCTTCACTCACCAACAAACACTCCAAGTGCGACCCTCAGCTATTCTCTCTGTCTGCTCAGGGACAAGGCTCAGGACACGTCTGTCTATTCTGCTGCCATTTTTCTTCTTATTCTCTCTCAATAGAAATATTTTTAATTAAGTTAATTTAGTATACTTGAAATCACATGGAAAGCTATGGGAAATAAAAATTAATAAATATATTTTGGTTATATACCTATATTTTATATGTTATGAAGGTTTTGGCCTCTGAGGAAGGGCAAACAAAATTAATTCTTAAGTAAAGGCCAAAGAATTCAAGAGCAAAATTTTAACAGAGAATTTTAAGACAAAGAGCACCTAGCAGCCTGCATTTTAAATAAACTGAGGGTGGGGCAGCATTTGAGCCTCATGAATCAAACATATAAATTTACTTGCTTCGCCTTTTTAATAAAGATACCTACTTTAATTACCTTATAAATTAGCTTTTTAAATTATAATAAAAGTTTCATATAATTTCAGCTTAATGAAAAGCCAATATTTTTATAAACAATTAAATTCTAATTGGAAATCCAAGATGGTGGCATAGGTAAACACCTATACTGCTGCCTCGCACAACAATTTCAAAACTACAACTAAAAGACAGAACGGACATCATCCAGACCACAGGAAAGCTGGTTGAGTGGAAGTTCTACAACTAGAGGGAAAGAGAGGGGCTCACAGAGACCCAGAGGAGCTGCAAAAACCTGAGGTATGGAGACGCGAGAGAGGAGAGAGCGGGTGCCGGAGTGCCTGGCTGGTTTTCTCTGGCGGTAGGGAGACGGAGACTCTCAAAGGCATTGAACCCCTTGTCCTGTGACACTAAACCCCAGATCCAGCTGAAACTCATACGGGGGGAGTTTGGACTGTGAAAAAGGAGAAGTGCACGGAAATTTAGGGGAGTTGCAAAGGATCGGAGGTCTGGTCGCGCACGGCACCACGCGGAGGACAGATTGCTGATTGTGCCGCTGGCTTTCGCGAGTGGGCAGGAGACAGACCCTCCCAACTGTGCCACTTCTGACTCCACTAAGCCCCTGTTTTGGGCAAAACCCTGGAGACCTAGACTCGTGTGGTCCTGGTTCGCAGGGGAGCCGGAAAGGCAGGGTTAGAGGCACCGCGGGTGCACGCGCGCACAAGGACCTCTCCAGCCATTACCCAGTCACGTGAGACTCAGGGGCCATGGAGGGCGGGGCCGACTGGAAGTCAAGGCGGTCCCTTAAGCCCTGAAACTCCACCCCTCCCAAGCTCAACAGAGGCTTCTTCGGCTGAATCCAGCACAGAAATTTCGCTGGCACAGTGAAAATGCCGAGACAAGGGAAGGGATTACAAGCAAAAGAAATGGAGGAAAAAAAACAACTGGATATAGAGTTCAAAACCACGCTTATAAGGTTTTTCAAGAATATGCTAGAAAAGATGGATAAATTTAGTGAGACCCAAGAGGAAATGAAAACTACACTGACTGAAATAAAAACTATTATACAGAGTCCTAACAGCAGACTAGAGAAAGGCAAGGATCAAGTCAAAAATTTGAAATATAAAGAAGCAGAAAACATTCAACTGGAAAAGCAAGAAGAGAAAAGAATCCAAAAATGTGAACATAATGTAAGGAGACTCTGGGACAGCTTCAAGCGTACCAACATCAGAATTGTGGGGGTGCCGGAAGAAGAGAGAGAGCAAGATACTGAAAACCTGTTTAAAGAAATAATGACTGAAAACTTCCCACATCTGGTAAAAGAAATAGACTTACAAGTCCAGGAAGCACACAGAACCCCAAAGAAAAGGAATCCAAAGAGGACTACACCAAGACACATCATAATTAAAATGCCAAGAGCAAAAGAGAAAGAGAGAATATTAAAAGCAGCAAGAGAAAAACAGTTTATTACCTACAAGGGAGCACCCATACGACTGTCAGCTGATTTCTCAACAGAAACGATGCAGGCCAGATGGGAGTGGCAAGAAATATTCAACGTGATGAACAACAAGAACATACAACCAAGAATAATCTATCCAGCAAAGCTATCATTCAGAATTGAAGGGCAGATAAAGACCTTCACAGAGAAGAAAAAGCTAAAGGAGTTCATCAACTCCAAACCAGTATTATATGAAATGCTGAAAGGTACTCTTTTAGAGGAGGAAGAAGAAAAAGGTAAAAGACAAAAAATTATGAACAACAAATATACATCTATCAACAAGTGAATCTAAAAATTAAGTGAATTAAAATCTGATCAACAGAATAAACTGGTGAATATAATAGAATCAGGAGCACAGAAAGGGAGTAGACTGATAATTCTCAGGAGGACAAAAATCATAAAGCATCAAACAGACTGTGAAATTATAGCAGAAAGATTAAAGTTAGGTGAGGTAAATAAGTGATCAATCAAAGTACTTGTATGCATGCTTATAAACATAACCAATGATCACAGACACTGGGGGGTCGGGGTACGCCTGGGAGGGAGGGGGGCAATGGGGAGATATGTATAAAAAATTAATAAAAATTAATTAAAAAATAAAAAAAATAAAAAAATAAATAAAATTCTAATAAAGCCTTCTGAAAGTTACTGGGACTATCCATGATCCCTCTATATATGCACATATGTACTCTCTCTCTCTTTCTCTCTCTCTCTCTCTCTCTCATACACACACACACACACACACACACAATATATATATGCCGTTTAAAAGTAAATTTTAAGCTTATATAAAAAATAAATTTAAAAATTTTTAAATCTCTTCCACTAATATTTACAGGGTAAACTAAAGAATATTATTCAGGAACTAAAATATGATCATTAATAGTAGTCACCATAACTAAGAGGGGAGTAATTTAATGTGACTACATGGCCTGGCAGTATTGATTTAAACATCCAAAAAGCAACCATGTTTGTTACATTTGTTGCTTGGTGTAAAAAGGGAATAAAAATGTCTTTTAAACTCTCTGAAAGGGGCCAAAAATTACCCTGGAAGGAATTAAAGAGAAGTTTCTTTCACATGTCTGGAAAACTGTAATTAAAAGTCAATACATTAGGCCTCAAAAAGAAAAGTAAATAATTTGTGTTTTTGCCTCCCTAAAAAAGAGCTTATGTAAAACTACTCAAAGACTAATAGCAGAAATTTAGTGTCATTTATTGTTCACAGCCAAGGATAAGTAATATTAAAAAATAAGCCTTATTTCAGACTAATTTAAATTGGCAAATTTAAATAAATAAATATTCACAAAATTTAGTTGTACTGGGCAGTAAACTATTCCTAAGTATTAAATAATTTTTTATTGATGGTTAATCTCATAGTAAGCTTGCTTAACATGCAATGAATCCAAACCAGTCATATCTCTGTGCATAAAATTAAAATTAAAATCTATCAAGACCACATTCCAGGATTTCCATGAGCCTCTTAATATTATTTAAATTAAAAAGGGGGGGATAGTGGAATAATCCCCTGTGAGTAAATTACATCAAGAAATTTTTTTACTTTGAAAATTATTTTTCACTTGTCATGCTGAAGACAAGACACCCATGAAAACACACATGGTGTCAAATTAACCAAAGCAAAATGGTTTGGGCACAATGAAAAGAAAGGATCCCATGTCTAGTTTATAGAAGAGATTCCTTTATTAACCTTTGTTCGAAACTATGCTTGGATATTTTCAGAAAACTCTTCCAAGCCCGTGTGGATTGCCGCAAGAAATATTAAACTTCAACATGGATCCGAGGGAGGAACTAGCCAGGTTAATGAGGACCCTGCACCTGGAGCCACACCTAGTAGCAGCAGACAATCTACTACCTCAGCCACAAATAACAACATTCCCAAGCAACCCTATGAAGATAAAATGTGGGAGGAGGATGAGGGAGCTGAGGTGGATGGGGAACAGCCCAGAGATCACGTGCCCCACGGTGAAGAAGACAGTCTAGAAAGCTGAGTAGAGGAGAAACCAAGATGGTGGCATAGGTAAACACCTACAATGCTGCCTCGTACAACAATTTCAAAACTACAACTAAAAGACAGAATGGACGTCATCCGGAACCACAGGAAAGCTGGCTGAGTGGAAATTCTACAACTAGAAGGAAAGAGAGGGGCTCACAGAGACCCAGAGGAGCTGCAAAAAGCTGAGGTATGGAGACACGCACGTGGAGAGAGCAGGTGCCGGAGTACCTGGCTGGCTTTCTCTGGCGGGAGGGAGATGGAGACTCTCAAAGGCATTGAACCCCTTATCCTAGGACACTAAACCCCAGATCCAGCCAAAACTCATACTGGGGGAGTTTGGAGTGTGCAAAGGGAGAAGTACATGGAAATTTAGAGGAGTCTCAAAAGGACAGAAGTTGGGCAGCTTGCACAGCACTGTGCACAGAAGACCAACTGCTGATTGTGCTGCTGGTTTTCACAAGTGGGCAGGAGACAGAACCTCCCAACTGCGCCACTTCTAACTCCACTAAACCTGTTTCAGGCGAAACCCTGGGGACCCAGATTCATATGGTTCCGGAGTGCAGGGGAGCCGGAAAGGCAGCAGTCTAGAGGCACTGCAAGAGCGTGCGTGTGTGCACACGCGTGTACAGGGACCGCTCCAGTGATTACCTAGTCACATGAGACTCAGGGGCCATGGAGGGCAGGGCCAACTGGAAGGCAAGGCGGTCCATTAAGCCCTGAGATTCCACCCATCCCAAGCTCACAGAGAGGCTTTTTCAGTTTTGCAGTTTTGCAAGTCTTGTATCATAAGGCTGAATGCAACATAGAAGTTCTCCCAGCATAGTGAAAATGCTGAGACAAAGGAAGAGATCACAAACAAAAGAAATGGAGGAAAACAAATGACTGGATATAGAGTTCAAAACCACAGTTATAAGGTTTTTCAAGAATATCCTAGAAAAGATGGATAAAGTTAGCGAGACCCAAGAGGAGATGAAAAAGAACCAATTAGAGATGGAAAAGGACTAACTAGAGATGGAAAAGGACCAATTAGAAATTAAACATACACTGACTGAAATAGAAAGCTGAGCACATTTGTGAGGAGACCAGAAACCCAAGAATGCCTGAAAATGTCCTTCTTGCCATGCTAGCAGTAATTTTACCAGGGGCAAATGGGGAAGTATTTTGGACTTATGTTCCTGACCCTCCATGTGTAAGACCCCTTATGTGGGCTGATCCCCTGCCTAATGTAGTCACCAATAATACCAAACACCTTGGTCATCCAGGAGGACCATAGATGGGGCAACGAAGTATATGGGCAAAGTGTAATTACACAGGTGTCACCACCCAGCTTCCCATTTGTATGACACAGAATCAAATCACTGCTTCTTTGTGTGTAAAATTAAAGAGAGGCTTCTGGTTTGCATGGACACTAAAGAAGGAGGAGGCAAAAGCCCAAACATGTCTACTATCACTACTTGCTTTGGCGAGAGGTGCAGGAAAAATAACTGTACTAAGACACTCCTCCTACTAAGCCATTATATAAAAAGTCTTATGAATGGCACCCCACGGAGGAAGAAATTAATTGGCAAGACTGTTACAGTGATTACCCTACCACTAGCAAACTTAATAACAGTTTTTCCCTTGTGGATTTGAACTCCTATGGGTCATCATAGAGTATCAATCACACTCTAAGATGAAAGGGGAATGCATCCTATGTATATGTTGATGCAAATGATTCCACTTCATGGCATGGAGGAGAATTTTTTGTATCCCAACTACAACATGACAATTGGCCCCTACAAAATACACAATGGAAATTAGCTGCCGTACTTGCACCTATTAAATGGTATAGTTTTTCATTATAGCTCAGATAATTCTGTTGAGACCTTATGGGGAACTCCCAATAAGACAGTATTTGCCACCGCCTGTGTGTTTTATCCATTTGTACTCCTCTCAGGCCTCATCCAGATGCGCCTTAATGCTACAAGCCATCTGTATGAGGTATCATGCCCAAGCTATGCCAATACTATCCCACTGTATTAATTCTACATTCCAAAAGTATTCCCTCATGATTTTAAAACAACTGACTTTCACTTGGGTTCCTACTAACCTAACCAAGCCTTGGGAACCTTATCAAACCTACCAATTATTACATGATCTGGTAAAAATCTTAAAAAGACAAAAAAGATTTCTTGGAATGTTAATTGCAGGACTCTTTTCCCTTATAATGTTACTTCTGTGGGCATTGCTGCTTCATCCATGGTACAAACTGTTCAAACTTCTCAGTTTGTACAACAAGTTCAGGAAAATGTAACTAAGACCTCGTCTATACAAAAAATAATTGACAGCCAGTTTGAGATTGAATTGTTGGCATTACAGTCTACAGTCTTGTGGATGGGTGATAAAGTCCACAGCCTAGAGAAAAGGATATCTTTGCATTTGCCTCTCAGTATAACAATTATTGCTTGTCTCATTTTTGTTCTCATATGTTTATTTCTAGTCTGTAGATGCAAAGAGTCTTAAAAGGACTTGAACCCTTTAGGTGGCATTCACTTTTCGATTCTTATTAAGGAAAAGAAAAGAGGGAGATGCTGGAAGCTTCCCATTGTCTTCATTAGCAGAGAGGTGTGGACAAGAAGCCCAGAATGCTGATAAATCTTGAGCCCTGGCAAAGGTCAGAGCTATGCACTGAATGTTTACTCAAGACAATAGTAGCTGAAGCAATTTCCCAACAAGAAAGTCATGTAAATCCTTACTGACAAGATAGTCTGTCTGTTGCTGGAATTGCCTGCCTAAAGGTGATAGGTGTATTCCAAACTGAATAAAAGGATGGCAAGACCTGAGCACAAGGGGAGTCCTTCCTCTTGTATTGGGCTCCCTCATGGCCCCCCCAATATACAAATAATTATTTCTTGTCTCATCTCTGTCATATGTGTGCAGATCTTCTCCAGAGCCCAAACACTGAACCATGTGGGATGTGGATCATCACAGGATCACTCTGCTCACTTTGTTTCTCTGCTTGCTTTCAGTTCTGTTTACACAAGAATCAATTTCTGACACAACCTCTGGTGGTGGTGTTTCTGAATTCGTTTCTAGGACCAAATGGCACCTCAACCCAGTGTTTAGACCCTTCTTTCCCTGCTGCACTTAATATTGGATTGGAGGATGAACTGACCCAGAGCTGATTTCCTGCTTGTCTCTCCTTATTCTGACCCTCAGTTTCCACAAAAAAAACTTTCCTCTGCATCTTCAGTGAATGTTTTTAATTGGAAGATCTTATATACTGGGCTTAGCAAGCAAAAGCAAGGATGTAAAAAAGATAAAGAACTGTGCCGACTCACATCTTTCTCCCCCCAGCATTATGTGGCCGGTATAGAACTTCAGGCTGCCTTTCTGGGCACAATATCCCACAGCTGTGGGCTTAGATCTAGAGTCCCCTTCTACCAGCAGCCCTTTCACATTCGAGGGCTACAGTGACCCCAAGAGCCATGGATTTGGCAGAGTGCAGTTTCTAAGACTCTAGCCCCTGCTGCATGTGTTTTTCCCTCCAGCCTGGATCTCAGAACTCACCTCTCTCAGATATATCTGACCTTTCCATCCATGGATTGCCTCACCATCTGTGTTTAATTCACCTATTCTAGGTGGATGTTATTTGATTCAGCTGTTCCTTCTATCTGCTCTGTGAGAAGGCATAAGACCCATTCATGTATGTAGCCACTTCCTTGTCTACGCCTGGACAAACTTTTTAGGCACCCACGGTTGGGGAGGCTGGAGTCTTGGTATTTGTGAGTTAACAGCTGAGGCAGCAGCTCCCTGGGAGTTGTGGCTATAAGGTGCCAGGAGTTATCTGAGGTGTCCCCAGTTGAAGATAAGTCTGGGTCTCTGATCACAGCTGCTCTCCTCCCCTTCAAGATCCAGAAAATGTTTTCTTTGTTTTGATCAACTTAATCATTTGTCAGTGAGGTAGCCAAGCCTTGTCTCCCTCCTTTTGCCATACCTGGCTGCCTTAGGTCCTTCTTTCTGCAGCATGAGGACTCTGGAGATCTTTGAGTAATTCTCATTTTGAGAAACAAATTTTGGATCACTACTGGGCCTTACTAGGGACTGAAAACTCGTCCATGAGGCAAATTTTACTATATGATATAAGTTGCCTATCATGAACTGAGTATTGTGTAACTCAAGCCATATATACATAAAGTTGGCTATGTACAACAGCACTTCATTATTAAGTGGAAGTGGTATAGGTGAGATAAAGTTCAAGCAGGTTCTTAAAGCACAAATAAATTACATGAAGAAATGGCCCAAATGCCCATAACTCATATTACCTTCACTCTCACAATATGCACCTGTTATCCCATGGGGAGTTCCCTATGACAAACTGATTGAGGAAACAAAAATTCTCTTCTAATTTACATATATTTCTTCCTGTTAGGCATATGTGTACCAAAAGTGGATAGCTGTAGCACTACCTGCCCATTTAGAGGCAGCCCTAAAGGAGAAGTACAATAAGAGAAAATCATTCCAATGCATGGAACTTTCAGTAGTGTACTTGCTTTTTTACTTTACCTAGAAGGAAGAAGGGCCACAGGTCAAAGTCTACAGCAATTTGTGAGCTGTGGCCAATGAAATAGCTGGATGGTACAGAACTGGGAATGGATACATTGGAAAATCAGAGATGAGGCCTGAGGGGAGACATGTAGATAGAACTCTTCAAATCAGCACATAATGTGAAGGTGTTAGTGTCCTGTGTGAATATTCACTAAAGGGTAACTTTAGTAGAGGGGAATTTTATTACTTGGGTGGATGGGATTGTCTACTCTTTGGATATCAGTCAGATTCCATCATCAACCACGCCTCTAATTTCCCAATGGACTTATGAATAAAGTGCTCATGATGGCAGAGATGGAGGTTATTGATGGATTTTACAATGTATAAATTTTTCTGGGCTGAACTACATTTCCCAGAATTCCACATGTTGCATGTTTACAGTTAGGGTAGGCAACAAGGGAGATTCTCCCAAGATTTTAGAAGGTGGATGGAAGGCAGCAAGCATGTTGTGACAGAAACACATCATTGATTACCTGTTGATTCAACTCAGGATAAAGCAACATCTGAGCCTATTGTGTGTGTTATAGCTCCAGGACAAAGGGCTCTGGCTTTGGCAGGATAGTATCATCACCAAACTTGAGAATGGACATGGGCTTTAGTCCACACTTTTGGCTTCTAGCCTGTGCTCATGGGATTCCAGCTTTCTCATGATATTCCCTTCCTTCCTGCCCTGTGAACTTTAACCACTAGCATCAGATGCAGAGATAACATTATAGGGGCTGCTATCCCCAATAATTGTGTAAGCCAAATCCCTATAATAAATGTATATCCATTTATCTATTGTGTATCTATTAATCATCTATATTTCCTCTAGATCTACTTCCATGTTGAACCCAGATTGATATAGAAGTGGTTTGGAGGCCAGGTCCTTTTCTCTGTGCAGTATCCTTCTTAACTATTTCTCGGCCTACCCGTATCTCTTATCCCAAGTGACTACATCCAGTGGATATATTATTCATGTTTTTTTTAATTCTGTATTATGCTTTATCATCTTGGGACCTTGCTGGCCAGGGGGAGACTGCCCCTCCCAAAGCAAGGTAATTCCTCTAGTCAGCATATGATTCTCTTGTGAGAATTCCATTGACATGCACGTCAAGCAGTCCAGAGCCCATACCAGTAAACTGTCTTCTTTATGGAGCTCTCACAGGTTAAGCCATTATTTCTCTGCCTCAGTATCACCCCAGAAACAGGTATAAGTAACTAGTAAAAGACCCTGAAAACAGGAGTACCTTGACCTTATTCAAACTAGCCCATTCTAATCTGTTTACCCTTCTATGTTTTTAATTTCCCACAGAAACCTCAAAAACTTGCACCAATACATTCCCCTTACTCCTGCCTTTGGACCAACTCTTGGCATTCCCATGTGTCCCTGTGTAACATGTCATGCCCCTCCTTTTGGGAACTATAAGTAATAAACTTTTCTATCAAATGCAGTTGTGTCTGTGTCTGTGAACTTACCACACCATACTTTTTAAAAGATTGGGTCAAAATTGTGGTCAAAATGGAGGGGAATCTACCCAGACAGTAGATCTTTCTGACACTACAAGTGATGTTGTCTACTAAGCATACTTTATTCACCAACTTTTTAGGCACATATGAAGATAGTGATACACCTGTTATTTTCTCTAACCAGTTCATAAAAAGTGCCTCTCCACCAGAAACGTCAATGTTGGGTGAAAAGTTGACTTCATCAAAATTCTTAGAAATACATTTTAACACAAATAATTTATGCATATGAAAATTCCCAATGATTTCAATTAAGTTGTCAAAATCATACTGAAAATTCTTTAGATGAGTACTCAGCCTTTGCATATTTCAGTCTCTATGGTTACTGTGGTAGAACTCACAACCAATTGTTGTATTGATGATGTCATCCACGACAAAATTAACATTGGAAGAGATGAACCTGTGAGTTCAGTATCTACTCAACACAGTGTGTAGGAAAGATGTTTTTTAGGAAACTATGCTTATTTTCTTTGTTATCACCACTGGAAGTTAAAACCAAGTTTCATAATTCAGAGATGAGTGATTTATTTCTTGAAATCCAGATTAAGAATACTTCATTTTCAGATGTTTTTATACAAAAGGTTTCCTTAAAGCCACCTGAAATGTACACTGTAGCAGAATTAAATAATGTCAATTTGGCTGGAGAAGATGTGTGTACTTTTGGAACAAAAACATTTTTGCAGTCAATGGAACAACGTCAGTATTTGTATAGGTTTCAGATCAACCAGGAATTTTCAGAGAAATCTGGTGCCATAAAAAGACTAACAGAAATGGGAAAATTGGATATAATATGGAAAAGAAATCTTGGTGAAATGGCAAGCCTACAGACAATCCAACTTGAAAGAGAGTTTTCAGGTTACGGAAACATGAGCATCTCTTTGGAAACAATTCCAGATACTGTAATTCTAGAAGAGCCTTTTCATATTACCTGTAAGATAACAAACCAGAGTGATAGGAATATGATATTGGCTTTGAAGATGTGTGATACAGATTCTATTCGTTGGTGTGGAAGCTCAAGAAGGTTTCTTGGAGAGCTGCCTCCAAGTTCATCTCTCTGCTTTACCCTGACACTACTGACCTTAAAAATGGGCCTACAAAGTATCTCTAGATTAAAGATAACAGACAAATTATTAAAGAAAACGTATGTCTGTGATGATGTTGCAAAAGTCTGTGTAATGCCTTCATTGTTAAAATGAAAAAATGAAGAAAAACTCCAGTGTTGTGCTTTCCAGGAAGTTTGACAGGAAAGCTTTTCATACTTTTGCCAGCAGCAATATTCTACACTAATAGCAAATATACAGGCAAATTATTTTCATTTACTTGCCTCTGAGAATTAAACATTTGTTTATTTCAAAAACAATAGTTTGTTGGTTTTCATTTTATATGGATTACTTTCTAATTATACACATGTATATTTCTTATATTTACGGCTTCATTGAAATGACAAATGGTGGTTGGACTCTTTTTTTTTTTTTTTAGAATGAGAAAACAATTTAAAAATGATTATATTTGGCCAAGACCGGTTCGACTCAGTGGATAGAGCGTCGGCTTGCGGACTGAAAGGTCCCAGGTTCAATTCCGGTTGGGGGCATGTACCTTGCTTGTGGGCACATCTTCACTGTGAGGTGTGCAGGAGGCGGCTGATCGATGTCTCTCTCTCATCGATGTTTCTGATTTTCTATCTCTCTCCCTTCCTCTCTGTAAAAAATCAATAACATATATTTAAAAAAATGATTATATTTGCTTTCTATAAATTCATAATAGCAATTGACACTTGCTGTTTCATTAAAGCTGGTATTAATACAATATAATATCTTAGAACTATATTGATGGTTTAATTAAAATATTATTATGGTTTACTTGGTAATATTTCAATTTATCCTGTTTATTTTTTCTCTTCTTTCCCATTCAGTCATCAGAAAGCTACCAATGACATTGCTTAATGTAACTCAGGATGGTCCTCATAATTTAAACTTGTTGACATCTGCTAGTTGGAAAAGACATAATTTTTCTAATAATATTCTAAATTATTGGGTCTGTAGCCTTGAATTTACGCAAAATCCTGAACTCTTTTCAACTAATCTTGGTAATGTTCTATGAAATGTGGATTTGGTTTATTTTCATCAGTTATTATTCTTACAGGGGCACTTGCAAATTCTACTTGTATTACACAGAGTTTTTTCTTTTTTAATTTAATCTTATTGAATTTATTGGGTGACATTGATGAATAAAATGATATAGGTTTCAGATATGCACTTCTATAATAAATAATCTGTATTTTGTATTGTTATGAACACACTAAATCAAGTCTGTATTTATCCCACCTTTATCCTCTTTTACCTCCCACCCCTTTCCTCTAGTAATCATCATACAGTTTTCTATGAGGTTTTTTTTTATGTTTAATCCCTTTACCATTTTCACCTAGTCCCCAACACCCATTTCTTTTGACAGATGTAAGTTTGTTATCTGTATCTATGAATCTCTTTCTAATGTATTTGTTTATTTTGTTCATTAGATTCTACACATAACTGAAATCATATAGTAATTGTCATTCTCTAACTGACTTATTTCAGGTAACATAATACTCTCCAGATCCATTCATGCTGTCACAAAAGTAACATTTCCTTTGTGTGTGTTCTTTCCATGGCTGAGTATTATTCCATTGTGTAAATGTACAACAGAATTTTTTACTCATCTACTGATGGGAACTTGGGCTGCTTCAAAATCTTACCTAATGTAAAATATACTACAATGAACATAGGGGTGCATATATTCTTTCCAAATTAGTATTTTGGGTTTCTTTAGGTATATCCCTAGAAGTGGAATCACTGGGTCATAAAGCAGTCAACTGTTAATTTTTTGAGGTTACATCATATTGTTTTCCACAGTGGCTGCAACAATCTGCATTCCCATAAATAGTGCATGAGGATTCCCATTTCTCCACATCCTCAATAACACTCTTGATTGTTAGTTTATTGATGATAGCCATTCTGACAGGTGTGAGGTGATACCTCATTGTGGGTTTAATTTGCATTTCTCTGATGATTACTGACATTGAGCATTTATTTTTTTAAATTTTTTATTTAATTATTTTCCACCATTGACCTCTTATAGCCTGTCCCTACCTCCAAGCATTTATTTTTATAACGGATCCAACAATACATTAAAGTCATACACAATGAAAAAGTGAGATTTATTCCAGGAATGCTAGGTTGGTATAATATCTGCAAATCAATAAACATGATACATTACATAAACAAAATGAAGAATTAAAAACCATGTCATCATATCAATAGATACAGAAAAATCATGAAATCCAGAACCAAGGAGAATAGAAAATGGTGGCCAAATAGGCAGCAGTGTCGTGTAACTCCTCCTAGTGTCAGGCCAGAAAAGCAACTAAATTGGAGAACATCAAACCCGAATTAGAAAATTAGACACAGTTAAGGAGACAATTTTCATTAAGGAAAGGCAGAGAATGCCACTTGCCAGGCATAACCCATGTGGAACCACCACTGTGCCTCAGCAGTGAGTGGTGCAGTACCTCTAAGAAGGCTCCCAGATGTCTGCAGAGAGCCACCAGAGTGAGCTCCCACACCATGCTTCCTAAGTAGCCCACTGGGACCCAACAACTAAGGATCTGGCTCCAAGACCCCACAGTGAGTACAATCCAGGAGGAATCCAGTACCCCACCTCTACCATGGACCTCAGAAACATGCTTCTAGCCTTCCCTGGAGCCACCTGATGCCCATTTCATCCTGGCTCCCTGGATATCCTGCTGGGGCCATCAAGAGAAACCCAATGTACATCTTACTCCAGGTTATAAGAGACCTTGGACTGAGTGACCTAAGGCAACACACCCCTGCTCCAACTGAGGAGGAGTGAACTGAAACAACTCAGTTCACATCTTACTCCAGGCTACAAGAAGTGAGGACAGTGTGACCCAGAGCAGCCCACACCTGCTTCTCCCTGGCCTGTAGGGCAGTCCTCCAGGGGCTACCTGTAGCAACCCAGCACATGCCTCACTCTAGGCCACAGGGTGACCTGGAGGAAACTGGTGTGCCCAGCCAGGGGAAGTAGGACCATGCTGCAAATGCACTGCTAGAGGGACCTAGGGTGCCACCCTGCCATGGGTGCTGGGGACACACAGTGAATTGCACATCAGAGGGCTCTGTCTCCTCAAAGGGAGTTGCAAACTGTGCATGCCCTCCCACCACCCCAAGCATCTGAAGCAGACAAATGAGGGACCAGATCCCTGGGAGAAGGGGAAACAACTCAAAGCAGAGACAATGAAGGCATGATACTGAAGGCAGACCCAGACTCTGGGCTACTTATTTCCAGACCAGTGCGCTGATAAGGTCTTCAACCTCTCAAACCCCAGGTATGGTGCCCAGGGAAAGAAAGAGACAAAATGGGGGCGGAGAAACAACCCCTCAAGGAAAGAAAAGGAGGAATTGCCAGAAAAAGAACTAAATGAAATGGATGCATGCAATCTGTCAGAAAAATAATTCAGAATAAGGGTCATACAGTTCATAAATCAGGTGGAGGAGAAAACCAACAACTTATATAAGAATTAAGAGAAAGTAAAAAAAAAAAGATATAATCACAATAAAAAACCACACACAAGAAATGTTAGGTTTCAACAGTAGACTAGAAGTGAAAGAGCTAATTGGTGAGTTAGAAGATAGAGGAGAAAAGCACACCCAATCTGAACAGCAAGTGGAAAAAAAATTAGAAAATAGGAGGAAAGCTTAGGGAAGCTTTAGGATAACATGAAATGAAGTACTATACATATAACAGGGGTGACAGAAGGACAAGAAGAAGAGCAAGGATTAGAAAACCTATTTGAAGAAATAATGACAGAAAATTTCCATGGTTTGGGGAAGAAAAGTCACACAAGCACAGAGAGTCCCAAACAAGGTGAACACCCAAAGAACCATGCCAAGATGTGTCATAATTATCATAGCAAAAATTAACAACAAATAGAGAATCTTAAAAGATGCAAGAGAGAAACAGGGAGTTACCTAAAAAGGATCTCCCATTAGATTATCAAATTATTTCTCAACAGAAAAATATGGGTCTAGAAGGAAATGGAATGAAATATACAAAGTAATACAAAGCAAGAGACTTAATCCAAGAATACTCTATCTAGTAAGGCTATCATTCAGAATTAAAGGGGAAATCAGGAGCTTCACAGACAATAAAAGGCTAAAGGAGTTTATCACTACCAAGCCAGCAATGCAAGCTAAAGGGACTGTTGTAAAAATAAGAAATAGAAAGGAAAGGAGGAACATAGGCATAAATAATAAAATGACTACAAACAAGTACCTATCAATAATAACCTTAAATATAAATGGAATAAATACTCCAATCAAAAGATATAGAGTGGCTGAAGAGATAAGAAAACATGGCCCATATATATGCTGTCTACAAGATACCCACCTCAGAACAAGGGACTCACACAGACTGAAAGTGACAGGATGGAAAAATATTTTTAAAGCAAATAGAAATGAAAAAAGTAAAAAAGCTGGGATAGCAATACTTATATCTGACAAATAGACCTAAAAGTGGAGGCCAAAACAAAAGATAAGAAAGGCCACGTAATAATCCTAAAGGGATCGATATAGTAAGAGGATATATAATTCTGGTAAACATATTCACCCAATGTAGGAGCACCCAAATACATAAGAAAACTTCTGGAAGATATCAAGGGAGAGATCCACAGCAATACTGTCATAATAGGGTATTTTAATATCCAATTTTTTGTCTAGAGGATTTATCACTAGTGACAAAAAATCAGCAAAGAAACAGCAATCCTAAATGATTCACTAGATCAGATGGCTCAATCGACATCTTCAGAACATTTCACCCCAAATCTACAGAATATACATTCTTCTCATGTGCACATGGAACAAAAAAATACTGTAAACAACTTTATTCCAACAAATTGGTCAACCTTGAAGAAATGGATATATTCCTAGAAAAATACAACCTTCCAAAACTCAATAAAGAAGAATTTAAAAATCTGAATAAGCCAGTAGCTATGGAAAAAATTAAAGCAGTAATCAAAAAACTTCCAGAAAACAAAAACCCTGGGCTGGACAGCTTCACAGGGGAATTTTACCAAATATTTTAAAAAAAATTAAAACCTATCCTCCTCAGACTAACCCAAAAAATCAAGAGGAAGGAACACTTCCAAGATCTTTCTATGAAGCCAGCATTACCTTAATCCCAAAACCAGATAAAGACACTACAAAGAAAGAGAATTATAGACCAATATCACTGATGAACATAGATGCTAAAATCCTCAACAAAATTCTAGCAAACTGGATCCAGTAGTACATCAGAAAGATCAAACACCATGACCAAGTGGGATTTATTTGGGTATGCAAGGGTAGTACAATATCTACAAATGAATAGATGTGGTATATCATATAAACAAATTGAGAGATAAAGATCACATAATCACATCAAT
The DNA here is from genome assembly GCA_011751065.1 of Lasiurus cinereus. NCBI lineage: Eukaryota > Metazoa > Chordata > Mammalia > Chiroptera > Vespertilionidae > Lasiurus > Lasiurus cinereus. The sequence goes on along the minus strand of JAAGEH010000029.1, from coordinate 24,149,158 downwards.
TGATGCAGAAAAAGCATTTGACAAAACCCAAACATGCTTTCTTGATAAAAACTATCAGCCAAGTGAGAATAGAGGGATCATACTTCAATATAATAAAAACCCTATATGATAAATCTACAGCTAACATCATACTCAATGGGAAAAAAAAAACTAAAACCATTTCCCCTGAAAACAGGAACAATATAGGGATGCCAGCTTTCATCACTCCTGTTCGACACAGTATTGGAGGTACTAGCCATAGTGATCAGATAAGAAGAAAAAATAAAAGGTATCTAAATTGGAAAATAAATAAAACTGTCGTTATTCACAGATGACATGATATTGTACATAGAAAATCCTAAGGACTCCATCAAAAAACTACTAAATTTAATAAATGATTAGGCAATGTAGCAAGATATAAAATTAACATCCAGAAACTGATGGAATTTTTATTCACCAATAATGAATTCTCAGTAAGGGAAAGTAAAATAACAATCCCATTTACCATTGCAACAATAATTAAGATACTTAGAAATAAATTTAACCAAGAGGTAAAAGACCTGTACTCATAAAATTACAGAATATTGAAAAAAAAAGATAGAGGAAGATATAAAAAATGGAAGTATATATTGTGTTCATGGATTGGTAGAACCAATATCATTAAAATGCCACCTTAAATAAATGTATAGATTTAATACAATCCTTATTTTTTTAAAATATATTTTATTGATTTTTTACAGAGAGGAAAGGAGAGAGATAGAAAGCCAGAAACATCGATGAGAGAGAGACATCGACCAGCCGCCTCCTGCACGCCCCACAGTGGAAATGTGCCCGCAAGCAAGGCACATGCCCCCGACCGGACTCGAACCCGGGACCTTCCAGTCCGCAAGCCGATGCTCTATCCACTGAGCCAAACCTGTCTCGGCAATACAATCCTTATTACAATACAAAAGGTATACTTCACATATCCAGAATAAATACTACAAATATTTGTATGGAACAAAAAAGTGACCCTTTGTTCTGAGAAAGAAGAACAAACTTATAGGGATCACAATATCAGATATCAAGTTATACTAAAAGCCACTGTAGTATAAACAGACTGGTTTAGGCAAAGCCACAGGCATAGAAAAGAACAGAGACCCCATAATTTGTCCCAAGCCATTATGCTCAATTAGTATTTGACAAAGGAGGCAATACCATACAATGGAATAAAGACAGTCTCATCAATAAATGGCGCTGGCAAAATTAGACATGTACATGCAAAACAAAAACAGAATAAAAAAAAAAAAAAAAAAGAAAAGAAAAAGAAACTAGATCAAAAACTTACAAATACACAAGAATAAACTCAAAATGATAAAAGACTTAAATGTAAGATGTGAAACCATAAAAATCTTAGAAGAAACCATAGACAGAAAAATCTCAGACATCTCTTATAGTAACATATTTGTGTATATATTTCCTAGGGCAAGGAAAACAAAGGAAAAAATAAACAAATGGGACTATATCTCTTTTTTTCCCCCCAATGAACTCCCTCAGGCCTCCCCTACCCGCATGACACTTACTCTTGTTCCCCCACGCCAATGTCTTGTGTCTGTTGGTTGTGCTTAAAAAAAAAAAAAGACATATGTACTATTGTTTATAATACTTTAAACAATAAAATTTTAAAAAATAAAAAAATAAAAATGTAAAGGAACAAAACAGACCTATTTTTCTATGATACTCATAAATATGAATAACTAGTAAGGCTAATTCTAATTTAATGTAGCTGAGATTATCAGAATTTTTCCTTTTGATGACTCACAATCTTCCTCCTTGCCACTCTACCCACTCAGTCCTGATTCTGAACTAAAAGAATAAGCCTAACCCTGCTCACATGATATTCATATGCTGAAGACAGCTGTGACATCAACAACTAAATATGTTCACCAGGCTAAAATTTCTAGTCCTTTTAATTATCCCTTAGATTAGGTAGTTTCAAGTCCATTCCCCATCTTCACCTTCATCACACTTTTCTGGATAAACTTGTTAGTAATGGCCCTCATAAAAATGGCACCCAGAACTAGACACAATACTTAAGATGTGGCTTCATATAAGCAGCAGAACATCCTCCGCCCCTACCACACACACACACACAAAAATGGGGCTACATCAAAATAAAAGTCTTCTGTACAACCAAAGAAACCATTTACAATTTGAAAATGGAGCCCACTGTATGGGAAAACATTTTTTCCAATGATACATCTGATATGGGGTTAAGATCCAAAATATATAAAGAACCCATACAACTTAACAAAAGACAATCCAATAAAAAATGGGCAAAGAAACTAAATAGACACTTTTCCAAAGTGGACATATAGATGGCCAACACATATTAAAAATGATCAAAGGTGGGGGATTTGGGGGGAAGGTCAATTGGGGGGAAAAAAGGGAGACATATGTACTACTATTTGTAATACTTTAAACAATAATAAAAAATAAAATTAAAAAAATGCTCAAAAACAATAATCATCAGAAAAAAAAACAATCCAAGTTAAAAAAAAATAGGAAGAGAAGTGGAATACATGTTATTTACTAAGAAGACATCCAAATGGCCAATAGGCACAAGTATAAATGTTCAACTCCACAAATCATCAGGAAAATGCAAATTAAAATCACAATGTGACATCACCTCACAACTGTAAGAATAGCTGTTTTAAAAAAGACATATAATAACAAATGCTGGCAAGGCTTTGGAGAAAATGGAAACTTTGTGCACTGTTAGTGGGAATAAAAAGTCTTATAGCCACTTAGAAAAGTATGAAGGTTCCTAATAAAATTGAAATTACAACCATTATATGATCCAATAACCCAACATTTGGATATATATACAAAAGAAATAAAACCAGAATATAGAAGAGGTATTTGCATTCCCATACTCATTTCAGCATAATTCACAATAACCAAGATATTGAAATATTGAAATAACTTGTTCCCATTAACAGATGAATGGACAAAATGATGTGAAAGTCACATATTATTATGAATGAAATATATATATATATATATATATATATATATACACACATATATGTGTGTGTATATATATATGTATATATATTATTCAGCCATACAAAAGAAGGAAATTTTGTCATTTATGATGGATCTTGAGGATCTTGAGTGCATTATACTAAATGAACTATGTCAGACTGAGAAAGACAAATAGTGTATATTCTCACATGTGGAATATCAAAAAGTTAATCTCATAGAAAAAGAGAGTATAGTAATGGATTTCTGGGGTCTGTGTGTGTATATGTGTGTACAATGGGGAGAAGTTTGTCAAATGACACAAACTTTTAGTTATAAGATGAATAAGTTCTGGGAATATAATGACAACATGGTGTCTACAGTTAATTGTATTGTGGACTTGATATTTGTTGAAAGAATGAATCTAAAATGTTATCATCACACAAAAATTATGTTACTTGTTGGAAGTGTTGACGAATACTAGGATGGTAATCATTTTTTAATGTATAAATATATCAAATCATCTCATGTCTCAAACTTATACAATGTTATATGCCAGTTATATCTTAATAAACTTAATAAAAATTAAATCTAACTGTAGTATAACCATAAAATGGAATATTATTGTTATAAAAATAAACTATCACATCACAAAAAATACAAATGCACTCTAATTGCATATTTCTCAATGATAGTAACCAGTCAAAAAAAACTATGTAGTACATAATTTAATATATAAGACATTTTGAAAAACTTTAAACTATAAGGATTGTAATAAGATGAGTCATTGACAGTGGGTTGACAGGAAAATGGGAAGGTTGAATAGGTGAGACTCACAGATAATTTTAGGCTGGTGAAACTATAGACAAGTGGTCCCATAAAGTATAATGGAGGTGAAAAATTCCTATAGCCTAGTGACATTATAACCATTGTAAAATTGTACTGAAACACATTATTCACTTGTTTGTAATAATAGTAGTGCAAATAAACCTACTGAGCTGCCAATTTTATCAAAGTATAACATAAACAATTAATTACAATAGTAAGCTACATCATTAAGTTTTTTTAAAGTACACTCTATGATGTGCACACAATGACAAATTACCTAACAACACAATTCTCAGAATATATTCCTATTATTAAATGGCACATGACTGTATCCTTTATGATACTGTAGTGGGTATAAATTACATTATGTATTTTGTTAAAAATTAAATAATTTTGTATCACAGTTAGTGGGGATAAACATTCTTATAGCCACTTGGAAATGTATGGAGGTCCATAAAAATGTAAAATTAGAACTTATAATATTCAGTAACCTAACATCTGGGTATAAATCCAAAGGAAGTAAAATAATATAGAAGAAACATCTGCATCTTCATGTTCATTGCAGTGAACCTTAATGTATGTACATTTTTTTTTAAAATAATTTAGGAGGTTGAGAAAATTCCCTTCCAGCCATGAAGGAATACATAGTGTGAAAAGAGAATGAACTATAATATAAATGTATGAAACAATCTCACTAAGAGAATTGCCAGAGGAAAGAAAAAGATGGTGACAAGCAATAAGGTAGGGAGGGAGAGTGTGTGGGAGAGTGAGGAAACGATAGAGGAGTGTGAGGATGTGTGTGGTGTTTGTGTGTGAGCTAGGGAAAGTTAGATCCTGCAGGTCTTTCAAGGGGCTGCCAAACAGGGCAATCTTAGATAGTGAAACCCGCTGCCACCATGGACACTCCAGTAGTGGCTAGCATGGGCATAGGGACCGCACCATCTCAAAAAACATTACTGCTTGAGACTAGGATCCTAGCCTCACCACCACCCAATCTGGTCTAAGAAGCAAACTAAGACCCTACAACCACTAGGAAAAAAGACCTGCAACCACAGCTGCAGACCCACAGACACCAAGAATCCAGACATCCTGGTCTCAGATAACTGTGAGAAACAGAGCCCATCCCCCTACCCGCAGGCTTGCTGCAGCATCATAGGAACTGCTAGATCTGCACCATGCAAGCAGGCCTCCTGCCCACAAAGGAGGGCTCCACTACCTGAATTTGAGCCTGGGTGTGCAGATATTGGGAATCGAATCTGTTTCCCTCAGCATGAAATCTCATGGCCAGACTCCACACCCACACAGGGTGGCAGTGCCAACTGACTTTGATTCTGGGCAAGTGCACATGGAAGTCTGTTTGTCACAGTGCAGGAGTGGACATGTTGTTGACACAGGACAGTTGTGCAACCTGGTTCCCAAGCAGACCACGGACCCTGTTCTCTGGGTGGGAGGCAGCACTGAGCACCAGTAACTTGACTCTTTTTCTCATAACGTGTGCCTGGGATCCTCAATTCCCAGTGTACGCACCCTAAGAGCCAGTGACTCCAATTCTTGCGCATGTGCACACAAGGAGCCTAATTCTTGGCACGAAGCCCCAACAAGCAACCAGAGACTCTGATTCTCAATTTTTGGTTCAGGCACAAGGGGACTCTGAATCCTGGAATGCACTAGGAGACTCTAGGTCTCTTTTTTCAGTGCAGCACAGGCAGTGTCCCTGATTCTAGGTGTGCACATGAGGCTGCACTGAGTGCCAATGACTCTGATCCTGGATAAGTGTGGCTCTCACCAACCCAACCAGCTACACATCTTGGTGTTGGAGCTCTTCAGTGACACTCGAGTGGCATGAAGCTCCCACTGCACATGAGCCAGGCCTCCACAACTTGGTATTTGAACCTTTTGGTGATAATTAGAATGAGGAGACAACAAAACAATCCCCAGAAGAAAGAAAAAGAGGAATCGCTGAGAAAGAAAATAAGTGAAACGGACTTATGTAACACAACAGAAAAAGAATTCAGAGTAATGGTCCTACAGTTCATACACTAGATGAACGATAAATTCAACAACCTATGCAGAAATTAGGAAGAAATCAAAAGTGATATAGCTACAATCAAAAACACCATGGAAGGTTTCAACAGTAGACTAGAAGAAGTAGGGGTTTGAATTAGTGATTTAGAAGATAAGGTAGAGAAACAAGCCTAATCTGAACAGCAACTAGAGAAAAAATTAAAAAGCAAGAAGAGAGGTCATTGGGAAGCCAGGCCATCTGAGAAGCTAAGTGGGGGTGGTGCGGATCAGCTACAGGGAATCATAGAAACCTGAGCTGCAGCATATTTGGTCTGCAAGCTAATACTTTAAAAATGACCACACCAAACAAGACACCTCCTGGTGCTGACGTTAAGCAGTTGGAAAGGACTGGAACAGTACGGGAAATTGGGTCACAAGCTGTTTTGTCACTCTCATCTTGCAAACCAAGATTTGGAGTGGATCAATTACGAGATGACAGTCTAGAAACTTATTGGTAATCAGATGACTCCTAGCCTCATTTAGTAAACATACAATTCAGAGGAAAAACAACTGTGAAGACATTATGTATTTATGCGGATTGCAAATCTGATGAAAGCTATACTCCAAGCAAGATCTCAGTCAGAGTAGGAAATAATTTCCATAACCTTCAAGAAATTCAGCAACTTGAATTGGTGGAACCAAGTGGCTGGATTCATGTTCCCTAACTGATAACCATAAGAAGCCAACTCACACATTTATTATACAGATTGCTGTTCTAGCCAATCACCAAAATGGAAGAGACACCCACATAAGACAAATTAAAATATATACACCAGTGGAAGAGAGCTCCATTGGTAAATTTCCTAGATGTACAACTATTGATTTTATGATGTATCGTTCAATAAGGTGACCTGGAAACAGAAGTCATTAAATACATCTTCGTTTTCTCTGGTCAGTAAATATATCTGGCATCTTTATTTCACAATTTTTGTATGCTTTGAAAAGTATATATATATATATATATATATATATATATATATATATATCAAGAAGAGAGCCTAAGGGAGATGATTTAGGACAAAACAAAACAAAGTAGCATATGTGTATTAGGGCTGCCAGAAGGACAACAAGAGCAGCAGGGATTAGAGAATATATTTGAAGAAATAATGACAGAAAACTTCCCTGCTATGGAGAAGAAAAAGTTACACAGGTACAGAGAGTCCCAAGCAAGATGAATTGCAAAAGACCCACACCAAAACACATCATAATTACAATAGTGAATGTTAACAACAAAGAGAGAATCTTAAAGGCTGCAAAAGAGAGACAAAGAGTTACCTACAAAGGATCCCCCATCAGATTATTAAATGATTTCTCAACAGAAACACATCAAACTAGAAGGGAATGAAAGGAAGTATACAAAGTGATGCGAAGCAAAGGACTGAATCCAAGAAGAATTTATCCAGCAAGAATATCAATCAAAATTTAAGGGAAAATCAGGAGGTTCACAGACAAAAAAAAAGGCTAATGGAGTTTATCACTACCAAGTCAGCAATCCAAGAAATACTAAAAGGAATGGTGTAAAAATAAGAAATAGAAAGGGAGGAAGGAACACAGGCACAAAGTACAGAAATGGCTTCAAACAAGTACCTATCAATAACAACATAAATGGATTAAATGCTCCAATGAAAAGAAATGGAGTGACTGAATGTATAAGAAAAACATGACCCATATATATGCTGTCTACAGGAGACCCACTTCAGAACAAGGGACTCACACAGACTGAAAGTGAAGGGATGAAAAAATATCTTACAAGATATCAGGGGAGAGATTAACAGCAACACAATCATAGTAGGGGACTTCAATATCTCATGAACATCACTGGATATATTCTCTAGACAAAAAAATAGCAAAGAAACATCAATCCTAAATGATTCACTAGATCAGATGGACTTAACTGACATCTTTAGAACATCCCACCCCAAAACTACAGAATATACATTCTTCTCAAGAGCATATGGTACATTTTCAAAGATAGACCACATTTGGGACACAGGCAAAGTCTCTTCAAATTCAAGAAGATTAAAATCACATCAAGCATCTTTTCAGATACAATGGCATAAAATTAGAAATCAACTACAGTACAAACAATCACAAAAATTCAAACATGTGGAGGCAGAATAGCATACTATTACATAATGAGTGATTTACCAAAGAGATCAAAAAAAGAAATAAAAAAACATCCTGGAAAGAAATGACAACGAAAAAACAACAATCCAAAAAACTTTTCAAGACAGTGAAAGTAGTCCTAAGAAGGAAGTTCATAGCATTACTGGCCTACCTCAAAAAAAAAAAAAAAAACTGGTAATAAATCATCTAACTCTGCAACTTGAATAATTAAAAAGAGACCAACAAGAAAAACCTATTGTGAGCAAAAGGAAGGAAATAATAAAGATCAGAGTGGAAATAAATAACACAGAGACAAAAGAAAAGAAAAAACAAAACAAAACAAACAAACAAAACAAAAAAAAAAAAACCACACACAAAGCAATACAAAAGATCAATGAAACCAAGAGCTGGTTCTTTGAAAGGATAAACAAGATTGATGAACCTCTAGCCAGGCTCACCAAGAGGCAAAGAGAGAGAATCCAAATAAGCAAAATCAGAAATGAAAAAAAGTAAAATAACAACAGACCTCACAGAAACAGGAAGAATTAAGAAAAAAATACTATGAACAACTTTATTCCAACAAACTGTTCAACCTAGAAGAAATGGACATATTCCTAGAAAAATATGGCATTCCAAAACTTAACCAGGAGGAATAAAAAAATGTGAATAGGCCAATAACTTAGAGGACATTGCAGTAGTAATCAGAAAACTTCCAATAAACAAAAGCTTTGGACCAGATGGCTTCATAGGGGAATTTTATCTAACATTCAAAGAAGAAATAAAACCTACTTTCACCAGACTATTCCAAAAAATACAAGAGGAAGGAGCACTTCCAAGCTCTTTCTATGAAGCCAGCATTACCCTAATCTCCAAACTAGGTATAGAAAGTACAAAGAAAGAGAATTACAGGCCAATATCTCTCATGACCATATGTGCCAAAATCCTCAACAAAATTCTAACAAATAGAATCCAGTATTATTTTAGAAATATAATACACTATGATCAAGTGGAATTTATTCCTGGGAAGCAAGGATGGTACAATATCTGCAAATCAATAAATGTGATACTCCACCTAAACAGAGAGAGAAAACCATGTAATCATATCAATGATGCAGAAAAGGCATTTGACAAAATCCAACTGCATTCTTGATAAAAACTCTCAGCAAGGTGTGAATAGGAGGATCATACTTCAACATAATAAAAGTCATATATGGCAAACCCAGAGCCAACATCATACTCAATGGGGAAAAACTAAAACCATTTCCCTGAAAAACAGGAACAAGACAAGGATACCCATTTTCACTATGCCTGCTCAATATAGTACTGAAGTACTAGCCATTGTGATCAGACAAAAAGAAGAAATAAAAAGCATCCAAATTGGAAAAGAAGTAAAACTGTCCTTATTTGCACATGACATGATATTGTACATAAGAAAAACAGAAAGACTCCATCCCAAAACTACTAGACTTAATAAATGAATTCAGCAGTGTAGCAGGATACAAAATTAACAGTCAAAAGCCTATGGTTTTTCTATACACCAATAATGAACTCACAGAAAGAGAAATTTAAAAAGCACTCCATTTACCATTGCAACAAAAAAAAATTTAAGATACCTAGGAATAAACTTAACTAAGGAGACAAAGGACCTATACTAAGAAAATTATAGGATGTTTAAAACAGAGAAAGAAGAAGACATGAACAAATGAAGAATATGCCATGCTCATGAATTGGTAGAATCAACATCATTAAAATGCCCATACTACCCAAAGCAATCTATAAACTCAAAGCAATCTTCATTAAAATACCAACAGCACACTTCAACGACCTAGAACAAATTCTCCAAAAATTTATCTGGAATAAAAACAGACCCCAAATAGCTGCAGCAATCATGAGAAAGAAGAATGATGTTGGAGGGATCACAATACCAGATATCAATCCCTACTACAAATCCACTGTGCTCAAAACTGCCTGGTATTGGCACAAGAACAGACATATAGACTAGTGGAATAGAACAGAGAATCCAGAAATTGACACAAGCCAGTATGCTCAATTAATATTTGACAAAGGAGGCAAGAGCATACAATGGAGACAAGACAGTCTCTTCAATAAATGGTGTTGAGAAAATTAGACAAATACTTGCAAAAAAAAAAAGAAACTAGACTGCCAACTTACACCATACACAAAAATAAACTCAAAGTGGATAAAGGACTTAAATGTAAGATGGGAAGCCATAAAATCTTAGAAAAAGCCATAGGCAGCAAAATAGCAGACATTTGTCCCAGCAATCTTTACCAATATTGCTACTAGGGCAATGGAAACTCAAGAGAAAATAAACAAATGGGATTACATCAAAATAAATAGCTTCTGCACAGCAAAAGAAACCATCAATAAAACAACAAGAAAGTCCACTGCATGGGAAAACATATTTGCCAATGTTATCTCCAACATTTACAGAAAACTCACACAACTTAACAAAAGGAAGATAAACAATCCAATAAAAAAATGCGCAAAGGAACAAAATACTAGACACTTTTCAATAGACGACATTCAGAAAGCCAAGAGACATATGGAAACATGCTCAAAGTCACTATTCATTTGAGAGATACAAATAAAAACAACAATGAGGTACCGTCTCACACCTGTCTAAATGGCTATCATCAACAAATAAACAAAGGACAAGTGCTGGTGAGGATGTGGAGAAAAAGGAACTCTCCTGCACTGCTGATGGGAATGCAGACTGGTGTAGCCACTGTGGAAAACAGTATGGCCTTTCCTCAAAAAATTAAAAATGGTCCTGCTTGGCTTGGCTCAGTGGATAGAGCATCGGTCTTCAGACTGAAGGGTTCCAGGTTCAATTCCAGTTGAGAGCATTTGTCTTGGTTGCTGGCACATCCCCAGTGGGAGGTGTGTAGGAGGCAGCTGATCGATGTTTCTCTCTCATCGATTTTTCTGACTTTCTATTCCTCTCCCTTCCTCTCTGTGAAAAATCAATAAAAAAATATATTTTTTAAAAATGGAACTGCCATTTGACCCAGTAATCCCACTTCTAGGAGTATATCCCAAGAAAACAGAAATACCAATCAGAAAAGATATGTGTACCCCATGTTCGTAGCAGCACAATTTACGATAGCTACGATTTGGAAACAGCTTAAATGCCCATCAGCAGATTAGAAAACTGTGGTATATCTACACAATGGGATACTACACTACTGTAAAAAAAGAAGGAATTCTTGCCATTTGCAACAGCATGGCTGGAACTGGAGAGCATTATGTTAAGTGAAAAAAGCCTGTCTGTGAAAGATAAATACCACATGATTTCACTCACTTGTGGAATATAAAGAACATTATAAACTGTTGAACAAAAATAGATAGAGGTAAAGAACCATTGAACAGACTGTCAAACTACAGCTGCAAGGTAAAAGAGGGTTGAAGGGAGGTAAGAGATCAACCAAAGGACTTATATGCATGCATATAAGCACAACCAACAGATGCAAGATAGTGGGGGGCGGGCTGAAAGGATGTGCCAGGGGATAGGGGAAGGCAATGGGAAAAGAAGGGAGACATGTGTACTATTATTTGCAATACCTTAAATAATAAAAAAAGAAACTATCTCACTGAAGAAATGGGGTGTTTATGTTAACCTAAGCGACTGGAAATAAGTGGAAGTAGTAACAATAAAGTCTAATGGAACTGTATATAAGTACTCTAACAACTTTTTATGAATATCTGGAGAAATTGTAACCCTCATAAATTGCTAGAGGTATACCAAATTTAGAAAACAGTTTAGCAGTTCCTGAAATACTAAATATAAAGTTATAATATGGCCTAGCAATTCTACTCCTAAGAGAATTGAAAACATATATTCTCACCAAAATTAGTACATAAATTATAACAGCATTATTTGAAAAAAAACTATAAACAACTAAAATGACTATTTGTGTATGAATGACAAAAATTGTAATAAACCCATACATTTTAATTTTGTTGGGAAGAAAAAGGAATCTAGTACTGATACATTCTATAATATGGATGAACCTTAAAAACATTATCATAATTGACTGTGTATAATCAATTGTGATGGGAAACCATAAAAATCTTAGACGAGGCCAAAGGCAGCAAAATAGTAGACATTTGTCGTAGCAATATATTTAACGATACAGCTTCCAGGGCAATGAAAACTAAAGAGAAAATAAACAAATGGGACTACATCAAAAGAAAAAGCTTCTATACAGCAGAAGAAACCATCAACAAAACAACAAGAGAGCCCACTGTGTGGGAGAACATATTTGTCAATGATATCTTTGATAAGGGTTTAATCTCCAACATTTACTAGGAACTCATACAAATTAACAAAAGGAAGATAAACAACCCAATCAAATAATTGGGCAAAGGACCTAAATAGACACTTTTTGAAAGAGGACATTCTGAAAGCCAAGAGACACATGAAAACATGCTCAAAGTCACTAATCATCTGAAAGATGCAAATTAAAACAACAATGAGCTACTATTTCACACTTGTCAGAATAGCTATCATCAACAAATCATCAAACAACAAGTGCTGGAGAGGAAGCAGAGAAAAAGGAACCCTTCTTCACTGCTGGTAGGTATGCAGACTGGTGCAGCCAATGTGGAAAAAAGTATGGTGTTCCCTCAAAAAATTAAAAATGGAACTGCCATTTGACCAAGTAATCCCACTTCTAGGAATATATCCTAAGAAAAAAAGAAACACCAATTAGAAAGAACAGACGTACTCCTATATTCATATCAGTACAATTTACAATAGCTAAGATTTGGAAACAGCCTAAATGTCCATCAGCAGGTGAGTGGATTAGAAAACTGTGGTACATATACACAATGGAATACTACACTGCTATAAAAAAAGAATTCTTACCATTTCCAACAGTGTGGATGGAATTGGAGAGCATTATGCTATGTGAAATAGGCCAGTCGGTGAAAGAAAAATACCACATGGTCTCAGTCATTTATAGATAATAAAGAACATTATAAACTGGTGAACAAAAATAGATACAGAGGCAAAGAAGCATTGAACAGACTGTCAAGGGACAGTTGGAAGGCTGGGGAGGGCTTGGGGAGAGTGGGGTGGGAGGTAAAAGATTAACCAAAAAACTTGTATGCATGCATATAAGCATAACCAATGGACTCAAGACACTAGGAGGAGGGTGAGGTCATGTGCTGTGGGTAGGCGAGACTGGGGGAAGGTCAATTGGGAAGAAAAGGGAGACATATATACTACTATTTGTAATACTTTAAACAATAAAAAAAGAAAATAAAACAAACAAAACAAATAAAAAACATTATGGTAAGTGAAAGAAGCCAAAAACAGTGACACATATTGTATGATTCCACATAAATGAAATTTACATATTTTGGAATTTGGAAATCTATCTATATAGACAGAAAGTAGATTAGTGATTGCCAGAGGCTGAAGAAATTAACTAATAATTGGCTTATAATGGTTTGTTTTTGTCATGGTAAAATATTGCAAATTTGGTGGTTAAAAAAATCTCTGTGAATGTACTAAAAAACACTAAAATGCACACTTTAAAAGGGTGAATTTTATGGTAGTGAAATATCTTAAGAAAGCATTGATAACAAAAGAGTGTTTATAAATGGCATCATATTAGGTTGTAAACTTTGAGGTAGTAAACATAAAAACAAATGTGTTGGCTATATATACTCTAAACCAAAAATTATTACTATAACTGAAAAATCTTTAAATAAATGAAAATAAATACTAGTCTCATGGAGATAGAATTTTAAGGAATTAATTTTGTAATTTATCTTTATATTCAATAAAATAGTAATAAAAGTAAAACTTAGTTGTAGAAAATTACAAGCCAAGTGTATATTTACATAGACATTTATAGTGCCCAGAATAGACAAAGGAAGATGCCTAATTAATTAGATGCCCTAATATATTTTAACTAGAGGCCTGGTGCATGAAATTTGTGCACAGGGTGGGGGGGGAGTGTCCTTCAGCCCAGCCTGCTTCCTCTCCAATCTGGGACCCCTTAAGGGATGTCTGACTGCCCAGTAGGATCAGGCCTAAACAGGCAGTTGGACATCCCTCTCACAATCCAGGACTGCTGGCTCCCAACTGCTCACTGCCTGCCTTCCTGATTGCCCCTAACCACTCCTGCCTGCCAGCCTGATCACCCCCTAACTGTTCCCTTGCCAGCCTATTTGCCTCTAACTGCCCTCCTCTGTGGGCCTGGTCACCCCCTAACTGCCCTTCCCTGAAGGCCTGGGTTCCTCCCTCCCAACTGCCCTTCCCTGCAGGCCCCGTCACCCCCAACTTTCCTCCTCTGCCAGCCTGGTCACCCCTAACTGCCCTCCCCTGCAGGCTTGATCACCCCCAACTGCCCTCCCTTGAAGACCTGGTCCCTGCCAACTGCCCTCCCCTGCTGGCCATCTTGTGGTGTCCATCTTGTGTCCACATGGGGGCAGGATCTTTTGACCACATGGGGGCAGTCATCTTGTATGTTGGATGATGATCAATCTGTATATTACTCTTTTATTAGATAGGATAGAGGCCTGCTGCATGGGTGGGGGCCAACTGGTTTGCCCTGAAGGGTGTCCTGGATCAGAGTGGGGGTTCCCTTGGGACATGGGTTGGCTTATGTGCAGGGCCTGTGGTGGTTTGCAGGCTGCTCCCCCCCCCCCACCCCAAGTGGAGGCCTGGTATCTGGGATTTATTTATCTTCTACAATTGAAACTTTGTAGTCTGGAGCAGAGCCAAGCCTTCTGCTTGCACAGCCATTGAAACTTCGTTGCCTTAAGCAGATGCTTGGGCCACCCAGGGTTTGTGGAAAGCTTGGCTTCCTCCATCGCTAGGGGCAACCCAAGCTTCCCTCCTGCTCTCTCTGAGGCCGTAGCCATCTTGGTTGGGTTAATTTCCATACTCACTATGATTGGCTTGTGGGCATGGTTGTTGGGCATGGCTTGTGGGTGTAGCAGAAGTACAGTCAATTTGCATATTACTTTTTTATTAGATAGGATGCCACTATTTACTTTGAAGACTGATTGACAAAAAGCAGGACTGCCTTACCTTGCCTTACCTTTCCTTGCCTTGCCAGGGTGAGGCCAGTTGGGCTGGCTGGCCAGGATTCCCCTCCAGTAAGAGACACTTAGATGCCTTGACTGGTGAATCTTCATATCCCACGTAGTAGCATGTACAAGTGGGGACTATCATCAGGGGATGTATTACTATTTTTGTAGGTAGTTGGGTAGTTAGGGATCACACCCAACATCCATCATCTGAAAGCCCAATTGTCCAATATCAACTGGCAGAGTTCATATTGCTCATGCCAGGGCATCTAAAGTCAGACTCACCAAAGAGCAGAAACAAGAGGCATGTGTTGGGTGAGGCTAGGGTTCCAGGCACTAGTTCTTGGGGATACAAAGTAGAATGCCTAATTAAAGACCCTAACCTATTCAAATGCAATCTATATTTTTTTTCAAAATGTTGAACTGGAAAAAGCTGGACCTCTTGACTGGCCAGGGAGGTTTTGGTCTGAATAACTGGCCTAAGTTCACCTCAATTAATGATACCTGGATGTTTTGATGTCTGAAGAAGCCAGGTAGCATGTCAGGCAGAACACACAATGGGTGACTGACTATTGTCAGGTGGGGGAAGGCTTCCTCCATCTTTGGAGGCTGTGTCGGTGATTTGGAACCACCCTAAGGTCCCCTGGTCTTGAGGGCACCAGCTTTCTTAAGTCTGTTGATGCTGTGTGTACAGTTCATGTGTGGGCCACCTCAGGTCAGGCTCACTGAATTTAGGAATAAGAACAAAATGTTTGTAGAGGAAGGATTTCCTAGACACTAACTCTTGAAGATATACATCAAATGCCTAGTTAAAAACCTTAATATATTCAAATGCATATATTTCACCTGGAGCCTGAGCTGGAAAAAGCTGGGTTCCTTGCCTGGTCAAGGAAGTGTTGGTTAGGCTGACTAATCAAGGTTCCTCTTAATAAGAGATATAAGGACATCTTGACTACTGGAGAAACTTGGGACTCCATTAGGAAGCATGTCAGGTGGGGACTATCACCAGCCAGGGATGGGTCCCCTCTACTTCAGGAGGCTGTTCAGGTTGTTGGGGACTGCCCCCAGATCCTATGGCTTTGAGAGTACAGGCTGTCCTAGGCTAGCTGACAGGGAGTGCACTGTACATGCACATGCTCTGTTCAGTTAGTCTCACAGAACTCAAGGAACAATAGGCTGGTGTAGGGAGAAATCAGGGGTCTCAGGCACTGGCTCCTAAGGGTACAAGGCAGATGCCAAATTAAAAGATGCAAACTACCCAAATGCAGATATATTCTGTATTTAAATGCTGAGCTAGGAAAATGTGAACTACCTTCCTGTTCAGAAAGTGGCCAGTCAAGGTGACCAGTCAGGGTTTCTTTGAATGAGAAATACCTGGGCATTTTGACTGGTGAAGTACCTGGGACCCTGCTGTGGGGAAAGTCCATATGGTGACTGATTATCCCCCAGTGGGGGAACACTCCCTTCATCTTCAAAGGCTGTGTAAGTTCTTTAGAACTACCCCCCACCCTCTCCGATCCTCTGGTCTTGAGGAAACTGGCTGCCAAAATCAATGAAAAGGCTTTGTTCTGAACATGTGCAGGCTGGCACAAGACGGGCTGACCAGGAACAAGAGGCAAGTGTTAGAAGAGGACAAGGGTACCAGAGTCTGGCTCATGGAGTGTAAGGCAAATGTCTAATTAAAAGCCTTAACTTAGTCCAGCCAGAATGGCTCAGTTGGTTGGAATTTGGATTCCAGTCAGGGCATGTACCTGGGTTGTGGGTTCAATCACTGAACAGGGCACATACCATAGACAACTGATAGGTGATTCTCTCCCTCTCTCTACACTCTCTCCCACCTCCCTGTCTCCCTCCCCCTCTCTAAGCATAGTGAAGCCAGTTTGGGTTGACTGGCTATAGTTCCTTCCAATAAAAGAAATCTGTATATCCTTTTTAAAAGAGAGAGAGGCCTCTGTATGTGCCCTAATCAGGAATCAAACCGGGAACCTTTCTGTGAATAGGATGCCTTTCTGTGAATAGAATGATGCTCCACCAACTGAGCCACTCCAGACAACTTAATTGCTGGAGTAAATTGGGACTCTTACTGGATAGCAAGTCAAATGGGGACTATTGTCGGGTTGGGATGGGTTTCCTCTATCTCTATAGGCCCTGAGGATGTATGGGGATCAAATTCAGCTCTCCTTGCATGGAAAGCTCTGGCTGCTGGCAAGGTGTATCCTGTTCATGCATGGGCCACCACAAATAAAGCTTACTGAATTTAGTAACAATAAAAAGATATCTGGAGAAGCTGGGGGTCCCAGACACTGACTTTTGGGAGTATGAAGCAGATACCTAATTAAAAGCCTTAACCAACTCAAAAGTGAATATTCATATTCCCCCTGAAGAATGAAGAGAAAAAAAGAACTGCCATGCCTTGCTACCTGCATCTGGACATCTTGACTGATGGAGAAGCTTGGGACCCAACTGGGCAGTACATCACAAATGGGAACTGAGTATTACTAAAGAGGAGATGGTGTTCCCTTCACCTCTGGAAGATGTGAAGATGGTCCCAGAATACCTCCAGTTCCTATGGCCTGGAGGCTGGCTAATGGCAGGTGAACCATGCAAGTGTGGGATTCCACAGGTCAGGCTTACAAAAACTATACACAAGGGGCAAGTGAGGGGGAAGGCAATGAGTCCCATATGCTTTCTTCCAGTACAAGATAGATGCATAATAAAAAGTCTTAACATATTCAAATGTGCATATTCCTCCTGTAGGATATTCAGCGATATCCTCAAGGAAAGATAGAAAATATAACCCAATCCCCTCTCATAATTAGTGGACCAATGTCTGCCTGGCTAGCAGCTGCAAGGAACAGAGCAGCAAAGCCCTGAATATTTCCCACATCCTTGACAGCTAACAAGCTTCACCAAAATCTCTGTCCTTGGCCTGTACACTGGCAGTTCTCAGCACAGCTTCCTTCCCCTCCCCATTGCCAATTAAGCCCCTCAGCTGACCCTGGCTGATTGTGGAAACTCACCCAAGTGGCTGGCCACCATCAGGTCTTCCTCATTGTATAAGTAATAAAGGCTATGTTTTTACCCTCTGGTTCCCTGAGTGGTTTTTCAGGCCAGAAAAGAACAGCATGGTATTCTCGGGACTGGAACTCCTTCGTTACACCATCTGAAAACTGAACTTGAAAAAAATTGATTTAAGAGTGAGGCCATTGGGCTGACAGGCCACAATTCCCCGCAATAACAGACAGATGGATATCTTGACTCCTAGAGAAGTCTGAGATCCCACCAGGCCACGTATCAAAATGGTGACTGACAAGTCCCAGGAGGGTTAGTTCCCTCAACCACTAGAACCTGTGAGCCTGTTGGGGACTGCTCCCAGCTCCTCTGGCCTTAAGGGCCTAGTATGTCCTAAGCCAGATGACAAGGTATTTTCTGTGCATGTGCAGGCTTCTGCAGGTCAGGCTAACAAGGATCAAGGATTAGAAGAAGGTGTAAGTAGAGGCTGGGGTTCCAAGGCACTGGCTCTTCAGGTACAAGGCAAATGCTTAATTAAAAGCCATAAGACTCTGTCCATAAATCCTACTCCTGGCCTCAGGGTTGATCTGCATAGAGAAATAAAAAGCTTTCTGCTCTTCCTCCTCTTCTTTCAGAGATTAATTAGGGAGAAAGCCCAATAGGAATTTGATCTGGTCAAAAGCAAGGAAAAGCTAAATTTAAAAGCTTCTGCAGGTTCTGTCATTAAAGATATTGGTGAGGAGGAAAAAGCCATGATACTAAAATATGCATATTCCCTCTTACATTTGAGCATGAAAAAGCTAAACTGTCTTTCCTTGACAGGGTGAGGCCTGTTGGCTGGCCAACCAAAGTTTCTCCCAATGAAAAATACCTCTACATCTTGACTGCTGGAGAAGCTTGGGACCCAAATGGATAGCATATAAAACAAAGACCATTACCTAGTATGAGTGGGTTTTTTTTCACCAGTGGAGGCTCTGTTAGTGATTGGGGACCAGACCCAACTCCTCTTGCCTAGAGAGCCCCAGCTGTTCAAGGCCAAATGATAAGACTTGTACTATGCAGCTGTAAGCTGCTGCAAGTCATGAAAACTAGACATGAACAAGAAGAAGATGTCATGAGAGGCTGGAGTTCCAGGTGGTGGCTTTTGGGGATGCAAGGCATGTGCTGAAATAAAAGCACTAAACTTCCCAAATGAAGATATTTTCCCCGAGGGCTGAACTGGAAAACTCTGAACTCTTTGGTGGCAAGGGAGGGGCTAGTTAGGGTGGCTAGCCCTGGTTCCCCTCATAAGAAATACCTGGAAGTCTTGACTGCTGGAGAATCTTGGAACCCCAGGTAGCACGTCCAAATGAAGACTAATCATTGCCGGAGTAAACTCCCTGAACTTATGTAAACCATGAAGATAGTTTGAGCACTCCCCCATATTTTCTCTCCTGGAGAGCCGCAGCTGCTGAAGGTCCATCTGTGGGGTGAGTACTTCAAATGCATGAGCCACTGTAAGATAAATTCATAGAGGACCAAGAGACCATGGGTCCCAGGCACTGGCTCTTCAGGTACAAAGCAGCTGCCCAATTAAAAGCACTAATCTACTCAAGAGACCATGGTTCCACTGAACAGTATGACCAAATGGAGACTGACTGTGGCATTGGTGAAGGGGTGTGGAAGAAAACTCCATAAACAATAAAAAAAAATCTGAATATCTTGGCTGGTAGAGAATTAGAGACCTTATCCAGTAGCACATCCAAATAAAAACTGAATATCACCAGATATTCATGGGGGGAAACCCCATTACTTCTTGTGCCTGTGTCAGTAGTAGGGCGCTGCTTCTAGCTCCCCTGCCTAGAGGGCCACAGCTGCCAGAGGTCTTCTGACAGAGTGCATACTGCACAGACATGGGCCTTCTTATATCAGGCTAACTGCAATCTAGAATAAGAGGCAGGTGTCTGGAAAGGCTGGTGGTCCCAGGTACTTGATCATGGCTGGCCACCCAATGGCCCCACCATGGCAAGGCAAGAATGTTTAGCTTTTTAAGCTCAGCTTTCATGAGGAATATGTGTATTTTAATAGGTTGGTATTTTTTTTATCCTCGCCCAAGGACAAGTTCATTAATTTTTTTTAGAGTGTGTGTTAAATGGCAATATTGGGCCTCTTTCCATGCTCCAACTCCCCCTTCCACACTGTGAGAAATATAGTGAAGGCCATCTGTAAGTAGATTATGAGACCTTGGGAACCTGGCCAGAAGAAAGGTCAAAGAAAAACTGCCTCTAGATGTGAGCCTTGATTGTAAACATCTCTTATTTTTATCTCACACAGGCACTTCATCCTCCCCCTGCATGGCCTGTTTTTCTTTTTCTTTTTCTTTTTTTGTTTGTTTGTTTGTTTTGTTTTGTTTTGTTTTTTAACTCTATTATACCTTGTGCTGGGAAATTTGGTGGAAGGTGGTGACAAACAATAGCACTGGCAGGTCACCCCTGGTGTGTCCCATCTGCAGGCTGGATGGGACGTAGTGTAACAATTTCACTGGTGGCAGCCAGTACAATGGTAAACTTCACTGGTTGGCCATCATCAGTGCTCATGTAAATCCTAATAAACCCATGTCTTTCACAGCCGGTCCTCTGGGCTATTTCTTTAGAATTCACAAACAAATTCACAGGTTTTATGAAACCTCAGCACTCTGTATAACAGAGAGGATGGGAGAGAGGGAGAGGGAATGGGAGGAAGGGAGAGAAAGGGAAGACAAGAGAAAGAGAGAGAGAGAGAGAGAGAGAGAGAGAGAGAGAGAGAGAGAGAGA